>OZ007568.1:65951391-66107208 GCA_963931925.1 Onchidella celtica | reverse complement strand
TATAAAAACAGCAAGGAAAAAAAATTCACTGCTGCGAGGAAGAAATGCCCAGACCTGAAAAAAATTACATGTGAATGATAGTTCTTTTTGCTACTATGTCTATTCCTTTGACATGAAAGCGAAGTATTGTACTTTTGTAATAAATGAAAATAGGCCTAAAAATATCAAATAATGCTTTCTCCTCAACAATGATGGCCTCCCTCCTGCCTTTGTTTTGTTTCCACTTTAAACTTCCGGTTGAGTTTCAAAGTTTGAAGGCATGAGTTTCTGTGCCGTCTGCCTTATGCACGGGCCATGCGGGTGTTACTGTGCCAGTTGTGAGTTGTTTTCTACCTAGATCTACATAATCTGTGTGCCGATTGTGCGTGTTGTTTTCTAGATAAAGATATTTCTCCCGGGCAGGGCCGGGTAACTCAGCTAGTATATCAAAATGATAGAATAGACGGACATCCTACGAGAAGGGCTCACCAACCATTGCGTATAATCTGGAGAGCCGAAACCTTAAATTTGCAGTGATGGTCAGAGTCACAAAAAGGGCGTCACAGGTCTGAAATTTCCAGTCTGTCTCAAGAATTTGAATTCTGTCTCCACCACAACTATTTTGACGAGCGTCACATTCCGCCCCACCCTCCAACCCACCCCCCCCCCACCCCCTCCGCCCAGAAGACAAGTCAGTCGACACGCTTGGTGGCAAGGGCAACAACTCCACGTGGCCAGTGATCAAGTTTCCTCCAACATCTTCCACCACACTTTAATTAGTGTCGTTTACGTAACCAAATTTGACGGCCCGAAATCTTGCCTTGCTGGCGCGATGTCGTTCATTCTGTGTTTTGTTTGAATTTCACCGCGAGCCAATTAGTGCATTCTGTACTCGAGCTGTAGCTTGCCATTCTGAGATGTGAGCAAACTCTTCTATGTTGTTGTAGTTGAGCTCTTAAGCCGACTCAGCTAGCGCCATGTTCCCTAGGACTGAGGCCACTCAGAGCAAAGTCTGCATGTGCATGGGAGGACTTGACTCAACATCCATATTCTTCTCTTTCTATCTTTTTATTTGCCCCCCCCCCTTTTTCCTTGCACATGTACACAACCCGAACCCGAACCCCCCCCCCCCCAGACTCTCTCTCTCCCTTTCTCACTTTCTCTGTCTGTCTGTCTCTCTTCCCCTGATGGACCTATCTACAGAACCATCCATAGATCTCAGTCTGTCCATGCAACCCCTGAAATCTCAGAAGTCTCTCAGAATCCGAGTCTCCTCAAATAGTCGGTTATTGCGTGTGATATACAAATTTAATGTCGCCCTAGCCATGCCGACTTCAAGAGTTGGTCAGATCAACATCATAGCTTCTGTAACATATAATACACAGCCGGTTAATGTTGGTCAGTCTCCACGATCAACTTATGTAAACACTGACCACACACAAACAAGCCACGCATGCCCAAAGTATAACGTACTATCTTACTCAACCGTCCTATTTAATAAAACCATTGGGAGTACTCTTGGTTGCGACTCATGCGCGTTTTAACAAGAGTGCCGGACAGGTGCCACCACAGAACTGCCGATTTGAAGGTATTTCTCCTCATCATTATAGAAAAAACTATAATACCGTTTCTTCATAATAAGAAATGATGAAAAGGTAAGAAGATCCTTGACTATTAATTTTGCACTCCACAATTCGTCTCAACAAGACGTTGTAGCTAGATGTGTGTCACATTTTACTAACGTTTCATGTCATGTTACTTCACGTAATATTATGCCTCTTTCCGAGTCATGATATGTTTATTGAATGATGCGTTAGATGTGTGCACTTTGGGTGTTCTCTTGAACTTTCTGTGAATGTGAATTTCCCTCATGGGATAATAAAGACATTTGCGCTCTTATCTTATACAACTGAATATTTCGTTAGTCAAAGAAACATAGTATTGCCCTGAGTCACAGTGGAAAGTCCTCCCAACAATTTCATATGTATATCGAGAATTCCATCAGAATGTGTTATGTCTAGTTTTATTCATTGCTTTTAAATGACTCTAGATAACCAAAACGGAAAGTGCATGACTTTATTTCATAACCCAATAAACCTATTCATGTTACCGTGTTGAAGTTATTGCAATTATTTGAATTTGTATTAAAGATACAAATTTCAAACTCGTTTTTCTCAGTTAGACTATTCTGGACATAGAACAGTCTGGATGCCAACCTTGGATATGGTTTGATGTAAAGCAACCTCTTTATTTCTCCTTCGACCAGCTGTAAGTCTTTAAGATTTTACATCTGTGTGTCTGTACAACCGTAAGGTAAGACAGCCATCATGATGGTACAAGAAATGACTCCGACTTGACGGCGGGCGTGGCAGAGTCTGGAAACTGACGGGGCGCCGTCTTCAAGTGGCACGTTTGACCTGACATTTGAACCCCTGTAGAAAACGGAAGGAGAAACCTAAAAAATGTTGAAGATGCTGACTGTGGTCTGGACATCAGGTCGGCGCGCGGCTGTGTGGGACGGGGAGGTGGTCGAGCAGCGCTCAAGGTGAGACTAATTGTCTTCATTAGCGAATGCCCAGCTCAATCAGGGGACTTAACTTTGACGCTGCCTTCAGGTCTCGGTTTGTACAAGGTGTCGGGTGTCGGGTGGTCTGGGATACTGGCACGTCACGCTCCTGACAAAACAGGCAGCCGGTGAGGGGAGGGGAGGGGTGGGTAGATATGAGCTGTAATGATATAATGAGAGTGTGTTATGACATGTGAATATTCCCGCCCTCTTTTCTTTTCTCCCAACCCCCCTAGGCTGACAGTTGACTGAGGAGTATGACATGAATAACGTATGATGGCGGCGGTGGGGTAAGGCGTGCTTGGAAGGGGGTACTTGAGGGTAAGAGGTGGTGGTGAAGGGAACCTACAACAATGATTTAGTTCCAATTCACAAATGACTTTAGGAAACCCCAAGAAACCTGATAAAATTTCCAGCGCCATTAAATTAGATGCTTTCGGGACAACACTCAGCACTGTCAGTTCTGTTGGTGACCGTAACCAGGAAAATGCTTTAGTCGGGACAGTTGTCTCTATGAGTTTTCGATATTGACAATTGTCTTAAGGGTTGGAGTTGAGATTGGGTTAGGGTTGGAGTTAGGATGGTGTAGTCAGGTTTGAGGCTCGGAAAAAAAAAACTGCAATGAACATGGCATGACCTGGCTTCTTGTTTGTTCTGTCTTGATCTCCATTTTCTGAAACACTGGAAATCATTTGGTATGTAGTGGAGGTGTAGGAAATGCACAATTTGACACTTGTTTAACATGCGTTGTGGCACTTATCAAGCTGTTTCACAGTTCCGATTTATTCTAACTCCTTCTTATAATACTAAAGCCGCAAACGTTTAACGTCGAATTTCTAAGCTGTGAAAAAAGTGGAGTTGGAACAAACATGAATTGAGATGGCTATATGCTTTGGAGGGATAATTAGTCTCCTCAGAGAAGCACAGCTTCCCCTCCCCTTTTGCCCTTCCTAAATTGATATTATGATTATTATTTCCAGGCAACAGCCCTGACAACGCTTCCTGGCCTTAAGCTGGGTTCTCATGTGTACGGAAACGGAAACTAAAACAGAAAAGGCAAAAATCCCCCCCCCCCCCAGTAGTAAAAAGAAAGAGTGTTTCCGTATGTACGGAAACGGCGTACGGAAACATTCTATCTATTTCACTACTTGAAAGGTTTTATACGTTTCCGTTTCCGTATACATGAGAACCCAGCTTTAGACCTTTGAGTTTGAGTTTAGCGGCGTGTCGGCAGGATGACAGATACAGCCCAGTGCCTGACCCTAACTCCACCGAAAACCCACAGTGATGATCCAACCAACATCCCTACCGAAATCAGAACAGTAAGACTGACATCAAGTTTGCTCATAGGAATGATATCGTTCCTACATAGATTCGCTAGTGTCGACATCGCACCTACATCATTTTGATGTGGGAACCCGGCCCTACAATAATAATCCTACTAACCAAACGGATGTCCTATACAAATCTACGCCAGAATGACACAGCGATGCTGGCTGGGGACCGTCCCTGCCGAAATATTTCCTGTAACAAAATGATGGCGTAAGACATAAGACAAGACATTATGTCCAAACAGGGGCGAGGGGGGAGTTTGGGAGAGGGGCGGGGGGAGGGGCAATGGGATCTTGATTGTCTATCTGTTCAACATTCATGGATTGCGAATACCGAAATCCAATGCTCACGTGACTTCAGGGAAAGCCCCCCCCCCTTCACATGAGACGACAGGATGTCAACTTGAGAGGGGGGGGGGGGGGGAAGCACGCGCAGAATTTTGTTCAGTTAAATCTCAAAAACAAAAAGAAAAAGAAAAGAAAATTTTACATGAAATTTGAGCCCCAGACGTTTGTGATGCAATTACTGTGTGTGTCAGGTGATGCGCCTGTATGATGTACGTATTTATGTGTGTATGTGTTTTTGTTCCTGTGTGTGTATGTGGTGTGCGTGAGTGGTCAGATGAATGTGAATGTATGCGTATGGTCAATCATGTATGAATATGTGCGTATGTGTGGATTTGTGTGGATGTGTGTGTGTGTGGTGTGTGTGTGTGTGTAAGGGAGAGAACTGATGACTATCTCTGAATGTCTGGCATTGACACAAACAGCTGGTACAAGGGAGATAAGACTTCCCGAGGTCACGACCTTTCCTCGTACTGTTACCTTTCCCTGTCCCGTGAGTCCAAGTTAGGTCTACTCGTGTTGATATAGCTGTGGCTAATGTTGGTGATGATGATGATAATGATAATGAGGATGATGATGATGATGATGGCGAGGAGGAAGCAGATGTAGTACTTCCCCCCTTCTGATCAGTTTCCAGGTTTAGAGAAAACCGAGCCAGTAACCTTACGGATATCCGATGATATAGAATTGACGTTAAGTTTGCTCATAGGAATGTACACCGTTCCTACACCGTTCCTACGTAGATCAGCTGATCACGACCTCCCACCGACGTCAATTTGATGTTGGGAATCTGCCGTTAGGTAATTCTACCAACCCTACGGCAATCTACGTTGGATTGATTGTTTTTTTTCTCTGCAGTGTACTCACAGTGCACACTCAACTGGACTCTCTAGCGCTGATCAGAGGTCAGCTAGAATACGTCTTTATCAGGTCAGGGTCATCAGTTGCGTACACTTTAGAAAGACAACGTCCGGCTACATCACTTGTACAGTCTGGACCATCAGCAAGATAGATTTCCTGTCTATATGTTGACATCACTTTGTTATAGAAATTGCCCGCATTAGTCGTCGATGTCACAAACCGAAAGAACTAAGAACACCCAGCCGCTCGTAGGCGTGTTTTGTATGTTTCTTATGGGTGGTTCTGTTGTTTTTTTTATGGGATTTTTTGTTTTGGCGAGGGGAGTGGGGGTATGTTCTCGCTGCCATTATATGCAGATTATAATCATATTACAGTGGACCCAGAAGGTGAACATGATTGTAAGCACCTGGAACTTCTTGGCTAAGACACCAAAATGAACTAAACTAAAATGAACTGAGACAATTTTTTTACCATAAATTACGTGGGTGCATCAATTTTGGATAATATTCGGACTTTAATATTATTTCTTAAGTTGTTTTTTTTTTCTGTTGTTTTTTTTTCAGCCGCAAACAAACATTTGAAAACAATGCATTTTAGTCTAGAAGAACCTAAATATGTATTCGGAGATTTAGAGCTTCACTCCTCTTGCAAGATGCTTTCGCAAGGGTTCACCAGTAGTAATAACTGAGGCCGAGTTTTGACCTTCGCCTCAAACATGATAAACCTGCATGTTTGTCAGACCAACAGGTCTAAATGTCTACTTCGTCAGTACAAGAACCAATGCTCAGAACTCCAAAGGTACTGAAAGTTGACAAAGACATAAATAGTTGAGCCTGTAATTCCTCCCATTCCAAAAGCCCTTTTCGCCCAGTGTACCTCCGCCACTGACACATTACTGGGTTACCCCACTACACCCACATTAATGGGCTGCCATTCAGATTTAAATTAACTTTACACCGTAATTAAATGCCCAGAATTAATTCTCTCACAAGTGGGAAACTTTACAATTTCCCTTTGTCGATTTTGCCAGATGAAGACAGTCATGGCATGGGCCGAGGGGAGGCCGAGGGAGGGTTGACACCGAGATAAGAGAATGAAAGTAGAGGCTAGAGAAGCTCTGAGAGAGGGTAGGCAAAAAACCGGACGAATATGTTTTATGTCTCTCACTGAACTGTTGCTTTAGGGTACAGACAGAAAGAGAGACGTTTGTCTGTTCTGTATCCACTCTGTATTTTATAGCTGGGTTATCTTGTCCCTGACATTCCCAGAAATGTACTTTGTATTACTGCCGCAACAGCAACGACCTATTATAATTGTACAACAGCACAACTCTCTGGCAGTAAAACATAACCAATGGGTGTAATTGGGTGGTCTAGGACAATTATGTTAAACTGGTGTCTTCAATGGCTATCATCCTGTGTCATTAATCTACTTTGGCTAGGGCAGTGAGGGCATTTTGAACATAGTTTCATTTTTGGGGTAGTTTTTCAAATCTCCTTCAAACCCTGGGAGATTCAGTTTGAAACTGTTGTTTATCAACTTGTGTTATCAGCCTTAATGTACTAAAAAAAAATTTAATTTTTTTTCATTCAGAAAATTTCGTCACACCTCATGGAGATACAGTTTGAAACTATTGTTTACCAACTTGTGTTATCAGCCTTAATGTATTAAAGATTCTTTTTTTTTTTTTTTCTCATTCAGAAAACTTCGCCACACCTCAAGAAGATATAGTTTGAAACTGCCGTTTACCAACTCGTATTGTTAGCCTTCTTGTTCATATCAAGTTGCATCATTTGGATCTGTGGACCCCTGAGGCTGCCATGGTTTCTTACAGCGACATTTTCTGCCGTGTGGATAAACACAGTATGTGCAAAAATACAAAATTTTGCAGGAGACGCAAATATATATTGTATGTGTATATAAAAAAAGTTCACACTCCACCCCGCTTTATTCTCTGTTGAATTTCCATTTGTAATGACCACAAGACCAGTGCCTTCTTCGTATGAAATGATAACCCAGATGGAAAGATAAAACATATTCCCCATTAGCATCCCTGCTTCCAATCCGACGCAGACTTGTATAGAATTTCGGTCGGGTTGGTAGGATAACAGTAGGGACAGGTTCCCTACATCAAACCGACTTTGGCACGTTGCCCTAATCAGCAGACTTACCAAGGAACGATGTCAATCCATATATGTGCAAACTCGACGTCAGTACTTCGCACCGGATTTCCGTGGGGTTGTTGACTGGGCTGTTTTCATTATAGAAAACTTTATGATGTCATAAAATGAAATTGATTTAAATTGACTTGTACTGTCTTTTTTCGTAACAGGACAGATCTGAGGGCCAGCAGGAATAAGACAACTGATGTGTCTAAGCGTGACTTGTGTTTATATGGAACGGAGACAACAGACATGTTTAATTAAACCACCCTGATGTGTTCAGGTTTTTGACTGCAGATAAAGCAGAACATTGGTGTGTCTTGGCCGGGAGAAACACGAGTGTACGAGTGAGATAAGTCAGGGCTGAAGGAAATAAATTGAATCCGTGAATGGGCGCGAGAAACCCGGAAAGTTCAGGTGAGAAAACCCCCGCCGTGCAAACACGACCAGGTGTGTGCAAGTCATGGGCGGATCAACTCGTGCACTGTGAGTGACGTGCACCGAACCTGCTATCTCAGCCCCTTCATCTGCCGATTGTCTCCGCCATCAAGTTTTTGGTTACATGTTTTATGTGCACTTGTTCCAGATTGTATCAGACACAGCTACGCACATGACCCACCAACAGATAATTGAGACAATGTCAGCAATTCACTGGTATTGAATTAATTTTAAAAGGCAGAAAACAGCAATGGAGATTGAGGCTGGTTCTGAGTTTGAGTTCGGAGAAAGCGCGTCGACACGGTCACATTATGCTAGGAAGAAGAAAGAAGATAATAGAGGGAATATGAAAGAACGATAGGCCAGAAGGAGACTCTACCAGAAGCGCTTACCGTCCAGCCATGGTTTCTTGCCAATTATAACTGGCATTTTTTTTTCTCGAGAAATAAGCTGTCTGATTTGAATTTTTATTTGACTGTCGTGGAGGGGAAATGTTTCAGTTCCCATAGACCTGTCAGCTTCCAGCTGGCATGAGAAGATGGTAGGTCACAAGCATGACCTTCGTTATATGGTCATAATTGTATTAGCTAAGGGGGAGGGGGGGTGCTGTAAATCAGTGCAGTGGCAAAAAAGAAAAAAAAAATGTGTATAACAAAGCCTCGCCTAAGAGATCATATGAAAATGGTACATGTAACGCAAAAGGAAAGGGAAAGGGAAAGACAAATGAGGCTTTCCGTATGATCTTCGTCGGGATAAAAAATGATAGAAAATTAGATACATGAAAGAAAATACTAGAAAGCAGAGAACACACACTAGCGCACCTCTCCAATCTCCGAACACACTGGTCACTTTTGAAGCACTAAAGGTGTCAGAATGCAAAGATGTAGGACAAACGAGGCCACTTCCAGCAATCTGGTGGAACATCTGAGGACATGAAGTTTTTCATCTAACTTCCTTTGACCATTGGCTATTTCATTGGAAAGGTTCTGATAGCTTGTCACTTGACAGGATCATACAACTTACAAATGGATGGAAGGATCATTTGAATATTTGGTCACGAAGTTTTAATATGAGCTGAATATAGGGAGTGGATGTCCGGGTTTAGTACCACTGATGTATTTAGTCAGCAGCTTATAATGTTGTGACGTAGCAACTTATAGTACTGTGATGTATGACCCTCTGAAGCCTGCACAGAGATAGAGCGAGTTTTGTCATGTTATGTCAGCACAGTTGGTTACTTGAGTTTTTCAGTTTGTGCCAGGCCAAGGTGTGAACTGAGTTCAATCTCCGTGTCTAGGTGCAGTTGTCTCCCATTATCCAGTTGACACATAAAGTGTCAAGCTCAGGAATTGACACGCCACACCAAAACTTTGTTTACAGACGTGCAGTTTTCAACTTGGCCCACAATGCCATCGACTATCAGCCCAACTGATAACTCCTGCCCATTTGGCCTTATTCGATTTGTACAAAAATGTAGCACAGATCTTAATAACGTGTTTGATTCAATAAACTAGCGATATTGCTTGCCTTATAAGCTGACACAAACATCAGTAGTAGCTGGGGAATTCCAGCCGAGATTTGGGAGGATTAACGAGGGAGATTTTGTCACAAGTACTCGGACCTGACTCATTTTGATTGGCTACTTGAGACTGTCACCGTGACACGTCTTGCTTCTGGTGTCAATCTGTGGCAGACCAGATTTTACACTCTACTCGTCCAACTTCCATCTGTCAATAGAAAACTCTTATGGGTTTAATTTAAAATGGTAAATGTATCCGTGCATTTGATAAACATGATCGACTGTGGATTTGGATATTAAGAAAGTGAACAGCTCGTGTCAGTTGTTTGGTTGTCTGATTTGCGGCTTCTTGTGACCCCAGCAACACTTAAGTTCTTTGCACTATTTCAATCTTAAATCTACTGTTATAAATCCCGAGCTTTTCATTGCAAATCCTAGCCGTGGTTCCCACAGGGGGTAATATTTAATGAGGCCCCCCCTTTTTGTTTTATCACAAAACAAAGTCTTGAAATGGTGGTTGGATATTGGCAGATAATTATCACCAGTTTCCAGTGGACCACTCACACAGCATTGTTCCAACCAACCACGAATGTTTTTACAGAGTACAAGAGTTGGCGTGTGCAGTCTTCAGACTGATGCCAAACTAGGGCAAGACTGTGTGACGAGTAGTTGTGGCATACAAATCAACACGTGTACGAAAGGGTATGATTTCACTGAACAGAAGCAAAAGGCATGAGTTTTATGACCAGTTACTATCGGTTACAAATGAAACATTTGACACAATAGTAGTTATGTACTGTTAAATTTAACTTTTTTGTCGGTCAATCAGAACTGCTGTAAATAGGCCTACATGTAGCTTTCATTTTTCATAGATTCCCGTGGGAAAAACCACAAATATCGCTCACACATTACCGAAAGTTACCTATATCTTGATTTTAGAGATTGGGGAGTTGGGGGCAAAACGAATATGAATTCAGGAAGTAAGGGAGAAATAAACAACGAAACAAAAAAAAAATGGGGGTGGGGGGGGGGGGGTCAAAGCTTCATCAGTATTGTAACTGCCCACCTCAGATGTTAGTGAACAGTAAGCCAGTGCACGCACTGGCTGATTTTAATCAGCCCACAAATTGATTGGTGACGTCACGAAATTTGGTTTCAATAGGACCTCAGACCCCAGCCAATTAGTTGGATCTCACCAGAGAGTATAGGTGTATAGAGAGAGTTCACTTCAGCCAGAACGCGAAACTAGGTCGCTGCGGTAAACAAGAAATTGAAGAATTGAAAGAGACCTTCTTCACTAAAGATGGTGTGCATATCTGTTTACTGTGGTTTGTTCATATTTTTGGGCTGATTGAAACTATTTACAACCGTTTGTAAGCTCTTACGCCCCGTGGAAATGCACAAACGGGTATTGTTTACCGCAGTGACCTACTTTCTGCTCCATGCTGACAATGGTTTCGCAGCGCCTCCCGTGTCTCGCAGTGCCAATCGACCAATAGTGAACCCTCTCTATATATCTATACTCTCTGATCTCACTGAAATTCAACGTCGTGACGTCACCATCCAACCAGTCGGCCAATCAAAATCGGCCCTTGCGTGGAGATTTGTGGCTATGAATTCCAGTACAGATGTCCAAGAAACTGCATGGATCTGTCTCTACTAGAGTGAGGCTTTTCCTGCCTGACTATTCTCTGGCCTCTTAGAACTACACAGGAAGAACAAAAAAATCACCTCTGTCTGTGGCTGTCTTTGTTCCTCCAGCATGGGGCATGTACCGGATTCCCTCCACTGTGGTGAACATTTCAATTCATTGTCCTGAGTTTTATCAGGTGCTGCTTGCCTTTGATGTCAGTAAATTTGAAACTTTGTAAAGTGTCTGCTTTGAGTTTAGTGGTCAATTTTTTGGGCAAGACTCCTGTTTACAGACAACCGACATGAGGGCAAACGGACGGAATATTGCGCACACAGACAAAAAACGAATAGGCAGAAAGACAGAATGACGGGCAGACTTCTGTGGCAGTTCAGAGACAGGTAAGCGACATACCTACTGCGCCATACAGGTACCGGGTAGACAAGAATGCCGAGTATGGGTGCCGGAGTGACATGCCTGTCATTACATGGTCCACATGTCACATTGATGTCACCCATGTGTCATTCTGAGTCCCCAGACTTAATACGGTGAAATATTCTCCACGGCAATTACTGCCCTTCCCCCCTTCCCTCTCCGGGGAAGCCAACTTTGTTATCTCCACAGTTCCCAACAGAAATTTCAGATGTTTGTATTTACATCAACGAGAACACTGCCTTAACATCCCCTTTCCTCACCGTTTGATCACAACTTATCATAAATACGACCATTAGCTGCCAACACAAGAGGTCATAGTCCTGTATTTAACTGTTCCATTTTACACTCTCCAATTGTCTCGATTAGTGACGACAAAAGATACATAATTATGCCAGATACTTTTCTACAAGTGTAGAACACCAGCTGGTTCTCAACGACAGCAGTGTCGTCTTCTTCCACAACTCAAAACGCGCAGTGCAGATCTTCATCGTGGATCTCTTTCCTCTTTTCTCGTCCCTTCCCTCCCCTCATCTCCGCCTCTCTCTCTCTCTCTCTCTCTCTCTTCTCTCTCTTTTTCTTCTTTCTCTCTTTCTCTTTCCCATTCTCTTTCTCTCTTTTTTTTTCTCTCTCTCTTTCTTCCTCTCTCTTTTCGCCCTCTCTTTTTCCCTCTGTCTCTCCCCCTCTCTCTGTCTCTCTCTCTCTCTCTCTCTCTCTCTCTCTCTCTCTCTCTCTCTCTCTCTCTCTCTCTCTCTCTCTCTCTCTCTCTCTCTCTCTCTCTCTCTCTCTCTCTCTCTCTCTCTTGTCGCTCCCATCTGATTGGCCGGAATATAAAATTAGATAATGAATAATTATGCAAAAGGCAGAAAATGATGCTATCAGAAATGTAGAAACCTGTCCATCTCTTACCAAGCCAGCACCTCTTGTCCCAACCTCCTCTCCAATCACACCTGCATCCCCTCTCCGAGTTACGTCTTGCCCCACCTACCCCCACCCCTACATCACCCTCACTCCGCCATTTTGCCAATTGAATAACAACATTCCGTTTATCCTTGCTGTAGCCAACAAATACCGATTAATACAAAATCATCTCGGGTAAGCTCGCCGCAGTGCAGCTAATTCCCTGCCCAATGTGAGGATTTGCTCCTTCCTGAGCCCCGAGTTTGCAGTCTAACAACTCTTCAACACTACAACCACATCGAACGTCAATCACCACAGCAACATCGATGTTGATGTTGTAAAAGCTCGCTAGATCGCCCGGCTCCCATCTACAAGAAAACTGAAAACAGATGACCAAAAGTACGTGAGCCGAGCTCGATGTCTACTCATGAATAGAAGCCAAAAGTTGGCCATGAATTCTCCAAGTAAAACCCATTCTGGGGCCTTAAGAATGAGGGGAAATACTCAAAAAGAAGAACGCCAAGATGAGAAACAAAGAGAAAGAACCGAAACAACAACAAGAACAACAAAAAGGTAGAAAATGCCTAGAGCAGCCATCTTCCAAAAAGAAAGATCTTCATCCATTCTCCACGGATTTACTCCCCCTTTTTGTAGTTGGGAGTTGTTGTGTTTATGATCACGTGATGGGATGAAGGTGTGCTGTCGACGTGTGTCACCTGGATCCGTATGTCTGATACCCTGCAGCGTCCAGGTCACTTGCATTGGTTGCTCCTCGCCACCTTCATTCATTGTTTCTATTGTCCAAACTGTCTAAAACAGATCCATCATCCACTTTTGTCCTGTTAAGTCTGCCATCCTCACCTTCATCTGGTTGAAGCTGACGTGAAATTGCTTGGCCTGGTGAGAACAAAGATTAGGACGGAACTGCTCAGACATGGGGGCAGGTGCTCCACCCAGCCACAAAAAACACACACCCTACTTCATCTTCTTCATTTCCCTCGTCCTTTCCGTCATGTTTTCTTCATCATCTCCCACAACGGCATCCCAACATCGTCGAGCTCTCTTACCCTGCCATCATTTCTCGATATCATTTGTTGTTGTTTATGTCAAATACTGGACTTCTGACGAGTCTCTCTTACTTAACTGTCATCGACAGCATCTTCTTCTTCACAATTCATTTTTTTTTTTTCTGTGTACGTTTTTTTTGTTTAATGCCTTGTTTAGTAACACAGGCTGAAACACGTGCCAGTCGAATTCATAATGCACTTTATAATTGAAGCGCAGAAAGGCAGTGAGCATTACCATCCAGACTGATAACAAAACTGTTAAAGACAGAAAATATAAAACACTGCAAAAACAGCAGAGAAATTTGGTTTAGCAGGGAACCAATGGAGAAATTTAAGACAACAGTGTAAAAAGTTTCAAGTGAACACACAAAAAACAATGTGGACATCATTTAGGAAACTAAAAAACACAAGGAAAACAGTTCTAGCGAGAGAATTGATATTTTCAGAGAAATAATGCGAAGCTTTTGTTTCTTTGTTTACGTTTGCTCGCCTCTGAATCCAAAGGAACTTGGTTCGTGCCTGGCTGAATTATGTGGAATTTTTCATCTTTACCTCTGGCTTTTTTTTTTTTTTATCCAATTTAATTTTGTTTTCATAGGACACCGTGAGGTAGGGAGGGTAGCAAGCCGTTTAACTGACATAATGTAGGGCAATTCTCGTGCTGGCAAGCCGTAAACACACGGACATCAAACAAGAAATCCTGAATGGTGAGACAGAAAGCTCATCTCTTCATCTCTTTCTCCATCTCTTTCTCCATCTCTTTAATTCTTGAACCGTCCTCTGCCTCCTATTTTTCTCTCTATGTTTCGCCTTTCGTTTTCATCGACCTTCTCCCCCCAGCTCTCTGCTCCCTCCCCTCCCCTGTGCTCCTGGATTGCTGATCTCTAGCAGTCAGACAATTATGCACTAATGTATTTGGCCCTTCATTCAGCGTTTGATCACTGGAGCTTACCCGGCCGTGACGCCAGCCTCTTCCCGCTTCTCTATTTAGGATAACTTCAATTTCGCATAACTTGTCAAACCGTTTTATTTCGTGACGGCCACCCACGTACAACGGTCATATGCTCGCAATTTCACCGATAAACTACACCTTGATCAATCAGATTTTCTATGTATTGATTGTGACTGCTTTTTCTACAAACATGGGTGTATGTCCTTTGTGGTACTTCCCTTTTGTCATCTTTGCTTGAATTACATTGTATCATTATGTTTCCACATTTCTTCTCTTCATAAGAGTCTAAAAACATCTCATTTTCAGGACCTACTGTAACTCTTGCCCATTGTTGTCAATTGCAGCACGCACCACTAAATGTTCAAACCAGAATAGGAAAAAAGTCCGCCGGTGAACGTCAGGGACGTTAATAAAACTATCAGTTCCAATAAATTCGGGTTTATCACAGAATAGTCTTGTAAAGTGAGTTCAACTGAGTGGACAATGTTGAGATCGTGAACACAGCCCAGTGTTGATTCAACTTTCCCCTTGATGAGTTCAGGTTTGATTTTACTCTGTTCAACTTCATGTAACGCAGACACGACGACAGCCAAACGTTGGTATAGAAAAAAAATAAAAACAATCTGATACAGGGGGTGGGGCGAGGGGAAAGGGGTTAGGTGGGAGGGGGTGAGACCACTAGTGGACCCCCAGGGCCAGAATAGTAGTAAGAGTCCCAGTGTTATCATGGGCGGCATCTACCGCCGCGCGCCACTACCTCCCCATCACAACCTCTCGTCAACTCTCCACCGTCTCCTCGGGAAAGAAACCGTAGATGGTTGTGTAGATAACGGCGAGTAGCAGCGACTTCAAGGGGAAAATCTAAAGTCACGTGACAGATTCAGTCAATAGTAAGCAGACAAATTTGAGGCAAGGACACGACATTTGAACACAAGTAATCTAAAGTGATCTGTGGTGAGCATGATAATTCCTCTCCGCTTTTGATACGTTGAGTCAAAGATACAGGTTGTGTCTGTCATGTCCAAATATCGGCCGGCTGTTACTGTCCACTCTGATGGCCGCTGATGGACCTGTGTCCGTTCCCTAGTCTAACAATATGGTGCTTGTCAATATACTGTCCTCCCCTTCCCCTCCATTTTTTTTATTCATACCCCCCCCCCTTTTATTTCCAGCTTCCTCATCCCTAACTCCAGCTACCGCCTCTCACTCTGTACAGCGTCTTACTCTCAGTGTTCAGGTAATCAGGCTTTGGTCATTTACCAACAGCCTCCATTCCTGATGTCTCATCCACCACATTACATCGTCAATTGTCGGATGTTTCATGCACGTCTGATGTATGATGGTGCCTGATGTCTGGTGACTTATGTCTGATACCTTGTGCCTGGTGCCTTATGTCTGATGCCTTATGTTGAATGATTTATGTCTGATGCCTGATAAACCTTATATCTGACGTCTGATACCTCATACCTTATGGGTCTGATGCCAGGCTTTGATACCTGATGTCAGGGACCAGCCATGTGTGATAGAAGTTAAAACGTGGCAAACAGAAAAGGGTGTATGGTTGCAAAGCCCCAGTTAAAAATAAATTGTACTGTTCTCTGTCCTGTTTCTTGCTTGGGGCTTTGCAAAATGTGGCTTTTTCTTTTTGCAACATTTTGATTTTACTTCAAGCCTTACTGCGACCCCACACATAGTCTGTTTGTTGTTGTTGTTTGTTTATTTGATGTGATGGGGCACGGCAAGAGGACAATGAGTGAATGTCTCGGTGGTTCAACTCCTTTCTCCACTGACACAAGTCAGTTCTGTCTAAAACTGGTAGTAATTCTGACTTGAGCAAACTCTATATTTTTTGTATCTGACACATGACGTTATAGTTGTGAATCCAGGTTGGAACCCCACCCCTTCCACCCCTATCCAACCCCAAAAGTCCCTACGTCCGCTGAGTTCATCAGAAGTGATCTGTTTTCCTTGCATGCTGGGACATAGAACAGTAATTTTTCTCATCCGTAAACAGAATTTTTGGATGCTTCTATCTATCTATCTATCTATCTATCTATCTATCTATCTATCTATCTATCTATCTATCTATCTATCTATCTATCTATCTATCTATCTATCTATCTATCTATCTGTCTGTCTGTCTTATCTATCTATCTATCTATCTATCTATCTATCTATCTATCTATCTATCTATCTATCTATCTGTCTGTCTGTCTGTCTGTCTGTCTGTCTGTCTATCTATCTATCTATCTATCTATCTATCTATCTATCTATCTATCTATCTATCTATCTATCTATCTATCTATCTACCTATCTGTCTGACTGTCTGTCTCCCTGTTTGTCTATCTATCTATCTATCTATATCTATATCTATCTATCTATCTATCTATCTATCTATCTATCTATCTATCTATCTATCTATCTATCTATCTATCTATCTACCTATCTGTCTGACTGTCTGTCTCCCTGTTTGTCTATCTATCTATCTATCTCTATCTATCTATCTATCTATATCTATATCTATCTATCTATCTATCTATCTGTGTCTGTCTGTCTGTCTGTCTGTCTGTTCGTCCGTTTGTCTGTCTATCTAGATATCTATTTATCTATCTATTAATCTATCTATCTATCTATCTATCTTTCTATCTAACTGTCCGTTTGTTTGTCTGTCTGTCTGTCTGTCTGTCCACCTATCTACCTACGTTCCCAAGAGATGAATAGATAGATAGATGGTGAGTTTATGATCAAATTCCTAAGCTTTGAGTCCCTGTACATCTGGCCATTGTTAAATCAGCGTATCAGTACAGGTGTGAGTGTGTCTGTCTATCAGAGAACCAAGGTGTAGTTTGTACGTTTTTGTGTGTGTGTGTGTTTGTGACATAAATATGAAATGTGTAGGAACCAGGAATGACAGCTAGGGGGATGGTTCTGGAATGACAGCTAGGGGATAGTTAACCTCGATCGTACAACACAACAGTCGTGCCGTATCTACAGTCACACACCCCTCCCCCACCTTCTGTCTGTCCCAAATCTGGTCAGGACCGTGTATGTATGAGTATGTGTGGGTGTGCGTATGTGTGTATATGTGTGTGCGTATATGTGTATATATGTGTGTATAGTTGTGTTTCGGGCCGTGCGGTGACACATTCGCTGCTTCATCAATGGCTACAAGAAATGCTTTATCTCTGTTTGTTGTACTATTTCTTTTACCCCGGGTAGATGATAACCTCCTCACACCTGTGACGACAATACAATTGTTTCTGTAAACGTTTCTGTCCTCGCCTACCCGATTCCGGCACTCAGAAATCATTGAATGGCTGTGTTTGAGGGAGGGACAAGAGGGAGATAAATAAATGGACAAAATCAGATGAACAAACAAGAAAAGGAGATATCTGTGTGTGTGTGTGGGGGGGGGGGCTGTACAAATGAGGACAGTGATGAAGTAAAAGTGGAGAAAAATTGGAGGAGAGGGGAGGTTGGCCAAGAGATCTGGACCAAACATAAACATAAATGTAGTGAAAAAATGAAAATGTCAAAGATTTTGTGGTTTTGACACGTCAATAAATAACTGTGTATGTGTGTGTGTGTCTCCTCTTTCTCTCTGTCTGCCTGTCTGTATGTCTGTTTCTCTCTCTCACACATTCTCACTCCCTCTTTCTCTATCTTTCTACCTCCCTCTGTTTCTCTCCCTGTATCCCCGACTCTCTTGTCTGTTTTTCTGCCTCTCACTACATTCTTCCCTGTCTCTCCATTTGCCCCCGTAGTCTCTCTCTCTTCTTCTTCTTCTTCTCTCTCTCTCTCTCTCTCTCTGTCTCTCCTTCTCTCTTCCCTCCTCGTTCGCTCTTCTCCTTGTCTCTCTCTTTCTCCCTGCCCCTCTCTTTCTTCTCTCTAACTCATTAATAACCGTGGCCCTACCTTTCCCCTGCTCAGGTGCGTCCAGTCTAGTAGTGCATCAGACTTTGGAGAACTACATCTTTCAACTAGATCTATTGGTTGTTAAGGGTGACTACAAGATAGTCGGTTACACTAAAGTAGTTCTGGAAATTAGGCAGAGATATAAAACAAAATCTGTATTCCACAATTTAGAGAATATATAGAAACCGAATGAACAATTGACTTAAGTCTGACACAGAAAGCAAGAGTGGTTGTGAACACGACAGGTCATAATCAGAAACAAGACAATGCTATTGAGCAGGGAAAATCAGTGTTTTAGCTCCTGAACTCCACAGGGCCAAGCGATTCTGCCTGCTAGCTTCAAGTAAGAAGTAAGTTTGTGTACGCCCATTGGTGTATTTGTATTAATTTTTGTAGTGAGAGTGCAAGTTAGTGTGAGTGTTACGTACTCTGGTGTGTATGTATGTGAGAGAGAAAGAGAGAAAGGGAAAAAGAGGGAGAGAGAGAGAGATGAGTTGACCACGTTATTCCAAGCTTCAGTCTGTGTACTGTTATATTCTGTTAATGCCAGTATCCTTGAGGTTTTGTGTTTGTTTGTTCACTAAGAAAAAATTCCTCGCATGAGATACATAAAGGTTCTCATGCTGAACATCCACTGACTGGCTCATGATTTGTGATAAGGACCTTGACTCTGACAACTGGCTACCTCTTCATCATCTCAGCTGTTTACTCAAGACCAACTGCACGTGTAACCCCCACAGGTGCCAAATTCTCACCTACACATCAGAAAAGAGAATCTGTCAGAGAGTCAACAAGGATGCCGGCACAAGCTGACGTGTTCACGTCTGGACTATGATTTGTCACCGTGATTCCAGAGCCATCAGCCAATCAGCGGCTGGAACTGTCCATGTCGTCACCATTCCTGGCAGGGGAGGTAACCGGGAGATACAGGCCCAGGTACTGACTGTGGTCAAAGTCTTCAGATAAGATGGGCATTTGTCAACCCGCTTAAGCTGTGGGATCAAACCCCAGACGCTTGTCATCAGAGGCCTGGCAGCTAGCTGCTCGTGATGCCAGTTATCTGTCGCAGTCCTTCCCCCTCCCTCACGGTCTCAGACCCAGGCAACGCATGCACCCCTTGTCTCCACGATACATTTTAATCTGGACTCCCAAATCAAAATGCAGATAAATGGCCGCTTAATGAACTCTAACTCTGCACCAATGACTCATAAACACTTTGAATGTCAATAGCCCCACACGCACACACCCAAGTACTCATCCTCCGACCCACACACCACTTCCCATATAAATATACACACAAATCTTCAGCAGCAACGTACTCGGCCACCTCCGCACAAAGTTTGTCTGTAGTCTGAATCTCATTTCTGTATCTCTCCCATTTTTTCACCACCAATACTACGGTGTTTCCCTGTCCCCTTTTCACCCTGGTTCCAAGCGGAATTTTTTACTTCTCCAAGAAATGTGTTAATTGTAACTGAATCTAAGCGTTTCTGGAGGTACTTTGCCCCAGAAATTACTCCATTTTGTTGTAGACAGTCCTCCAAGATCGACATTCGTGAGATCTACAGAGTCAAATTGTCCCTGATTATTTTTTTTTTAAACAATTTCCTTGGAATTACTAGAATTACTTGGTTGACACTTCTTCTAAGTCCACTTGCTTTCATTGTCTTAACTGACAGACATTTAGTCGGTTAGTGTTAAATATACGCCTTTGATTTAAATTACTATCAACATAAACGCGGAGACACGTCAAATGTCATTAATTCAATCCAATGTGAGCTTTTGAAAAGAAAAAAAAAAAAAACAGTCTCAAAACATTGTTGTTGTTGTTGCTGTTGCTGTTATTATGGAAGTCATTATTACGGCCGGGTAGCTGTTTTGGTTGTTGTTTTTTCCGGCCAATTTTCAGCAGTCAAATTTCCTGCGCTTGGCAGATCTGACATCAGTTCCTTGAATGGACAGAGGCTGGTATGAGTTGACATGATAAGGATGTTCTGTGTAGCCTTGACCGCGTTAGAATTCATCCTTGTGAGATTGTCTCATTTCCAATTTAATTTAATTCATCTCCTCCTGTTCTTGCTATGTCCACATGTTATCTGCCCGTGACGTATTTGGTCTAAATAAAGTAGGGGTAGGGTTAAAGCACGAGCATTGTTTTCCACGCTGTAGATTCTTCATTATGAGTTTGGCGCTGGGGGAATGCAGAGAATCTACTGACATCTGGACTTGTTGATGCTGCCATTGTGTGGCCAACAGGTGGGCTTGCTACGCGTTTGAACATGTTACAATCTGGAATGTCAGAATTTATATACACGATAAGACAAGATGGTCAAAGATTTACATGGTCATTATATTGAGGGTAGGTATGTATTGAACAGCGGGGTGGATCACATCCAAGCAACGCTGGACAAGGTGACACCCGGACACCAGGACACCTGCAGAGACCGTTACCCGCGGCAAGGCAGATCCACGCAAGACTCATACTCCTCTTTATGTACATACAACATTGTGTTATGAAATTTATTTCCTTCCTGTCGTGTCAAACTAGCATAGTGAATTCATTTCTCAGTCCAGACTTACGAGATTGTATCAGAAAGATTGCAATCTCAAACTAGCAAACCCTCGCTATCTGTTCAGTCAGAAGGCTGGGCCAGGCGAGTGTACCCATAGATTCCAATATTTGCCCTGAGCTCTGGAGCCACGTCGCTAAGTGCAATTACTTCTACAACCATGGCCCCCTTATCATCTTGTTGGCCCAGAAATGGCGGTTTTGTCCGCGCTGGAAGCGCCTCAAGTCGATCTGACGCTTTCTTAACCATAATTGGCATGAAAACTTCAATCTGAGGGACCACGGGTCGCCCAATGCACGCGCAGGTAACTGGTACTGATAACACGTTGTTCACCTGAAGTGGGCAGGGTGGTAGACAGTCCAGAGGAGAGGGTGACACGGGGTAGGAATTGGGGGGGGGGGGGGTCGGTGGGAGGACTAGGAAGCGATACGGGAGCTGCAATGATGGAAGTAGAGACAATTTTGAGATTACAAGAAAACTGAATATTAATTTAGAAACTGTGTTATCTTGTGCTCGTAACATGTTCATTTTAGACCAGACCATGACTTATCTTTAATCAGGATTTTCCGTGATAACCGTGACATTATTTTGTAACAGTTTTATTCATTTTTATTATTTTTTTTTTTGCATGAAGTAAACGGGAAAAATCTTATTTACATACAGTGGACAGAGCTGATTTGGTCAGCAAACAGAATGGTTACCCAATGGTTTTCACAACTGGGTGATTTTGATTGATTTTTCCTTCAGCAGACTTTAAATGCCGCCATCAACTCATCTCTATAGATTTACAAATTTTAATGTAGTTACAAAGAAATAAGAGTTTGTATAATTTCTGTGGAACAGACAGGCTGGTAGACTTAATTGCTAGATTTGACATGTCTTCATATAATTTAAATGATAAATAGATCTGACATTTCAGAAAGCGTGCAGTGGACACCCGACAGTCAAACATTTAACGCCATTAACATGCTACATGCTTCTGTTAAGTTTGTAATTCGGCTCTATGAAACACTGAGTTCTTTTACGTTCGTAATCTTCATCGTAGGGCTGGAGATATAGGAACAATTAAATCTAAGACAGCAGTTACCGGGTAATGCATTAGTGAGGGGTCTACCTGACACCTAGATATGTACTGAATTAGGTCAAACAACTCCAAGATCAAGCTAGAGACAACAGAAGCTTCTCCACAGCTCAATATTCAAGAGACCTCCCACAGAGCCAACAGTAGCCTACACACAAGTGGGCTGTCTTTACATAAATCTAACTTTCTCATAAATTTGAATTCAACACTTGTCACCGAGCCAATGAATCAAACATTAATTTGATTTTTGGTGGGTAATTCCGGTGAATCATAGCCGAACTGTCGCCAGTGTGAACTCAATATTACAATTTGTGTTCTTGTCTGTGATGACTAACTCAGCCTTGACGTGCAAGCCTGGGTGTCAATCTTGCCAGAGTTCGCGACCATTCGGTTACCTCAGGAGATAAAGTAACTCGGCACCGTCACGTCTCAGGCTCGGAATACCAACTTTTGCCTGCAAATAACGACAATTTAACACTCTTTACTGGAACTGTTGTTGAGACTTATGAAAGGAGATTCGTCAGCCCTCGTCACTGGCTATGTACACATACAGAGACACATTTTTTTTATTCCCGGCTCCCTTTTCTTTCTGCTCCCAGTACGAAACACATACCTAACCAGTGTATCAGACGTTGGCAGCTGAAAGTATAGAAGAGCAGGGCTAGCAAGGCCGGCTGCCCCGGCAAAATTAAGAACAGACTACAAAAACACACAAAAAACAAGAACAAGAAAGATAAAAGCAAGAAAAAGAGAGGTGCAAATTAATGCCAAGAGCTGAGATCCCCCGAAAACGAAGACTTTAACACCTTGATACATGCAGAGATCCCCCGAAAACGAAGACTTTAACACCTTGATACATGCAGAGATCCCCCGAAAACGAAGACTTTAACACCTTGATACATGCAGAGATCCCCCGAAAACGAAGACTTTAACACCTTGATACATGCAGAGATCCCCCGAAAACGAAGACTTTAACACCTTGATACATGCAGAGATCCCCCGAAAACGAAGACTTTAACACCTTGATACATGCAGAGATCCCCCGAAAACGAAGACTTTAACACCTTGATACATGCAGAGATCCCCCGAAAACGAAGACTTTAACACCTTGATACATGCAGAGATCCCCCGAAAACGAAGACTTTAACACCTTGATACATGCAGAGATCCCCCGAAAAAGAAGACTATAACACCTTGATACATGTAGAGATCCCCCGAAAACGAAGACTTTAACACCTTGATACATGCAGAGATCCCCCTAAAACGAAGACTTTAACACCTTGATACATGCAGAGATCCCCCGAAAACGAAGACTTTAACACCTTGATACATGTAGAGATCCCCCGAAAACGAAGACTTTAACACCTTGATACATGTAGAGATCCCCCGAAAACGAAGACTTTAACACCTTGATACATGTAGAGATCCCCCGAAAACGAAGACTTTAACACCTTGATACATGCAGAGATCCCCCGAAAACGAAGACTTTAACACCTTGATACATGCAGAGATCCCCCGAAAACGAAGACTTTAACACCTTGATACATGCAGAGATCCCCCGAAAACGAAGACTTTAACACCTTGATACATGCAGAGATCCCCCGAAAACGAAGACTTTAACACCTTGATACATGCAGAGATCCCCCGAAAACGAAGACTTTAACACCTTGATACATGCAGAGATCCCCCGAAAACGAAGACTTTAACACCTTGATACATGCAGAGATCCCCAGAAAACGAAGACTTTAAAACCTTGATACATGCAGAGATCCCCCGAAAACGAAGACTTTAACACCTTGATACATGCAGAGATCCCCCGAAAACGAAGACTTTAACACCTTGATACATGCAGAGATCCCCCGAAAACGAAGACTTTAACACCTTGATACATGCAGAGATCCCCCGAAAACGAAGACTTTAACACCTTGATACATGCAGAGATCCCCCGAAAACGAAGACTTTAACACCTTGATACATGCAGAGATCCCCCGAAAACGAAGACTTTAACACCTTGATACATGCAGAGATCCCCAGAAAACGAAGACTTTAACACCTTGATACATGCAGAGATCCCCCGAAAACGAAGACTTTAACACCTTGATACAGGCAGAGATCCCCCGAAAACGAAGACTTTAACACCTTGATACATGCAGAGATCCCCCGAAAACGAAGACTTTAACACCTTGATACATGCAGAGATCCCCCGAAAACGAAGACTTTAACACCTTGATACATGCAGAGATCCCCCGAAAACGAAGACTTTAACACCTTGATACATGCAGAGATCCCCCGAAAACGAAGACTTTAACACCTTGATACATGCAGAGATCCCCCGAAAACGAAGACTTTAACACCTTGATACATGCAGAGATCCCCCGAAAACGAAGACTTTAACACCTTGATACATGCAGAGATCCCCCGAAAACGAAGACTTTAACACCTTGATACATGCAGAGATCCCCCGAAAAAGAAGACTATAACACCTTGATACATGTAGAGATCCCCCGAAAACGAAGACTTTAACACCTTGATACATGCAGAGATCCCCCGAAAACGAAGACTTTAACACCTTGATACATGCAGAGATCCCCCGAAAACGAAGACTTTAACACCTTGATACATGTAGAGATCCCCCGAAAACGAAGACTTTAACACCTTGATACATGTAGAGATCCCCCGAAAACGAAGACTTTAACACCTTGATACATGTAGAGATCCCCCGAAAACGAAGACTTTAACACCTTGATACATGCAGAGATCCCCCGAAAACGAAGACTTTAACACCTTGATACATGCAGAGATCCCCCGAAAACGAAGACTTTAACACCTTGATACATGCAGAGATCCCCCGAAAACGAAGACTTTAACACCTTGATACATGCAGAGATCCCCCGAAAACGAAGACTTTAACACCTTGATACATGCAGAGATCCCCCGAAAACGAAGACTTTAACACCTTGATACATGCAGAGATCCCCCGAAAACGAAGACTTTAACACCTTGATACATGCAGAGATCCCCAGAAAACGAAGACTTTAAAACCTTGATACATGCAGAGATCCCCCGAAAACGAAGACTTTAACACCTTGATACATGCAGAGATCCCCCGAAAACGAAGACTTTAACACCTTGATACATGCAGAGATCCCCCGAAAACGAAGACTTTAACACCTTGATACATGCAGAGATCCCCCGAAAACGAAGACTTTAACACCTTGATACATGCAGAGATCCCCCGAAAACGAAGACTTTAACACCTTGATACATGCAGAGATCCCCCGAAAACGAAGACTTTAACACCTTGATACATGCAGAGATCCCCAGAAAACGAAGACTTTAACACCTTGATACATGCAGAGATCCCCCGAAAACGAAGACTTTAACACCTTGATACAGGCAGAGATCCCCCGAAAACGAAGACTTTAACACCTTGATACATGCAGAGATCCCCCGAAAACGAAGACTTTAACACCTTGATACATGCAGAGATCCCCCGAAAACGAAGACTTTAACACCTTGATACATGCAGAGATCCCCCGAAAACGAAGACTTTAACACCTTGATACATGCAGAGATCCCCCGAAAACGAAGACTTTAACACCTTGATACATGCAGAGATCCCCCGAAAACGAAGACTTTAACAGCTTGATACATGTAGAGATCCCCCGAAAACGAAGACTTTAACACCTTGATACATGTAGAGATCCCCCGAAAACGAAGACTTTAACACCTTGATACATGTAGAGATCCCCCGAAAACGAAGACTTTAACACCTTGATACATGTAGAGATCCCCCGAAAACGAAGACTTTAACACCTTGATACATGTAGAGATCCCCCGAAAACGAAGACTTTAACACCTTGATACATGTATCAGACTGAATTTTTATTTTATAACCAAATAATCTCAGGATCCATCCGACCTTGCTTCAGGTGCCAGAAGAGGTCAGTTACAGAAATTACACTCCAGTACTAACAGTCAACATTACTACACCACTATTTTATCACTATTACACAACCACCTCATCATTATTATACAATTACTTCATCACTACTACAGCATGCACTACTGATGCACCTTGGTCATCATTACTACTAGAACATTCGTCATCTGAACTGTCAGCCTTGCATCTTTGTCAGATAGATTACATGCAGACCAAACGGATCAAACTCTCCCCTTCCACGAGTGTGTCGAATTTTCATCATACCAAAAAACCCGAGAGATCTATTTTTAAATCACGTTGTTCAGGCCTTCTTTCAGGACTCGTACAATTTCTGACAGAGAGAGTCTTACATCTTGTAAAATTGACTGACCGGCTGCAGCTGTTTTATGAAATATTGGAATGCCATCCTTCACTTCCACCTGGTCAATCATCAGCTCACAGTTCGGTACGAGAAAAGATCACGAGCATGTGATCCTCCCCCCCCCCCCCCCAGATGATGTGGTCCAATTTTTCCGCCTTCCTCAACCCTGTAAACCGTGCTGCTAGTCATGCTGAACAGTATTGGAGATGTTGGCTAAAATGTATAAAGTGCATCTCGGCCTCGGGATGTCTTCACTCTTAGAGAGGACCGGAAATGAGAGATTTCCTAAGATAGTTGCATGTCATGTCAGTTACCAAAACCTCTTTATTCTCAGGGACAGTCGGCTGCCTCGCCTGACCAAAAAGACCATTAATTTTGTCATCCTCCTCCCCCCCCCCCCCCCCCCACCTAATTTAAATCAAAAACAACAATATCACGCTTTGAATATCCTCCTTTAGATGAACTCTGATTATTGTTGACACGACAAAGCTTGTGGACACGAAATTAATACATCTTATTACCTAATTTAATTATTGATTTTCTCTTAGTCTTCAACGTCACTACGATTCTTGTTCTCTATTCACTCCATTCTCTATCTCCTTCGTTTTTATCCGAACTTCCTTGTCTGACTGCGGGGTTGATTTTTGAAGACAGCCATTGAGTGAAGAAAGGAACGAGTGAAGTTACCAACCAATATACACCTATTGGTTGGTATTTAAACTTCACTCCTTCCTTTCTTCACACAATGGCTGTCTTCAAAAATCAACCCCGCAGTCAGTCAGTCTTCTCTACATCTCCTCTGGGATCAACATGAAACATTGAGGTCTACAAAACTCAAGTCACAAGATGACCAACATATCACCTGATCTCTGATGTCCAGGTTTCGGTCATTCTCGTCCTTCAAGGTCAAGAGCATTCGCTGCTTTGTCTGATTACCGAATGTTGCACGAAGCGGAAAGGGCTTTGTACTTACAGGTTTCAAAGAGATCTTGCTTTATTATTAGTGGGTCAGACCATGGGCCAAGCAGACACTGGGCAAGTATTAATGTGTGTCGTTTTTAGAAGAGAAAAGGAAATTCATGCAATTCTAAATACAGCCATTATGTCATCATCATAAGCATCATCATCATCATCGCCATCACCATCATCATCATCATTATCATCATCGCCATCACCACCATCATCATCATCATCATCGCCATCACCACCATCGTCATCACCATCATCATCATCATCGCCATCACCACCATCATCATCATCATCGCCATCAACATCACCATCACCATCATCCTCATCATCATCATCGCCATCACCACCATCATCATCATCATCGCCATCAACATCACCATCACCATCATCCTCATCATCATCATCATCATCATCATCATCACCATCACCATCATCATCATCACCATCATCATCATCATCGCCATCACCACCATCATCATCATCATCATCATCATCATCGCCATCACCACCACCATCATCATCATCATCATCATCATCATCATCATCATCGCCATCACCACCATCATCATCATCATCACCATCGTCATCACCATCGTCATCATCATCGCCATCACCATCACCATCATCATCATCACCATCATCATCATCATCGCCATCACCACCATCGTCATCATCATCGCCATCACCACCATCGTCATCATCATCGCCATCACCATCACCATCATCATCATCATCATCATCATCATCGCCATCACCACCATCATCATCATCGCCATCACCATCACCATCATCATCATCATCACCATCATCATCATCATCATCATCATCATCATCGCCATCACCATCACCATCATCATCATCACCATCATCATCATCATCGCCATCAACATCACCATCACCATCATCCTCATCATCATCATCATCATCATCATCATCATCGCCATCACCATCACCATCATCATCATCACCATCATCATCATCATCGCCATCACCACCATCGTCATCATCATCGCCATCACCATCACCATCACCATCATCCTCATCATCATCTTCGCCATAACCACCATCATCATCATCATCATCATCATCATCGCCGTCATCATCATCGTCATCCTTATTGTCATATTGCAAAGTGAGAATAGATCTCGGACTTTCATATTGAATTGGTTTTGCTTGTTGGATGTTGTTAGCGGTTGTTAGCGGACCGTACTCTGATTATAAAACCGAGTAGAGAAAATACTGAGCTATGTTCATTGTTCAGCCATAACTTATAACGTAAGATACCAACAGCTTCTATTTTGTGCATGAAACTGTAGGGTGGCACTGTTTGGGCAGCCAGAGGACACACATAGGCCTACACTCGTGCACACAACACACACACACACACACACACACACGCACATGCACAACAGACCAATCAGAAGACACGATGTGTAACGACCTGGAACAGACAGAGAGCCAAACATTGACACACCAATAACAAAACAACTTTGGCTACTCCAATTTAGATTCTATTAGGCCTACACATCTTACAGCATCCTAATGCTAGCTGAAGTTGAAAAATGTAAAAGGGTGACTGTTTCTCAAGTTTCTCTCTCTCTCTCTCTCTCTCTCTCTTTCTCTCTCTCTCTCTGTCTGTCTCTCTCTCTCTCTCTCTCTATCTATCTATCTCTCTCTCTCTCTCTCTCTCTCTCTCTCTCTCTCTCTCTCTCTCTCTCTCTCTCTCTCTCTCTCTCTCTCGCAGCCAAGCTAAAGAAAACAAAAAAGGAACAAGAATTCAAAAGACGGGAGTTATACTGATCATTTACGTAACCCTCTTACTGACACAGTTGCCGGCTCTATGAAAACTCACTTGCCCTACTTTCATGCCGTGTGCCACACCCACAACTGACCACTGGACATTCCCCGCCTATAGTAAACCAATCAGGGAGGGGAGCACGCCGGTGGGTCAGACACCCCAATTGCAGTTGGAGGGTCTGATAGCGGGCCCAAGGGGGAATAACTTGTTCGCTTGTTCTCTCCTTTACCTGCGGTTAGTGGCCCACAGAACACAGGAGAGACTGATCCAAGGGCTGATACCTGCAGGGCACGGCACAGATCACTCTAATGTTCCGGGGCAATTTAAAATAGCCTGATGTGAGGTGAGAAGTTGTATGATAGATAGATGTGATTGATGGATGAACGGATGGATGGATGGACGGATATTTGGATGGATAATGTGGATGTTATTTTACTAAATAATTATGTTGTCATCGTTATGATCTGCCTAGGAATTAACCCCCCCCCCCCTTATAAAAGTAAATACTCGCTATGAAAACAAAAAGTGACATTGAAATGACAAGATATAAAAAGACAAAGAAATACATTTCCTTCATGAGCTAGATGTCTTTAGGTGAGAGTGTCAATTCTGCTCCCAAACCTCCTTAAAAAAAAAAAGAAAAAAATCTTTGTTTCACCCCTCAGGTGGTACAGTGATGCCCCCTCCCCCCCTCCCCCCCCCAACCTCCCCTTTCTCAGGCATGGTCTCCATCTTCCTACCCCATTACCCCCCCCTCCCCCCCCCCCGTTGCTGTGGCTTTGGTGATTCAGGTCTGTACACACACACAAAGACTGACGGTTTCTCCCCACGTTAATTGTTACGCTAAATCCCCTATGGATTTACTGTTGTTTCCGGGCACGAAATCTCCGGCCTTCAGGGCTTAGTGGCAGCCAATGGCTGTGCTGCCTACACCGATGTGTACACACACAACTTTGCAAGGTCCAGCCATATCCACTACCAGATTGCCTGGCCAAAGGTAGGACTTGATGTTGTAGTTCAAGTTGATCCATTTTTTTTTGCTGTTGTTGTTGTTGTTGTTGTTGTTCTTACCAAATATATTCATCGGTCAAGACCAGAATATGAGGTCCACCAATATGAGTAGACCGGTGTAACGATGTGTCTCTCCATACTACCAAGATAAAAGTAGGTTTTGCTCGGTTTTGATGATGCAAAAAAAAAAAAAAAACTTCCGCCATTTGCAATAATTAGGTCAGCTTGAGTCAGTCAAGAGTTTTGGTCCTTCAAGTGACGCAAAAACATCGTTTTTGCACAGCGACAAAACACTACAGTCTTGCGTTTGTGGATAGGCGTGGAGTCATAATCATTTGTAAGCTGCCATGTCCGGTTTGAAGTTTGCTCAATTCATTTCCAGAGTTCATTTACTAAGCGCGCGTGCTGTCTGCTTTATTAACTTAAGGAATATCCGGATAATCAGTCATGCATGTATTTGTGCAGCCGAGCGGACGTTTATTTTATTTTATTTATTTATTATTATTATTTTACTTTGGGGAATTAAAGTATATAAAAAAAAAATATTTACCTAAACCTCCTACAATGATAGTCTAGCCGATCAATCGTGGAGACGTCACTAAAACCATGGGAAATGTTAGGTTATGGTGAACCGCGCCACGCGCCGCCCAAGTGGAACAAATGACACGCGGCGACAGCTCAAAAAAACCGATGACAATTTTTTAATTTGATTCTATTGTAGCTCACATTTCACTGCCAATGTTTCAACAAACATAACTAAAAATAAACATTAGAACGAACTGTTTTACCGTTAAAATGGACTCGGAGATAATACAATGTCACTTCCTGTTTACTGGAGTTGACGTCTGACCTGGGATTCGATGCTAGCGCGCCGCCATCTTGGAAAAAAATGGCAGTCTTGGGACTGAGTGGAGGAGCTGGGGGACTCTTGTTTAAATTTGTCGATTGTGTTATGCCGAGGCACGGCAGGCAGGTTAAATGATTAGACAAATGGCTCATTTGGTTCACCCTAAGAGCATAGTATTTTATCACGAGAACTGTTGTAGAGACAGCTTGGACAGATTTCCCAGTGCTGGCTGACCTGGAAACAGTTTCCAGCTCATGCAGGTAAAGACAGACAACGTTCCTGTTTGTGTGACCACCCTCTGTTGGCTATTTGTTTTGTTCAATTTGTACGTTTTTCAACGTGTCAGTCACAGGAGACAAGACCTCATTTCATCTGCTTGTCCGACGTTTAATCGATAGAAAATGGAATTTCTAACGATTTTTTTTTCTCTGCACACTTGATTGGTCTTACACCCCCCCCCCCCCCAAACAACGTTCGAAGCAGTTCATGTTTTCTCCTACGATGATATGTCAATATTTTCCTTTATTATGTTGTTACCGTTGTTAACAAACATTGAATAAGGTATTTTGTTTGCCATGTTGCATTCTAAGTGTAGAATCTGAACAAGTGGACAACATTTCTGTATCTTCTTCGAGTGAACAACCTGATTTTGACAGTAACACAGTGCGTGGGCATGAGGCTGACCATTATATAGACTCTAGGACCAGGATTAGATTTTACTGACGAGGGCTGTTGTTGTTTTTCGCCGTTACAAATCGGCCTACATCCCATGTTTCCATTAGCTAAAACTGCAGAGAACAATCAGTGTGAAGTTTACACCTTGTCGCATGATCGGTGAACCAAAGTCAAAACGTGGACAGTTTTTGAAAAATTTCTCATCAATTTTTTTTTTCACCCATTACTTATTTATTTGTGATGCTTATTAAAGCTAATGTGATGTAATAAAAACAGTCATGGTGTGATTGTTTTGAATGTTGTCTACATTAGAAAGCCCACACACAGTTTAGATATGATTTTACAAAAATGTCACCGGGGCAAAGGTAACCTATTTTTAGATCCATAAACTATGACACTGAAGGTGTGAAGATGCGCGGTTTCAGAAATGCAGAAAATGGTCCACAATTCAAAACAAAACAACGACAAATTTGGACATGATGTGCACAGAATTGTCATTTTTCAGTGGGAAAATATATCGCTGATGTTATTGTCTGAAGAATTCTAGCGATTTCCAACCCATTTGGTCAGTAAATGGGTCAATATGAGACGAAGCAAGTTGGGCTGAGCTTTAGCGGCGCTCGTTTACAGCTCCGACCCCATCGGCCGGCCGCCATCTTTGATTTGTCAGGAGCGGTGGAGAAACATTCCTCTCTTTCTTTCCTATCGATGTCGCGATAAGCCAAACACAACACGTAAGTTTTTGGTGCTTTTTATATTGTCACAAATTCGCAGTAACGATTATTAATTTCTAGAATTCAAATGGCCAAAGCAACTGAAATAAATCACCTCCTAGCATCTTGGCTTTCTGTCGCTTGGACTTACTAGTGGTGTCTCTTTCTCTTCGGTTACAACACAGTCGATATCAGCATCATCTTTGCCTTTCCTATGACATTTTGTTTAATATGTATTGTCAAATTTAACTTTTTGGTCCGATTAGAATTTTCCTCTTAACTTTACTTCCCGTGGGAAAACCATAAATATTGCCCATTCAATGCGGAAACTTTACATCAGGAGTTTGGAAGGGGAAGGGAACACATTATTTATATGAGGAAGTGAGCGAAAAGTGAACAACGAAGGGAGGTATTTCAAGGTGTGATTGTTTTATTCTCCAAGTTTTATTTATGGGTTTAAACACTCTACACCTCTTACTGTTCCCCTGTGCCCATCTGTAACCCGGAAAAAAAACAACGTTCATTTTCACATGATCTGAAACAATCAGTTTGGTAAAGTGGCTGTAAAAGCACTCAATCTGTTCCATAGATCTAATGTTGGTGACAAAGATTTTCTGAATATTGAGTTCCTCTCTCACTGTCCAGGGTTATTCAACTGCATTTTTTTAGTGTTAGTTTCTGAACAGTTTTGTTCATGTTTCTGTTTTCTTTTCTCTTTTAAGTTTTAGCAGTAACTTTTTTTACAGTAACCTTCATTGGCATTCCAATTGTTTATTTCAAAAACAAATGTTTTCCAATGTATTGCTTGTATTTATCATCACCTCATAGTTTGTCATTTTGGTGGGATTTTTTTGTGTTGTTGTTGTTTTTGTAGGCCTATTATTTTTAAATCTTTGTTCAGTTTTCACTATTTCTGATTCTTTTTCTTCTTCTTCTTCTGCTTTTTTTTAACCATCTGCCACACTTTTTTTTCCTCACTTTTTCTTCTTCTATCTCCTTTTCTTCTACCTGGTGTCATTTAAAAATTCTCCCTTGTTCTAGTTTTTTTTTTCCTTCAAAATGTTCATTTCTCCTTCCTTGTTCTCTGCATCACCATCAACATTCTGGGAGAGACAAATTTTGATTTCCTTAGTTGTTTTTCACCAAACCTGTTCACTCCCATTAATCTCTGAACTGTTTTTAATCCTAAGAAAATTTTCTCACCTAAATTGACTTTGAAGCCTGTGAGAAAATTGCTCTAGACAGGCCTTTCTAGTGGTTGTTATTTGATTCTGCCATTGTCACATGGCTTGTTCAGTTCAATTTGTGCTGATTTGTACTTGCTTTTTTGGGTGGAGTGTATGTGTGGTGGGGACCGGGGGTTGGATGGATAGGTAGAATGTGGCGTGAGGAGAATGAGAAATGATGTGAAAGACCTGGGAGTATAGGAAAGAGGGAAAGGGTGGGGAGTGAACAGGAACACCATGTTAACTAACCTTTGAATTTTCTTCATTCGTTCATTAAGATTGCAGATTCTGCATCACCACAACAGAAAGTAAACAAAAAATGTTTTAGTGAACTTGACTGTGCAGTTTAAGAACAGAATTAAAGACATTTAAATTTCTTCATTGGGAAAGATTAGGTTTGACAACTGAGATCAATTTTTCATTTTGAAAATTCATGGGGAAAAGCGAAAAATGAAATTTTGCTGACATTTAGTTGAGAGTTTGTGAATTTTCTGTGAATTTTCCGATAGGTGTACCTGACAAGCATTCAAATTTATAATATGAAACATTTTTCATGATGTCTAAAACCATTGAGAAAAGAAGCTGTAGGAGAACCAGGCTAGACCAAACCTTAGCCATGCAAAATGTCTCATTGTTTTGTTTGTATGTGAATTCAATGCTAGAGCCCTGTTATTGTTAGGAGTACAATAATACAGGGTGGGTCAAAAGTAGGGTTACAGTTAACACTATAATTTATATCTAAAACTGTAACCCTACTTTTGGCCGTCCTTGTATATCTGTTAGATCCACCAGTTTGAATCCAAGGTGTAAGTGAGCACTCAAAAAACGCCTGTATTCAAATCACCACACATGGCAACAATTAATATTTCATGACACTTTCTTGAATCTGCAGTTCCAGTTTAGTAAATGTGCAACATTCTGGTCAGCATGTTGGGAGAATATTTTCCCATCAGAATCAAGATTTGTTGTGTCAGTGAAAACGCTTGAACTTTCCTCGAATTTTCAGAAATTATAAGTGAATTTCATCAGTCAGAAAATGATTGACTAGATCTAGATCTAAAGAGTTTTCTATAACTTGGATGTTGTCATCACAGAAGAAAATGACATACTTTCAGAACCCCGAGATAATAAGCTTTAAAATGATATCAAAATATGCCTCTAGGCATTTCGAAAAGTGCCAAATTTGGGGGTGAAAAAGGAAATCTTTGAAAATTTGGAATGTTTTCTGCCATAAGAATTCCATAGAGCTGTCACTGACACCATGACAATGTGCTCAATAACAAGGAAATTTTTTTTTAAAAAGCAAAAAAAAAAAAAAATGGCAGATGGATGGAGATCACTGGATCACGTTTTGGAATTTAGCTTAGATGGACTTTTTCCACCTCAGCATTTTATAATTCAACCCCTGGTTCACAGGTTATTGTCTGCAGGGTTTTCACAAGGAATTTTTTTTTAATCCTTGAGAGAAAAATCCTTCTTATTCAGAGAGACAGAAAATACACTTTCTTCAGTACTGGGGTTTGAGATGTTTTGTTGTATACTTGTCTGGTTGTGTTGTTACTTATGTTTTCTACTGGTGCTATCTGGTTTTGTTGTCTCATTGTATAGTATGGCTTTCTTTCAGGTTACTTTTTTTTATTTATATTGTCTTGTTTGTTTGTCTGCAGATGTTTTGTCTTGGTGTGATTGCAGTTTCTTGTTTGCTTGTGTGGTCCAATTTTCTTATCTAGTTGCATTTTGTATCATATTTTGTTCCTAAAGATGTCCTGTCAGCCCTGATGTATTTGGCATGTCAGAACTTATAATTAATATCCTTTGTCTCCTCGAAGCACATTCAGATACTGAACTATCGAAGAAATTGGTTGGGTTGATGAAACCATAGGGCGAGTTGCTGTTGTTGCTGTTCTGTGTTTGTATTACAAAAATTGCATTTATTGTGGGTGGGAGGAGATGAATGAGTGAACGTCAGTGATAAATTATTAGAAGTTTGAGGTCAATTTGTGTGTTGTTTTTTTTATTTGGGTGCTATGACTGAAACCGGGTTTTTACAGATTAGTGGACAGAATTTTTGTCACCACTCAGCAAGGAGTGCTTGAAATATATTCTAGACAAACTTTGTAATTTCACAATTCCCTTGTGTGTTACTGTTAAGATTTCTCACGCACAATGTAAACTATAATCATCTACCCAACATCCTCGTCGCTGATACCGTCCATGAAATCGTCAGTCCAGGGCTATCCAGATGTCCAAAGTCCCACCATTTCCATACATTTATTTTATATAATTTCTTTCCTTTAATTTTCTCCATTTTTGTCTTCATTTGTGCTTTTGTTTTCTTTCATTATCTGCCCAGGTGTGCATGCTTGATGGGAGGAAAATAAATTAAAAAACAAAGAAACAAAGGTATCCATAAAAACACTGGCTGAAAAGGAACAAAATATGAAATGTTTGTAATGTAAGTGAAACAAGAAAGTAGCTGTTTGGACATCAGTTTTTTATTTAACATTCATTACCACAGACGAAAAAAAAAAAAGAAGGAAGGAAACATTTTTTTAAAATTGTTGTTGGGTTGTTGTTCTTTTGCTTTTGTTTTGTTTGTGTTTTCTTCCCTTTTTGGTTAGGCATTTTGGACGAGGGCTTGAGTATGTTCTCTGCACCTCTTGACCATATAGATTCTAAATGAAATTGTCAAAAGGAGGGAGTAAAATTTTCAAATTCTAGAAATTTCACACGTTTAAAATAAAGAAAAACGCTGCAAAACATTTCCATCTGTCTGAAAGAGAAGGGCAATTCCACCAAGACGGGCAAGAGGGTCAAATTTAAGGCGTAGATGTTGAGATGGTGATGTGTCACTTCATTTCATGTCATGATGTTCTCATCAGTCTGCGTATACAGTATGGGGAGGGGTTGGGGGAGCAGTAGCCTGGCAGACAAACTTCTGCCATAAGCTTCAGGTTATAAAAACAACAACAAACTTGAAGACGGTGTCGGCGGGATCAGATTTCTGACACATAGACTCACATCTCACATAAATCGGCTGCCCGTCTGGGTTGCACATAAACCGAACCATAAAATATTAGGTTTTACTGCAAGCTCTCTCCACCCAACCCTGGTTCGGCCCTGGCCTAGGAGTTTTCTCAAACTTTGACGGGACGACATCATAGACATGGACAGAGGGAAGCTCGGTTTTACAACTTCTCTGTTCCTGCAGTGTGTTGTATGATTATTTTGTTTTATCTGCGCATGTCCATATTATGGGCATGTCTATATGTAGATCAGATTACCATGTATTTAATCACGTGTATAGCGCTAAAACCCCAGGCTCTGTGTAATCATAGAGATCAGTTACGATACAAGCCTGATTCTTATAAACTTTCTTTGTTTATGCTCCACACCATGTCGATTCCATCACAATTCCTCAGGTAAATTCCCAATATTAATATGCTCCATTTGGTTAAATAAATGCGACTTTACTGAATAATATTCTTTCTCCGCCATCACAGAATAATATTCTTTCTCCGCCATCACAGAATAATATTCTTTCTCCGCCATCACAACCTGACATTTGCCGCTTGCCGCGACACCTCATTATCTCAAGACACCCACACAAAAAAAATATGTTGTTTTTTTTTCCATCATTATTTATTATTTTTTAACCTTAAGCACCTAGACTTTTTTCTGCTTCTAACATCATGTATTTCAAAATTCGTGCAAAAATAAAAAATAAATTTAAAAAAGGGGGCAATTGACATACATTTTAGTTGCCAGTGAATGTTATTCATGTAGGCCTATGTGTGTATGTGTACGAAATATCGTTTTCCGGGGTCTTTGCGTGTTGTAGCCTACAGACAGGAAAGGCAAGGCTGACATAAATTTCTCCTTTCCTCACTGTTCGTCATCTTGGCTTGTGTGTTTGACCAGCCATTCTTCTCCTATCATTGTTGGCTGTGACTTCACACAAACACTCGACTACCTCCCCTTTCATCGCCAACCACTCCAAAGCGATTGCCGGCCCTTGTTTATAGTGGTAGGCTGGATCTTGATTGCAATTAGTTGGTCTGGCCACACTCCTGGTCAGTGGCTCGGTCATCCAGGCTTGTCCACACGGCTACACCTTTACCTGCTGGTCAGACTAACACTGGTCACTCTATGTGTGCCACTGGCTGGACCAATCACGCTGCAGCAGTGACTGGATTGTACACGTGTGTCGTTTGACTTTTTTTTTTAGGGTTTTAAATTATTATTTTTTTCTATTTCATTCCCGTTATGTTTTATTTTTATTGTAGGCTACATGATACACACATGCTGAATTAAATACATGGTAGTCTATACAAATACATGTAGGCTACATAATAATAATATGGACATACGCAGATAAAACAAAATAATAACAAAACGTTTGTTTATGTTAACCTGTTTGGAAGCCTCGAGATTTTTCCCCTTGTTTTGAAACAAATTATTTCTCTCAGCTATATCAATGTCAATCAACATGTTATTTGTTTGGGGTTTGTTAATCATTGGCTTTTTGGGAGGGGGGGGGGGGATATCTAAAAAGGCTTCAATAAATCCAGTGGTCCATACATCATGTACATAACAAACTTTTTTTTGTATTTATCAAATGTCAGCGCGTGGCCTACTTTCACTAGCAAATCTCAAATTCGATTCCCAAACTTTCAAATTGTAAACTCTACGTCAGAGCCCGTGCCAGCTCCTGGTCTATTTTGGTCCCAATGAACCTGCCCTACTTTCCAGAGACCTACAGGGACAAGGAAATTATGGTCCATAAACGAATACCGAGCCAGCCAAGATACCCTTGGTTCAACTCACTGTTTCACTTTCATTTTACGGCGTATTATGCTGCACTTGTTCTGCTTTGTGCTTTGAAATACTGGGGGATGGGGGGTGTGAATGAAAACAAGACTAAGAATAATTGTAAAGTGGGTGGGGAGGTAATCTTGCACCTAGTGGAAGTTCGTATGTGTAAGATGTCTTTGTTTCCTTGTCGCCACTGACGCTCAAAGTTTGGCATAGGAGACAACAAAGCCAATTAAACTTTGATTTCCCCAACTTTTTCAATCCTGTGCTCATTACCGATGTCAGGTGAGGACCCTTTTGTAGCACAATCGATGCCCTGTTCCCTGGCGCGCCCCGCTCTGCCAAAGGTGAGTTCTCACCTCCCAGGTGGAGCTCGTGAACATCAGCTCTAGAGCAGTCGGTCCGGCCGCCTGTTGGCCTCTCACCCTAGTTTTTTAATTGGCTTCTTTATCAACACCGACGACTCAAAAATGTTGGAATTTGTGACACCATTATCTTACAGTGTTTTTCTATTTTCCCTGTCATTTATTTTTCCTCATTCGATTTTTCGTCTGGGATGAGACTGATGCATGTTCACTGCAGGCGAAATTGGGTCTCTCGGCCGTTTCCAACAGAAACGTTTTTTGTTGTTGTTTTTTTTCTCCACTTTTAAAATCAAGTTACCAGCAAATTTGCAAATTGATTCGTAGGAAAATGGACTTTTCTTTATGTTCCTTCACTCAGCGTTTGACAGGGCTATTTTAGTCTTGAAGGATGCATGCCTTTGTTCTCTGGGCGTTGTTTCTGGAGAGAAAATAATTACATGTGCATAAACTTTAAAAGAAACCTTATTTGTTTTTGCACGACCCAAAGGTCTCCAGTGTGTTTAGCTTTAGATATATAGCTATAGATATGTATATTCCTTCTGCTGGGTTTTTTTCCTGTCACCTTTAGCACCCTACAATAGTATGTTACACTACATCCTATTTTCCAGTGTTCTTCCATGGAAACATTCAAAATGTGTGTGTTTTTATAAAAAATCAGTCATCTTTCGGTTTGCACAATTCCATACAGCTGGTGACTTTCAGATGACTACGTTTAGTCAGTGTGTCTCCTTGGAGGATGGTAGGTGCACACTGAGGCCCTTGGAAAGAGGAAGGGGGGATAGATAAGGCGCACCCACATTAAGAGAGATTGATATAGGGAATAGATTTTCTTTTCGTATACGTATGGGCGTGCTCATGCCATTGTGGGAGAGGAGATGCTGAATAGATCAGATATGGACAGATTGGAACAGAATAATGTCTCCTGTGAGAACAGAAAACGTCAGACAGACAAAGGGCTACCAAAATGAGCTGGAGTTGGCTGAGTTTCAACTATTGTCTGATCTTCTATATGTCTGAACTTCAAGACTGGTCCATCCATTCATAGGTTGGTAACTTTCCACATAGGCAAACTCATTAAATTTTTCAGAGTGGGTCGTAAAAATTTTCTACGGAACAAAAGCAACTTTTGGACGGAAATGAAAACAATTAGGAATTCAGAATAATGGTCTACCCCAATAAGAAATGACAAGATAAGTTTGTCCCGCGTTGAAAGTTTTTGAGTAAAACTAGATATTATTATAGTCTAGCTGCCAGAATTTATCAAATATCGTCAGTTTTGTGTACTCAGGTTACTGTCTTTTATCATTTTATTTGAATGATTCTTGCACTCTTCACACAGTTCACCAGTTGTACTGCTGTTCTTTGGCTGATTGTTGATTGTTTGATTGTTTACTGATCCCTGGGTTGTTTAACAATTGCTGGGTTTTTCATTGCGTCCTAGGGTGTTCTTATTCACTCGTCGGGTTGTTTACTAATTGCTAGGATATCCCACGAATTCAGTGCTACATACAGAAGGCATATTGCTGATTTTGCTGTTTACTGATCAGAAAATTTTCTTTGATTGGAAGACTGATTATTGATTGCTAGGTTATTCACTGATTATTGATTGCTATGTTATTCACTGATTATTGATTGCTAGGTAATTCACTGATTATTGATTGCTGTTTGCAGCATATTGACTGCGCACCTGTCACTGACTGACTTTTTTTCAGTCATTACTCCACCGTTTTCTGAATACAAAACACAACCCAGTTTCTGTCTCGAATGTGACAACACCGTCACTCTGTGTGACCTCAAGTAAGATTCATTGGAATGCCGAGACCATTTTTATTGGTTATTTACAGTGAAAACGAAGATATGATTAAAATAGACACAGATATCAATGATGCACCCCCGACACACCAATGGAGAATTGCCTGCCAAGGAAAGACTTTACCCCTTTAAAGATTGCATCACAAACTTGGTCTTCAAGGACATCTGAGAAGATTTCATCATTGACATTTCACTTCAGCTTATCATGAGATTTTGTTAAAACTTCACCTACTCTTGGTAGTTTAAATATTGCCCTTGGCCTATTTGTTGTAGGCTACTTATATTAATATATTTATAGCTTCCCACACACGCAGACACACTAACACAAATGATATTCCAAAATTACGTAGTGATGCCCTATAAAACACAAGATGAAACCGAGTCGGTAGTGAGTGCCCCGATCTGTGAAAGCGACGCGTTGAATGTCGATAGTAGATCAGTCTGCACGGTTTTTGTTAACAACACTTTAAGGTGCGATATCGTGCGTGAAATTTAAAAAGCTTTTTTGTGACTTCATCATGTTGTCGTTTCTTAGCACCACAAACAACAGACTTGACAAAAACTCAGTGGCCTACTAGATATACATAATTTCCTCACCTCCCCCCATCCCCCAAATACACGCACAAAAACGGGCCCCGACCCCTTTAAAACCAACCCTAAAAAGTTCATATTTTTGTGTTCTTATTATTCGGGAAGGGTTGATTTTGAGCGTGACTGAGATTTGGGCTTTTTATTAAATTTATTAGATAATATTTTTTTCATTCATTCTTTTTTCTTTATTACTTCTATCCTTCATTATCTTTGTTTACTGTTATCTACAAACGCAATGTAATGACGTCATGGCTGTGTCAAAACAGCAGGACAGAGTCTGTCTAGTAGATAGATCTAGGACAACACCAAGACTAACCTGCCTCACTGTTGCTGAACTAATGATCCCATCAGAGTTTTCTGTACTACACCAGAAATTAATCAGAAAAACCCATGTCAGGCCTGGAAAGATCCTTCTGCAGCTTGTATTTCCCATTACAACTTGTTGCGCATTTACTGATTCTGTCTTTAGCTATCATGAGCTGAAGGATTTTACTGAGGTCTATGGGAGCTGTTCACTTTTCTTTGTTGTTAATGATTTCAGCCATGGATCTACATGTTGTTTTTTGTTTTTCCCACATTGATGAAAATGATGACGTGTATAAGTCTAAAGACAGGAGACGAGACAGAATTAATGACCAGAGAAAGAAAAGAATGGGTAAATCTGATATGTAACAACATCATATTGTCATTAATGATGATATAATGTAGTTAGTGCACAAAAAATCATAGCAGAAAGATCTCAGAGAATCAACAGGTGGAGAGGGAAACAAAATAAGTATGTGGGCGCAGTCTGAGAAAGCTTTCTCTAGTCAGTATGTATTATGGGATTTAGATCTTCCTGTCCTCGCAGCAAGCCGTGATTTTCTTGGGGGGGGGGGGGATGAAGGGAAGATTCTTTCAGAACCTAGTACCTCGGCAGGTAACTGTCCTTCTGTTTCTCGGTTTGTTAGATCACATGATATTCATTGTTTATGTTGTTGTTTTGTTCCTATAGCTGCATCTTTTCCTCCGTTGTTGTCGACTACCCGTCATTAGCACACGCTGGTGTCTTCAATGCCTGTACTTTAAATTCTTACTGCAGTGAGATTGTTGACAGCTCTGTCTTGCTGTTTCTTGGCACAATGTGATTGTGATCGTGTCAATGTGCATTCTCTCTCCCCCACCCCCATCCCCTTTCACCCACCCACCCTTTTTTTAAAAGTCTTGTTACCGTATCAGAAGTACATATGTAATTGCAAAGAAAAATTCAGCCATTGACGTAGCATGTTCTCGCATACTTCACAACAGTAGCTAGTGTGTTTCATACCTGTTTTCTTTCTCATCACCCGCACAATATCACCAGAATGACTAACGTAGAATGAATGGGCGGGACCGGTATTAACTCATGACAATGTGCTTTATCACCTTCTGCTTCATCATCTTCTGAAGTCTTCATGTTTTGTCTGGCGAAAATGGTACAATTGTTAAAAGTCACGAACATTTATTATTACTGCCAGTTCATTTTGGTTAGGTATCAAATACTCAAACTTCTGCTTCCACATATCAGTTTTTGCATTAATTCTATAACCAGTTAATTCTTACCTACGGTTTGGTACATTAAAAATTTTACGAGAGCAGCAAAATACAATTTAATGCCGTCTCTAGCATTTTCTTGACAAACTAAATTTCTTCATTTCTGGAAGTTTCTAAGGTCTGGCTTTACTTCAGGTGGTGCGTTATATTATTATTTTTTTCTTTACTCAATTAGGTTTTGAAAAACAAATGAATGAATTAATCAATGTATTAATTAACGCATAATTATGTAGACAGTAATCTGTTCGTGTGTGTACATTGCATATGACCTTTAATGAGCCATCAGCCACTAGAACAAGAAAATGAAAACGAGCTTCTATCTGATAAGGTAAACTGCCTGCTTCCTCCTTATCGCCATTTCCCACCCAATCCACTCCAAATTTGGTTAACTTTTTTTAAGAAAATAAAATAAAATCAACTATTAATAGATAAAGTAAACTCTAAGTAGCATTCACTGTGTTTAATCACATCAAGCTGAAAGAACCCGACAAATTGACAGTTCATGTTTCCTGATTGGCACAGATACAGTTGGGAAAGCATCCATCACCCTCACCTCTAGTCTAATAAAATCTTATTATTAATTTTATACCTCAACATCCATTATGTGTGTTATTATTTTGGTAAACCTTGTGGTCAAAGAAAATTAACCTTTAAATTACTTGTTAATCCCGGTTAAGTCCCATTTAGAAAACAATAATGGATGTTACCTCCCTTTGACCAGAAATCTCTCAGTTGCTGGCAAGCCGGGCTAACTTTTCTCTCGTCTTTCCACAGGTATGAGGCTGTCGGAGGACGGTGGTTGTGACAGAAAGTGCCAGAGATCAGGTAAATCTATTGTCTTATCAATATTAGGTTGTTTTTGGCAGTCTGTGTGGAACGTTAGACCTAGGAGAACAGGGGACTGATGTTGAGGTGAGATGGATCAGGCATGTGAGTTGGGTAGGGAGAGGCGAGGTAAAATTCAGAATCCTACTTTCAGACCTGTGTTAATTGTGTATTTCATGTATTTTGAATATCGACCCTTTATGATGTCATTAGGATCTGTTAACCATTAGATCTAGGATTGGATCTGAGGTTGTCCCACCAGTTTCTAAGTCCATCCCTCTAAAGATTGTTGTTTTTATGCAGGTCTGATCTTAATGTCAGCTTCAATATGCCAGAGACCAGCGTTCCAAGCTCTCTAGCAGTAGACAAAAAATATATTCAAAATAAATAAATGACTAAATAAAAACTAGGCCATGTATCAGAATATTCTAGATCTAGACCTAGACCAATAACAGTTTTCTCGCTGTACAAATTATTCCTTCACCAACTGGTATACAATGTCGAATGTCAGTATTATGCAAAACAATACAAACAATGATTTTTTTTCTCCTCGGAAATAATAATAATGATAGTAAAGAAATGCATTTAATTTAAAACTTGTGCCAAATTTTGAGGTGAGGTAGTTTTTGCCTTCATCCGTTCTCCCCCCCCCCCCCCCTCTTTTTTTTTAAAAATAAATTTTATTATAACAGTGTGAGAAATTCTACAAAATGGGATTTCTGGTAAATAGTGTAGAGGGCAAGACAGGAACAAGTGGGCGCTTAGTAACCTCTACATTCTTCCCATCGCTAAACCCATTCATATCTTTCTGTATGCAAAGACTGTCACAAAAACATACATTTTTATTTAGAACTGCAGGTTTCTGTTTCCTTGCTGTTGGGGCCACATTAGTGCCTGTTTTGTTGATGTACTAGACCAGTCTAAATCTCTGCCACTACTGCAAGACGGCTTGGCAATACTTGTCAGAACTGTATTTGATATAAAATATACATACCAGTGGAAAAATAATTTGCAAGATGTCTTCAGCCACATTAAATTTTGACCATTTTGCTGATCAGGATAATGCAACCCTGGAAATGCTAAGTGTTTGTTTTTCCTTTTCCCCGTCGTTTGTGTGATGAGATGCAAGAAAAAAGAAAGAAAAGAATGAAGGAGGAGAACTAGATCTAGATGCTAACATATTTGCAGTTCCGTAAATTGTGTATATTGTTCAGGTTGCGAGCATTGCTTGGCTGGCTTCTGTTGCATGTGTGCTCACCATAGATAAGCGGTCGTTTTATTATTGTATCTCGCTTATTGTTCAACCTTACGCGACATTGTGTTGTTGTTGTTGTTTTAATGCTGGGGTGTTTGGGTTTTGTTTTTTTTTCCATTCCTGCTGTGAGTTTATGTACAGATAGGAAACCATCTCAGCGCTTATATCATTGGCATTTTGACCCTCCATAAATCAAGATGATATGTGGCAGAATGTAGGCTAATCGTTTAAACTAATTCTGTAATGTTATTAGGTATTTTATATTTAAAAACAAAAAGAAAGAAAAACTTATGAAAAACTTCAAACTTGCAAATGAAGACGACTGCGCCAGTTGGCTGAAGTACGGACATGGGCGTGACCAAGTGAGGTAGGTGGGGCTTTTTGCCCAGTAGAGCGCTGCAGCGGGGAAAGTAGCGTCTCGTTCGGTACAGGACACTGGCGTAATCCTCTCTCCATTCTGATTGGGCGGCTGGCCACCTAGTGAGGCCCGTGACCAGCGGAGGGTCAGATAAATTATGTATAATTATATACCTACAACGGTCACACCATCAGTGTCTCACTTTATATTTTCTTTTTGTGAAAATGGACTTGAACAAGCCGCATTTCAGTCATAAAATAGTGGATTTCTTTTTACTCCATTTTTTTTTTTTACCTGGGAGGGGGAAAGGGGAAAGAAAGTACGGGAAAAAGCAAGAGAATTTCATTTTGCTATCAGGTTCAGAGAATTTTGTATTTAAGTGGTTCGAACGCATAATAATGATCTCTTAAGTATAATGGTAAACATTGATCTGCCCATTTTGCTTTAGAGAGGTTGACAAAAGGCATGATGAATAAGATGATAGACCAGTGCCGGTATCCAGATACCAGTTTCAGTCAGTGGCTGCCTAGTGAGCAGTGGTCGGTGATAGCGATATGAAAAGCTGGTTGGTGGGCGATGCTATTCATTGTGTTGTGCCCGTATGGCAATAATAGACACCATACCTCGAACTCTGTGTTTATTGGAAGCGGAAGAGATGCAGCATTTTGTGTAATTCGCTTTACAAATTTGACATTTGTAGGAGGGCAATGTATGCCACAATCTGAGCATCACCAACCGCATTTGCACTCTTTTCTTGTCGTTGTTATCGTGTTAGAGAAAAGGGGAGGGGGGTGGGGGATCAGACAAACCTGTTTGTTGCATCTTTGTCTACCTCGCGCCTATGATGTCAACCCAACTGTCATCATCATTACCATCGGTGGCAACCTCCACCACCATAACACACACATCTGCAGAGGGCAAAATGGATTTCAGACAAAGGACTCGGTAGTCCTTCGGGGCCAACAGCATTATGCTGAGGCCCCCGAGAAACAAAGGTCTCAATAGGACTCGGTAGTCGGTACCGCTGCAACATCTCCAGTCCCACCCCTTCCCCCATTCCTCCTGTTGCTCTGGCCAAGATTGCCGAGAGTGAATGACATTCAGTACTGAATGCAGATAAAACCGCCATCTTCATTCCACGAACTGTCAGAAATGACGCCAGCTATGCAAATCTGATCATCTAAAAGTTGCCATTCAAAATATCATCGTCTCTTCCCCCTTCTTGTCCCTTCTCTCCGTCTTCCGCGCTCCGTCTTCAGTGGAAGTGGCCATTTTTTGCGTTCCTGGCTGTTGTCTTTCGTGGACAGTTTTCACAATTCTCTCTCCGGTCCCGTAGTCCAGTAAATCTGCATCATCTTTTCCACCAGTGTCACAGTTTATGTGCAGATAGTATTATTCCATATAATCTTGAAACTTCTTTTTTAATCTGTTATAATCATCAGTTAAGTAGTTGTCAAGCGCCGGCCATCTCAACTATAGGTAGTGAGGGTTGGCAGATATGTCAGTGGATATCTATATAATAAAAAGAAAGATTTGCAGGATTTTTAACAAAACATACAGCCGCTCACACAGCTGGGATTTACCTGAAAAATTATTAGTTTCCCCGTTTTGGCCAGGTTCTTTTTTATGTTTTGGAGGTTCCAGATGGCGGGGAAGTATTTTTTTCTGATTTTGCTTTGTGTCGCTAATTTCGTCCTCAGTTCTCCATTTCACGAAAGCCTGAGCTCGTGAATGTCACCGCATCCTTCCGTTAGACCAGGGGTCACCAAACTTTTTTCACAGAGGGCCGGATAACTGACTGAATGTCACCGCATCCTTCCGTTAGACCAGGAGTCACCAAACTTTTTTCACAGAGGGCCGGATAACTGACTGAATGTCACCGCATCCTTCCGTTAGACCAGGAGTCACCAAAATTTTTTCACAGAGGGCCGGATAACTGACTGAATGTCACCGCATCCTTCCGTTAGACCAGGGGTCACCAAACTTTTTTCACAGAGGGCCGGATAACTGACTGAATGTCACCGCATCCTTCCGTTAGATCAGGGGTCACCAAACTTTTTTCACAGAGGGCCGGATAACTGACTGAATGTCACCGCATCCTTCCGTTAGACCAGGGGTCACCAAACTCTTTTCACAGAGGGCCGGATAACTGACTGAATGTCACCGCATCCTTCCGTTAGACCAGGGGTCACCAAACTTTTTTCACAGAGGGCCGGATAACTGACAGACTTACAAGCGCGGGCCGCATAAGCAATTGTCCATCCCGTAGCTCTACATATCCCTGGTTTTATCAAACAAAATCAAGTACCATGGCGGGCCGGGTGAACTGACGTCGCGGGCCGGATCGCCGTAGTTTGGTGACCCCTGCGGTAGACCACTCTCGTATCTAATGCAGGTAGATAACAACTGTATCAGGAACTGTATCACTGTGACCTTCCCTTCTGACATGTGCCCAGAATGAGGAAGATTCACCCACCTTGAGAATTAAATTTTGTTCCAGGGGGAAAAGTGGCAAAGTCCATAACATGATGTCAGCAGCAAACTAACAAACACCTTTTCTCCTTGTCTCCTGGCCTGATCTGTCGTACATTAATTTGCATTCATGTATGCCTGTAGGATGTCGTGATTTCTTCCTCCCAACCTGTCCCTTTGTTTCAATCCATTTCTCTCATCCAAGATTTTTTTTTTTTTAAGGGGAAAAAAAGGGGGGGGGGCAATATAAAAACAACGTTTTAACAAGGAAATTGTCAGCCTGAAGACTTGGGTTTCACAGCAACCCCTCAAACAGAAACCAGTGCTCATTTAGTGTGTGATTGGGAGGGAGTTGGGGGGGGGGGGGGAGGGGTGAAGGAGGGAGGGAGGCTAACGGAGTGAGTGCTGCCATTGTAATGTTAGGCTGGACTGTAATTGGTCAAGACAGTCAGAGAAAGCTTCCGTGCATTTTTGTGTGTGAGTGAAGGAACGTTTTTACCGCCTGTTCCTGGACCTTGGGCCCTCCGAGCTTCTCTCTTCTCTCCTAATGTTCCAACAGTGTCTCTCTCTCCCTCTCTCTCTCTCTCTGTTTATTTATCAGTCTGCGTGTCTGGTTCTCTTTGTCTCTGTGTGTATGTTTGTCTCTATCTATCTATCTATCTATCTGTCTGTCTGTCTGTCTATCTATCTATTTACATTCCTGGATCCCTTTGTCTCTGTATGTATGTTTGTAATCCCTTTCCCTCTCTCACCCTCTCTCTCTCTCTCTCTCTCTCTCTCTTTCTCTCTCTCTCTCTCTCTCTCTCTCTCTCTCTCTCTCTCTCTCTCTCTCTCTCTCTCTCTCTCCCTCTCCCCCCCCCCCTTTCTTCCAACTTCTCTTTCTCATTCCCACACTTCCTCTTGGTGTGGAACGTGCAGTGGCCTGTGGGTGGATTGTTGACCCCGGAAGGCCAGAACATGCATGCTCAAACCTGGATGGGATAATTTTGAGGTTGTAAAGAAATAGAATTGTTGATTTAACCTGGTCAGACGTTGAAGACGATGTCAAATGTGACCCACAGCCAAACTGCATCATTCTGTAATATTATTATATATTTCTCGGTGACCCAGTCATCTTGTCTCTTTCTGGTCAGAGAAACATGCGTATGATGACCTGGTATTGTGTGTGTGTATGTTCGAATTTTGCTGATGTCACGCTTGGATTTTTTGCTCTGTATTATTCTGTGTGTACTTATGTCTTCCTTTTCCCGTGTGTGTGTTTAATACGCGCATAGAAACATATTTTGTATGTATTGTGAAATCCTGAGCTTAGTATAAATTGTTCTCTTGCAAGTCAAAGATTTGACTTGGGTAGCTAAGTATACCTTCAAAGATTGGGTTGTGCACAGAACTGACAATAATCATTGCATACGTTATCGGCACGGGACACTTTGTGACCACTCATCACAGCTGTAGCTCACACGTTGCCATCATGTCCAGCCTAGAATGGTTTGGATAGATCTGGCCAATGCCACATTTCTGAGTTGTTTCACCTTACCTACCAATCTCCAGTTAGGCCGCCAGTGTGTTGTTGGTAACCTGCATATCTCTCTCTCTCTCCCCCCGCACTGACTCAAACAAAATGTTGTTCACCCACTAACCTCTCCCGTTTACCTTACTTCTTCTTTTTTGTCTATCTCTCAGCACTGCCCCACCTCCTCCTCCTTTCTTTTTTACTCTTCCCTAAAAAAAAAATTGCCTCCATTTTCTTTTTCCCCATCCCCAATCTCATACACACACTATTTTGCTGCTCCTCATTTTTTTCCACTCTTGACTTGAACTGCCAATGACGTCCACTCCATTAACCACCATCTGTGCCGGCACTCTTTCTTTCTGTCTCTCTCACTCATGCAGTTACTTCTCTTTTTTTTTTTTTTTTCAGTCCTCTCTTATCCTGGCTCCACTGTCATTTGACCAGCAATGCCAGCGTCTTTCTTTCCATCAAAGACCCCCTCCTCCCCCCCCTTTTTTTTTCTCCATTTCACAAACATACCCACACTATGACATGTCAACAAAATTAGTGACACCCCCACCCTCAATGGCTTAGTTGTATACTAGATTACCCCCAACCCCCTCCCTCTTTAATCCGGTCTGCCTCTGACGACCTCCATGTTTTGAATGATGTCAGTAAACATGAATGGTTCCCCCCCCCCTTGATCTACGAACTGATGACGTCACACATTCCCCTTTGACCCCATAATGTGTGTATTTGTGATTGTGTTCCCTCGCGCATGTTTGTGTGTTGGCGTGCGTGTGTTTGTGTGTACGTGCTCAGCATCAGAATCTGTAGTTTTTGTTATAATAATGTGTAAAATGGATAAGCTGGGTTGTCGTGGCAGTCAATTTGTGTCGATAGTTCTGACAACATCAGCAGAACTGTCCGCTCTAACATGAGATCACTCACTAAAAATGTCCTCCTGTGTATGATAGATCTGTAGTGGACAGCATCGTAATGTGACTGACTCTGAGAGACAGTGAAAGTCCTGTTTCGTTCGACCTCCCTTTGTTCAAAGACGGGATGATGAAATTTGGATGACATGGTAGCTATTTCCGCGCTTGGTGATCGAGTTACCGCCCCTTTCCCCCTCATTTTTTCCCCTCCACTTTTGCAAAACCCCGTAACCGCCGCCCCTGGCAGGCTGACAAATTCTATTATGGTTCAAGCAACCATCTTTCATCAATCGATTCATGCTCTCCCCTCCCCGTTTCTGGTGGTAAAAAACGTTTCTCACAGTTGAGTCGCCGGTCAAGATGCTGCTGTCTCTTCCTGACTCTCAGTGACTCTCAGCTGTTGACTCAAGCACGTGCATGCACTCACTATTGGAAACCAGTAGTGTCTCTGTGTTCCCTTTCACTCCTTTCTTTAACATTCTGTGTCTATTTTTCCTCTATTCCATAAAGCCGGTTTTGCTATAATTTAACTTTCTTCTTTAAATGGCCTGCACTTCATGGCTTTTGCTACTACATGTAAATGAAACAATACATAAAATAGCAATGAGCATCGAGATGGAGTGTGACTGAGGGAAGCTTTTCAAAAGTCATCATCCAAGCCATGTCAAGGAAAACTCTTACGAGCTGTTTTCGTTGATGTTGATGTTGTTGTTGTTGTTGTCGTTGTTGTTTAAGGAACTGTTATAAAATGTATACCGTTCTATTTTAATAAGAGATCCCCGCTCCCCTGCATGCTCCGCGAGTGGGTTGAAGGGCGTTTCTGGTGGGATTTCCTTCTGTCCGAGCGTTCGACTATGTCCTGTCCATTGTCTTGCACCTTCCCAGCATAATATGACAGTTATTTTGTCGACATGCTTTCTCTAAACTCTGACTCCCTCCCCCCCCCCCCTCCGGGTTGGGCACACACCAAGGGATCTAAGCTGTGTTGCATAATTCAGCAGCTTGGTTGAACTTTTCTATCGTCTGGGCATCATACTGAAACCGCGGTTCTATCTCCACCCCGTGTGCCGTTGTCAACTTCATTTTTATAACCATTTTCACTCTGGATATTACTAAAAAAATACTCTATATTATTATTTGAGCTGTGTGGTCGTTAACCAGTCAGCGCAACATTGTCTAGAATGTTCCACTCATACCCAAATCAAAATCATGCATTTCTTACAATAGAATGCACAAACATTATTCAATAGGCCAGTATCTGTGCCCATACCAACACACTCACACACACATGATCGTCCCCCATGGGTCGTCGGACTATCGTCATCTGCTTAGTGTCTTTCCCTTCGCCCCTCCACCCCCCCCCCCCCACCCTGGTCTGGCAGGGAAAACAAGAGTCAATGGAAATCCAATCTGGCAGCAGGGATGGAAAGGGGGGAGGGGTGGCGAGACCACCATCGGGACCAGTTGATTCTGTTTTGATTAGGGCCCGTTCTAGCCAACAAATGGGCCCCGGAGGACAACAGTCGAGAGCGGGGCCTTCACATTTGATGATCACCAGATGTAAATTATGAAGGTTGATTGTAGCCCAAAGTCGCTTACCACGACTGCCATACACATAAACATACAAATACTAGATAATACACAAAAGGATTACATATTGCAGCCTGCAAACATGCAGGCTTTGACAGGTCAGGCATGAATACAATCCTGAAACATTCACTGTTGGTGCTGCACTCAGGCCAGATTTGTGCATAAAATCACCTCCTTTTTTTTTTTTCTCTCATCTCCCTCGTGAGCATCGCCATTGTTCTGCACACGCTCGTGTGTGTATGTGTGTTTGTGTGTGACTTTGAGTATGTGTGAATTATTATGTATCTTAACGTGCAGGCAGTGTCTGTCCTAGAGCACCAGATAATCCTCTCCCTACCTTGTTATCTCACACCTGCATGGTCTTCTTATCCATTGTTAATCTTATTGTTGTCGTATGGGCGACTGGCCATAGAGGGGTGGGAGGGGAGGGGGCTGTAATATTGGAACATTCCGGGGGAAGGGGGGTGGAGGGGAGGAGAGGGACCGCACAGTCTGAGTTTGTGATGATGCAGACATAGAAGCACACGGGGGGGGGGGGGGGGTCACGCGCAGGGAATCAGAAAAAAAGGAATAAAGAGAGTGAGAAGAAGGACAGAGAATTTGGCTGAGTACAAGTAAGCAGAGAGTGAGGGAGGAAAAATGATGAGAAAGTGAGGTTGGGAATACGACAGCTAGGAAGGAATTAGCAAACACACACACATACAGGCACGCACACACATACACACAGAGAACGATCATGGGGTCGTAGACAGAAAATTTAGGAGTGAACGGGTGAACAGAAAGAGAAAGACAAAGAGAGGGAAGACGGATGCGGCGATTAGAGGAAATGTATGAGATTTTATGCAGACAAACATACATACAAGTGTACAAACTAGAGGCATAATACAGAGAAGTACAGAGGCCAACACAGAGAGAAACTTATAAACATCAAGGCAAACATACAAATAAATACACCGAAAGAACAACTTGTACACGGTCTTCAGGAAATATACGGACAGACGCGCAGACAAACACCCACACACACATTTAGCTTTTGGTAACTTGAAACTTGAATACACCGGAAGTCTCACCGTTCTTCTGTATGACTGCACGACACAATCTAGCCAATCAGGCGGCACCTGTCGATCACGTGAGCCCTTTCTCCATGTCCGGTACCAGGTCTCAGGTGGGATTACCGTAGTTCCACCAGCTTTGCCATGGCCTTTCTGCCACAAGAGACCCTAGCAGAGTCCCCTGCCGCTACATTCCCTAATCCTCAGCCTGCAACCATCCAACCTTTTCCCACAGAAGATGCTGAAGAAATGAGTTGTTCTGGACAAAGTCCAGGCATGAATGTTTGAAGAGGCTGATCTGCTCATCACCGGTCAGGCACGGATCTAAACTTCATCTCACCAAAGGTCAGGAAGGTCAAGCCTTACACCCACTAATCAGGAATGAGCGGTTTGTCTTTCACTGGCCGCTTACAGGGGGAGGCTGGGCTGGAAAGGTTACGTCATGTTCTAAATGTCAGTACACTCTCAGTAGTAGCAGTGCTGTCTGTTTGTCTCAGCGTCCTTGAATACTGTCATGTAGTTTTCTGACTAGCGGCTAATGAAGCACTCGCTGACTGACTGACCGACTGACTTCCTAGCTGACTCATTCATTTTTTTTCACTGACATTCATTAATTCACTCTTTTGCCCACTGTCGTCAGCTACGTTACTTATTCACCCATACTTTCATTTACTCATTTACTCACGGACCTTCCCATTCACTCATTTACCCCCGTGCACAGACTCATGCTGCCATTCACCCAATCTACTCATTCACTCACTCAGTCAGCCTCTCTCTCACCCACTAACATAGTCCTTTCACTTTCATTCTCTCACTCACTCACTCACTCACACATTTACTTAATTTACTCATTCACTCACTTTAGGAGTTGGTTCATTCATTCACCCGGTTATAATCTCTCTCACTTATATACACACACGCTTTTAACAGAAGTCAAACACACCCTCTCATGCACACTAGACATTCATTCATGCTCAGCAACTCATAGCCCAAGCCTCCCCTCTCCCCCCATCCCCACATTACCCCCAAAATATTCAGAGCTGTCAGAGAACACTACTGAGAGGTCATCCACTATCCTATAATCATACACTGTGAGAAAGACAATACAATGTTTGGATTCTATGGCCACCAGAAACTACTACGGTCTGCTTCAGGCGGAGTGAAGGATTCATCTAATCCTTGCCACTTGGTGAAGTGATATTGTCATATAGCTATCGTCCGACTGCCACTGAGCACGACAGTTGGTGTCAGTCAGCTGTCTGTTGTTGTCCTAATGGACACGCACACAGACAGACTCACGCATAGCATAATAATATACGCACATTTCCGACAATGAACAATTTAGGGTTGAACAACTGTTGGATTGGATGAGAGCCGGAGTAAATCAGACTTGATAAAACACATTTTTGTGAACACTGGTTATGTTATTGCCCAATACTAGTAGTGGAGGAAAAAAGGGGGAGGGGTGTGGGGGTGGGAAGAAGGACCAAGGAAGGGTGGGAAATCACATCGAGGGGCAGCAGCTACACATGTTGGGTAGATTTAGATATTCTCAGAATGTGCACAGGCAATTCAGAGTGAGTGGGGAGAGAGGGAGGAAACTGGTATCGTTGTCACAGTGGCATAATAGACTAAGAGATATGACTAAGAGCGTCTATGTGTGTGAAACTGAAAGTTTGTATGGATGAGAGTGCGTGTTTTAGTATGAGATTTGGAAAGTGTATGCATGAGTTATTGATGCAATGTACAGCGCATTGAGTAATAATTTTATTAGAAATGCGCTATAGAAATTCTATTTATTATTATTATTATTATTATAATACAACATCAGGATTTGGTTCTTTATTATAATAAAAGTGGGTCGTAGTGGTCACTTTGTTCCGTCCTCAGTAAAACCTGGATCTTGTGGGTAGATGACTCGGGATATTGTTGCTGGGAGTTGTCCTCAGATGTTGCTATTATTGTTTTGTTGCTTTAACATGTGGGCAAAATTTGAATTTACCGAAGTAGTCTTAGCAGTAAATCACCATAAACTGTTATCGAATGTTCAACGCATTTTGTTTGGTTTGTATAAGTAATTTGAGGTCATGAATTTCTGTGACCAATATCTCTGTGAATGGACCAACTTCAGTGAAAGAACGCCATACATAACCAGGACACATTAAGTGAAGAGCATGCTAGCAGCAGTGTACCTACAGTCTAACTAGGTAGATTTTGAAAAGTCTGTGATTGTCTGAATTTATTTGCCAAGTTCTCAGGCAGGAAAGTTTAAGCCTGACAGATAACTGTTTTCATTGAGTTCCTTGAGAGGATAGATCTGAAATTTTAATGTCAGGGCATGTTAAAGTCATTATACCATAATTTATAGTTCATTCCTTCATCTGTATCGCTGTGCTTGTATTTGTAAACAATGTGCACACTTCCAGCCATAATTGTCTTATACCCACGATCTGAGTAGGATATCGTGACATGTCAGTAGAGGACACATCAGGCTATTTCCACTCGCGTGTAAACAAATGGAATGGTTTAGGATGGGATAATATAAGTAACACTCCTTCCCTTCCCCCTTTCCCTTTTTTTTTTCACAACTGCGGAAGGAAATTTTATATCACTTTCAGCAAATAGCATTGTTTGGGGACTTACCGGTTCTATTGAACACCGTCGGATATAATACCTGGGCGGTCTTTGTGACAAAAACTCGATAATTTCAAAATGTCAATTTGAGCGTGATCTCTTCCGACGGTTGGACAAAGCTTACGCTACGGACTGGGTGGTGTATCAGAGAAGACAGGCTGAGCTTGCTGTAGATGTGTCTCGAGGGCTGGTAGTAGTGAAGTGTGAAAGGGTGGTACAGGTGTCGTTCTAGGGAAAGGCTAACCGCAGCACGTACATATTGAACCTGACTTGTCCGACGAGAGAGAACTGTTTCAATCTTTGTGGGTATACGAATTTGTGTCATCTGACCTCTAAACGGGAAGTTGAAAAGAGACATAGAAGACAAGAGGGAACAGAATATTTGAATGAAAGAATGCCTCAAGTTGCCAGGATATTGCGTCCTTAGTTCTTTTTGTTCCAACTCCTCTTTTTGCACAACTGAGACGTTCGACCTCGAACGTTTGCAGCTTTGATACTGTGTGATAAGGAGTTAGAATAGATCAGAACGATGAAACAGCTTGATAACAGTCACAATTCATCTTAAACAAGTGTCAAAGGGAGCATTTTGTTATAACAGTTTTACATACTAAAAGATCTCTAGTTTTTCAGAGAATTGAGATAGAACATACAAGATCTAAAGATCGCGACAGGTTAACTGAGGAGCAGCAGCAGCTCTATACCTACACAGTCTCACTTGACATGTTTTGAAAAGTCTCTGATTGTCTGTGTTCACTGGCCAAATTTCATCTCAGGCAGGAAAGTTTAATCATGATAGTTACAAGATGTCGATGGTCACATAATTATTGCAGGACACTGACCAAGCGCCCCCTCCTCTTCCCACCACCAAAATAAAACAAATCAGTTCCGTGTCCACACATACTACAATCCAATCCTTCCCCCCCCCCCCACCTTTCAGCCCCGGGTCAAGGAATCTGATAGCCAGGATGTCACAGATGACAACTTTGCTCACAATGGAATTGATGACTTACAGCCTTTGACCTTTTCTCTAACTATTCATCATCGTCTCTTCTCTACTCCCCATTCCCCCTTTCCAAACACGTAGTGTTAGACGCTTCTCTGACCCCCCCCCCCCCCATGCGCCAAACCGACCCGACACCCCTCCTGCTCTCCTGGGCTATTATGGACAATCCCCAAATGTCAAACAGGGGATATGATACTGATAGCCCGGCTAGAGTTATCTACCCCTGTGTCCAGAGAGAGAGGACTTCCAGGCTGATAACACGTCAAAGGTCATCCGACGCCGCGCTCCTGTTACATGGCCAATTTTGCACTGGGAGAGAATTGTTTTTGTGGATGGGGGTGGGGTGGAAGGGGGAGGGACAGCTGGAAAGAGAAAGGAATGTTGAATTTTGGTTGAGTGGAAATGGAAATGCAACTTTGTAAACTTTTAAAATTTTGCCAGATTTTCTTAGTCAGTTAGTTGGCCGGCTGGCTGGCCCATTAGTTGGTTGGCTGGTTGGTTGGTTGGTTGTTTGGTTGGCTGACTGGCTGTTTGGTTGGTTGGTTGGTTGAGACTGGCTAGCTGATGGGCGGCTGGATAGGTGCAGTGCTTGAGTCCAGGAAGAGAAAGACGTTGTCTGTAACCAAGCTCGATAAAGAGGATAAAGAGAGGTTATGATATTGCTGAGTTAAACCTTTATTTGTGCTGACAGGTCAGTTAGATATTGAGCCTGGGGAGGGTATGAGCCATGCGGGAGGTGGAGGGAGTCTGTGACCCGGCTACACCTACAGAATGGTGCATGTTTGGCTGGTGCGGTATTCGCCCTGTGATCTCCCAGCCACATTCACAACATGATAAGCTCCGCTAGTTCACCCCTAGCCCGAGATGAGACAAGCCACTTGATTGGCTACATTCAGATAGCAGATCTTACCTAGTGCTTCACAACCGCAGGATTGGATTGGCATGTTGGTGTTTTGTTGAGGCTTTTTTTTTTTTTCCTTACCGGCAACTGGCGGCTCCTGGGTACTTGTCTTGGCCAGTGGGGAGGGATGAGGGGAGATTTTTATCTGTCTGAGGACAGCAGAACCACCTCCCATCCCATTCTCTGTGTCCTGGTCCTGGCCATAATACAGTTTAACAGCAGTTCTCTTTCTGTTTCTCTTTATTCTAGTCCTGGCAACATCATTAATTTAACGTTTTTCTGTCTCCCTGTGTCTTTCCTTGACCATCTAAATCTCTTTGTGCGGCTTTTTTTGGTTTTGTTTGTTTCCCCAAGTTCACAATCCTCTCTCTCTCTCTCTCTCTCTCTATTTATTTTTCACACATATATACCTAAGCACACAAACACACGTTTTCTCTGTGCACTGCACTTCCTCCTCTTACAAGCTGCCGGTCGCCTTGGTCCCAGGCTGAAGTGGATGGTGATGCCTGAACTCGCTTTACATGGTTGTCCCCCTTGTTGTTCGCCACTGGTTCGATATCAATATGCCTACCTGCACTGAAAATATTGGGGATTTGGGGGGGGGGGGGGGGGGGGATATTTTAGTAGTTACATCTCTGAAGATTCTTCCTTTCTTTATCTCCTCCCCTTGGTAAAGCCAATATGTTGTAATGTTCACATTGAATGACAGTGAGAAATAAAACAGAAGCTCTGAGTATTTTAAGGTATACAAACTTCACTTGGCCAGCACTTTTCCGGCGTTGTCGGCCATAGCTAGTGTTAACAAGATAACAATTTGTTTTTGGGTTTTTTTTTTCGAGTTTTGACGTATTCCCAACCAGCGCACCAATCAAAAACAACGAATAAATAACAAGACCATATAAAATTGACGTTATCTATTACCATCATTATAGAGTATCATTAGTATTTCATTGTTCTGTTTGGTTTTAATTTCAGCATCACAGCCTACCCCCCCCCCACCCCAACACCCCCCCCCCACCCCCACCCCATCCCACCAGGCATCCAGCTGACACTGCCCGGCCCAGGGGGTCTCTGCCCTCCCATCATCAAGTTCTGAGAGTGACATGATCCTGGAATATAGTGCTGAATTTGAGACAGAACGACGGGCTAATTTAGAACCACCTCTTGACAGGAGGAAAAAGGCGCTGTAGGTTCATTCATTTACTTAGTCTTTCAAATATTTATTCACCCATCATTTTTTTTTTTTTTTCAGTATAGTCACTCATTTAGTCTTATAAATACATGTACAGGTATGTATTCATTATCATTTGCCAGCTTTATGAAAGCAAAGTCAGAATGTGGCCAATAGAAAAAAATTGGTATTTCATAATATTTTGTCAATTTCATGGAAGCAAGCAGGTGACTGTGCATTAACCATGACATCGTACGTTTTAAACATGCACTCACTGGCATTGATTTGTTTCTCTCTCTTTATCACCAGGGCAGAGGAAGATAGAGAGAGCAGAGAAAAACGATAACACAGTGAAAGAACTTACATCATTGACGTCATTATGCCCTCCTCGTCCCCATCACCCCCACCCCCCCCCCCTTTCCAGGACATCGGACCCCACCCGCCCAGTGTATCAGCCTAGAAATGGCCGGTTAGATACTGAGAAGAACAAGACAGCCAGTAAACAGCAGGTAAAAATAATGTGTGGTTGTAGATGCACCAGCCTGCGGACATCACTGTGATGCGGTTTCGTAGTCTGTGACTACACAGATAAAATAGGCTGATGATCCAGTTAGTTTAGGGATGCTGAATTAATCATTGACTTTCTCACCTTGTCAAGATTTTAGTTCTTGCCTCACCCACCCTATCTTTTTTTTTTTACAAAATAATCAAAACTCGACCAGAAACTAGAGAAACTGGGCCTACATTAATACATTGTATATTCAATTCATTAGGCCTACATTAATACATTGTATATTCAATTCATTAGGCCTACATTAATACATTGTATATTCAATTCATTAGGCCTACATTAATACATTGTATATTCAATTCATTAGGCCTACATTAATACATTGTATATTCAATTCATTAGGCCTACATTAATACATTGTATATTCAATTCATTAGGCCTACATTAATACATTGTATATTCAATTCATTAGGCCTACATTAATACATTGTATATTCAATTCATTAGGCCTACATTAATACATTGTATATTCAATTCATTTTGGCTACATTGAATAAAACTAGTCTGGATCTTTCTATACTTATTTCATTTCACAGTATTTTAACCTTGTTAGTTTGGAGGAGTAAAACACGGTGACTTTTAGATAAGAGCGGAGATGAGAGGAGAAGAACAGAGTAAATGAGAAAGTGAGAGAAAGAATTTAGTGTGTCAGTGACAGATTGCATAATGGTTGGATATTTATGTGGTATCGATATGTTGATATTTGTCTGGGGATTTCACAGGGAGGGATTGGTAGTCTCTCCATTTTTCTTCCTTCTTGCAGCTAAATTGTTTATAAACCGGAAAAAGGGTTGAGACAGTTCAAGAGTTGAAAGGTTACTGGTTTGAAACACAAACTGCATGATTGTGAAACATTTGGACAGCTGATTAACATTAAAATTAACTTTGTTTCAACTACCTAGAGTAAGAAGTTTTAAGTGACGATGTAGTAGGTGTTTGGGGAGTTGGAACTGACATGAATTTTAGTAATTAAACCGGAAAAATGACAATAAATTGATTGATTTTTCCCTCAGACGCTGGACAAGAAAGATTTCCGCAGACTTGATGGCCAAGCCGGCGCCGTAGGGATCACAAACAGCCAATGGCAACCCAGCGTGTGGCTCTATAGGCGGGGCCAAACACACACGTCACTGCCGCCTCGCCTGGCCAGCGAGAAAACTTACAGACTTAATCCTCGCTGGCTCGCAGGCTTTGCAGGTGAGTGACTTCTCTTATTGGTTGCACATTTTCTATTGTCATTTTAATCCTCCCAGCACCAACCCCCCAACCCGCCGTGCCTGCAAGCCGACCTGTCATGACACAAACATACTTATTGCCAAGGGGTCATCATCAGAGTTCTGACAACTTGCCTAAAAACGCGCATATGAACAGTTATCAGTTTTGTTCTTCTTGTCCGACAATGTTGGATTTTTGTTGTCATTGTCAGTCTATTGTTACCTGTTAAGGAATCATCGTCATCAGTCCCGATAGCTTGTGTCAAAATACACTCAATATACAGTTAGGAATTTTGTCTCTCTGGCACTGCTGAAGTCTCGTTGTCCCTTTGTCTACGTTCTTATTTCTAGAGTGTACTTCTCCCACTCTAACTTGGGTCACAGAATTCCCATGTGATGGATGCAGAGGACATTTTATTTTTGGGCCGGTTGGTTTTTGTTCATCAACCATTCTGTGTTTTCCCTCGTCCCCGCAAAAGGAAGATGATCCATTTGTCCTGAATATCTCCTGCTTGACCAACTTTGATTTCTCAGTTTGGACGTGAGGCTGGGGTGTACTGGCTGGGGGTGGAGGGAAGAGTGATGGGAAACGGAGGGTGGAGAGCTGAGGACGGGACATCACATTGGTCGCATCTCTGTTTCTTCCTGTCTCCGTCTGTCACTCTCTCTCTCTCGGTGTTTACATACAGTGAATCTGGGCCTGTAAAAATCCACTCGCGTTCGTTCAGACCCCAAATTTGATGACGTCACCGCGAGGTCTCATCCTGTATATAAAGGCCAGTTATTGCCGTGTCCGGGGAATCTGCTCACAAAGCTGGCCGGTTATTCAGTGTTCTGTGGAGTGTTGGCCCAGGAAAGATTTTTAATAAAAATGAGTGAAGTTTTCTGTCTGAAAACGGACTATAACAATGTTCTGTGACAAAACGCTGGTTGTGTTTGACTCTTTGATGAGTTTCAAGTCAGGAATTCATGACTGTGCAAGAGTGTTTGACTCTATGAAGAAATTCTAGTCAGAGTAATTGTATGTGAATTAAATATCGGTGTAGACCGTTGGTCGCTGTGTAGGACACTGAGCCTTCAAGAATATCATTTAGCTTTCCGTCCTGTCCCTGGGGATCTGTTATAATGTTCAGATTCTCCAGCGATGGACCTTCATAGACGCTTAAGTGAATGTATCATTCTGTGAACAATATGACAGGATTTCAACGTAGTTGGCAATTATTCTATAGCCTATATTATTACTTCAACCAAACACTGTTATAATAACCCTGCATAACTTCCTTTGTTGCCGTATAATCTCTAGTAAGATAGATCTAGTGTGTTTCAATAATGTCATCGCGATTTTGTAATTTTAACTAGATTCTAGATCTAGATCTAGTCAAGTTACATTTCACCAGTGATCTATGGACATTGATTTACACCTTATCAACGAGATTCTGGTTGAAAACGGTAGGCCTACCATATGCACTGTAAATGTTGACATGCTGACATGTTGCATGATCACAACCTTAAGCCAAAACTCACTCTCTTCAAGTGTTCAAGGCAGAGCTGGGGGGCCGGAGCTAGTCATTGTCCAGTGAATGAACCTGAGTGTGTCTAATTTGTTAATAACTATTCACCCTCAGACGTCTAAGTTGTGTTCATGTATTTTACACGCAGTGCAGACGGCCGGTACATAAGTATTTTCAGACACTTGGGGTATAAAAATGTGTACAAAACGCCGGTCCTGGAGTATATAAGTGTGTGCAGGCAGCTGGGATATTATAAGTGTGTACAGATGACAGGGATTTACATGTGTATAGACAGCTGTGCCATGTGGTAATAAAAAAGTGTACAGACCTATGGAATATATAGATCTACTTTGTGTGTACAGACACTTGGGATGTAAATCTGTACATTCAGCTGGGATTATATAAGTATGTACAGACAGCTGGGATAAATGTGTCCAGATTGCTCCGGATATACAAGTGTGTGCTGACGGCTGGGATATTTGAATGTGTCCACACCCCAGTGATATTATATATAGGTCTAAGCATGTAGAGGCAACTGGGTTATGTAACTTTGTACATTCAGTTGGATTTTACGAGTAGTTTACAGAGAGCTGGGATATTTAAGTGTGTACAGACAGCTGGCATACAAACACTGGAAGGAGTACCATATGAATTGCACAGCTTTAGTGGGTCACATAATTATTTTAATTGCGGGTGTTTTTGCATTTGCTTTGAAAATATCTATCCAGAGGGCTAACTCGCCAGGGGCGCTGCCCACCCCCCACCCCCCCCCCCCCGTGCAACACTCTGATCACGGACCCTCCTAGTCGCGTCCTTGCAGTATCCCTATTATTTGACTCAAATGGAACTCCTTTTTAATACTTGTGTACATAGGGCTCGGGAGGGTAAGTGTTTGCACCTGGCTTAGATCTAGATCTAGATGAAGGGATGTAGGCTATAGACTTTTCCTTTTGTGGTGGTCATTGTTTAGTGTTCAATTTGTTTTCTGTCACCCTCCCATTCCCATTATTTCTCTGAGACGCTCCCGTGGGTGGCCGGTGCGTTTTCCCCCATGGTCAAACCCTTGACCAAATGAGCGTGAACTCGAGTGTATGATTATTTAATTTCCTTTAATGGCGTATGTATACATGTCAATCACCGCTGTCCTTTGCCTCGCCTATATGTGTGGATGTAGGTGTGGGCTGAGATGGTTGTGGGTGTGTGACATGTCGGCAGTGCAGTGCAGGAGCACAGATGCGTATCTCTATTTGTCACACAATTTCCCGTCCATTAGTGAGGCAGATTGACTTGTCTACAGCTGGCTAGGCAAGTGTTGCTCACTCTCCCTGCATGGGTGGTCAGTAGGCCACGCTATTCTGCACTCACGAGTCCTCTGTATCAGCCTGTGTGTATTTGTAGGAGTCCTGAGGGGTGGGAGAGGGGTGCAGACCGTACCATGTCTGCACGTACATGTTTGCTGCTATCCATACCACTCTGTCTGCACGCCAGACTTCAGACGCAAACACATTTGTAGCGGTTGAAATTCTGGTGATTTTGATGTACTCGATATCGTGGGCACCTCTGGTAAGGACTCCTTCTGTCCTATCATTCTGTTACATTCTGTGCACTGCCTTGCTTCTTCCCACCACAATATGGCCGTTATCGTGTCAGTGTGCTTTCTCCAAACTCAGATCTCAAACTCATACCACTAGAAGTGCACACGAGTGCAAGTGTGCATGACTGTAAATCCCTTAACCAATTTTATGTGGATTTAGAATGAAACCAAGTTTAGATCTAGTATTCTCTGTGTGTTATTGTGACCATGGAGGTGTAAACAGCCATTCCTAACCGACCACGTTTCTAGACGTTCAGCATTGGTCTAGTGATTGTTAGAATGAAACATTGCTGACGTATGTTTTGATGTTTTTACGTCCTGGGCACCATCGTTTTTCCATACTCACTGGGTGGAACTTGCTGTATAGTAGTAGACCAACTCTCCCTTCGCGTTCGCCATCGTCTCTCCCTACTCCAGTTTTCCACCCTTCTCGTCATTTGTGTAGTAAGACTGGTAGTTCACTCCCACCCTCTCCAGCGCACATATACAAACACTCACAAACACACATACACACAAAGAGCTTAATAGAATGAGCTACTCTTCTCACCCACAGAAGTTGCTGACACCAATTCTTATGCTGAAATAGCTCAGTTGGTAGAGCGTCAGGCATTAGTCTAAAGGTCCCTGGTTCGATTCCAGGTTTCAGCAAAAAAAAAAAAAAAAAGGGTCAGCGACTTTTTGTGGTGTGAACGAGTTGTGCTCAAGACTTCAGACCTCACCCTTTTCACCTCCAAACATAATCGAACGCCATATTTTACAGGTTAATAGGAACATCGCCGCATGATAGGCAAGAATCACCACAAACTCTTGATAGTTACTGCAGAGGGTCGGAAAGTATGATCAGCTAGGCTTATCACACCGAAACACATGTGTAGTGGGAGAAGAAAGAAGAAGTGAAGCCTTGATTCATTCCTAACGGGCAGCATTGCCTCTAACCGTTCCATTTTGACCTATCACCGTCGTGGATATAACAAGAAATACTACAATAGAAAGAAAGTTATCTAATGGAAGTTGATGGTCTCGGGGAAAGAATCAGCGAGTCCCTTCTTCATGTGTAACCTTTTAAGCAGGTTTTGACTTGACGTAAACAATAACGGTCGCACACCTGTACCTCTGACGGCAGTGACTGGCACCATTGCTGCGGTGCCGTGAGAATGAAAAGTTCCACCAATGAACGCTCAGTGGGTTCTACAACAGTTTGATTGGCTTCCTCTGGCTAAAGTGGCCCAAGTTTCACACTTGAATTACCCGGTATTGAAGCAAATAGCTCAGTACACTCAGTCCTCTCCCCTCAATTCCCCTTTTGCCCCAAACCAACCTTGTCCTTTTTGTCCGGTATTTTATTATGTTTTTCGATCGGGTGTGGGCCTGTGTGCCCAGGTCTGTAATGGTTCTCTATTCTATTTCCACTTTATACGGAAGCAAAGTCGCGCTAGTAAATAGGAATTGAATGATGATTTGTCAGGGGTGGACAAAAGCTGAGCGACACCGGGCCAAACACTAAACAATGAACTTATCGCTTGTGTGTTTAGAAGTTAGCCGAGGGTACAGTTTGAGATTGGCGTGATGCAAGGTTAGCGATGCCTGATCCAGCTACAACTTGTGGGGATGCCGCTATCTCTAACTTACTATATCGCGATGCTCAGATCGTGGCTCGATGGCCCAACTGATCTAATGCTACAGGTGCGAACGCCGCAATTTAAATCATTTGATTTATGAAGCACATTTTGCACAATCTGGGGATGTCGTGGAATAAAACAAATCACTTCAAGCCTGACATCATCATTAACACCCATGTTAACACTAGGCCCGGGACAGAGGTGGAGTTCATTACCACGGCATTAAATGGTTAATTACCCATCTGGTAAACACGGACGGTCTGAGCGATGGACTGTAAAGCCATGAGCTGGTCGGGCACAAATAGAACATTCGCAACAAACAACTACTTCTCAATGGGTTAATTGGTGAGCCGTTCAGCTGATCATCACTCGGCATGCAACGCTTGAATGAGACATAAAACATGTTCACTTGACCAGTACCATGCTCGACCGCTGCTCCCTTCCCCCCCCCCCCCTTCCATCACCGCCAGACTTCTATTGTATCATGCACGAGGTCAGCAGCATCGACCACCCGCCTTCTCCAGGCGGCGCGCATCAGCGCACTTGGACCATCAATTATCCATAGTCTCGCCTCATTAGCCGCCCGCAGCGGTCCTGATGCACGGTTTGCACGTGAGTGAGATGCTCATCTTCACACTCACACAGGAACATTAACCAGACATAAATGGCATCTTTACAGGACCTGAGGGGCAGCGAGAGTCAGCTTGGCCATGGTCACCTTGATAAATTATGCACCTGTAAAATGATCAGATTTCTGGCAATGATTTCATATTGTTAAATAAGATCCCTATGTCGCACAGAAACACATTCTTCCTGCTTATATCGTTGAGATCTTTATAATCCCGGTGGGTCAATAAAAAAAATGTCAGTGCGACCCAAACAACTAGCTGTCAGGATCAGGGAAAGTACGGTCAGGTCACAATCTTGTGAAAGACGGTCTCTCGAGGCGAGCAATGATGGTTTCATCGTGTCTATCAAGCAGGTCAGAATTGCAATATTCGCTACAGATCAGCGTCCTCGCTTGCTGGCAATCTGTTAGGCCACCCTGAGTGACGGCAGAGGCAAATTGGCGGTGGCCGTTACAGATAAGGAGTTTGAGTTTGGATGTTAATGACGTGTCAGCACGATATGGACTGTTAGTGCTCGAACACCGGTTGTGGAGATATGCTTGAAACTCGTGGGTATCTTCGGGTCCCTTCCACCGGTTAGAACATGGGGACTTCAAGACACTTCCCCGATGAGAGACCGAATGTGTAGACTTCATGCATATCGCAAGAAGACACTATGCCGGCGCGTCCATGAAATAATTATTTTCTGACGTGGACCCCCAACGCATCTTGTCATTTCTGAAAGAGGCCGAACTCTGCAAAGTTGATTTAACAGACATTTGCCATCTTTATAAGATTCAAGGACATAATTTTCAGCTACGGCCTTTTCCTGTCAGATTTTTAACACGGGCTTTTTCCCGTTAGATCTTTCCCTTTACTTCTATCTGATCTTACCTATAGGCATCTGAGAGCTGAAAGCTAGCCAAAAGTGAGAGAACGAAAAACTCGTGAGAGGTGCTAAGTGGCCGTTATTGTGCCGAAGTGCCGTTAAACTCAAACTCAAAGAGACTTGCTTTGACGGCTCTAAATATAAATGTGTTTGATGAGTAGAAGCGTGGTCCTCATACCTTTTTTTGGCATTACCTATGTGTCTATCCAGCTAGGACGCGTGGGGGACTAATCAGGACGAGAAACTCGGGCGGAAAGTCACCATGTCAAACGATTCCATCACCACCTGGGAGAAAAGACAAATCATACAATTATGGTCTTCCTAGCTACGTCATCTCCGGCAGATCAGTCAGCTGACCAATGGTCAGGGTGGAGAGGAGAGGAATGGACAATACAGGTGTTTCCACAAGGCAAAGGCGAATGATGTGAATGAGAGGGTGATGAGATGAGATTCAATAACAAACATGATTGTTCACAAAGAGACACACTGTACAAATGTCACTATATGGACACAACATTGTGTCAAGTGATAGTTAATTCTGTTTTGGGGGCAATCCTCAAGTATGACCAGTGTGTTGATCTCTCAGAGTGGAACAATACATGGTTTGCCTTCAGATGAAATCTCTGTATAAGTTATGTTCTGCCCTGCTGTCATCACTCCCTCCCTTCCCCCACAATCTCTGCCTCAATTTGGTCATTGCAGGGATATGGAAGTTGATCGGATCTCACTTTATTGTATTGCCTTCATCATGTGCTGGCGACGGCCTTCACCTCCTCCGTGGTTGAGCGATATGCGTATCGCCGTTTCAAATGTTTTTTCAGCGGAGTATCTAAAACATGGATTGGACGTGCGAGCTTCATTCAAGACCAACGTGTCTCCATATCTGGCGGAGTTTTGAGATCTGGGCGAGGCGTGACGCCAGAACTCCGCAATTGCACGCTCAAATTTTAAACAAACAACATCAACAAGGAAAATAAAAGCTCAACACGAGGAACAATAGGGACGCGTCAGATGATCAGGTGTACAGCCCCCAGCCTCCCCTCTCTCTCTCTCTCTCTCTCTCCCTCTCACCAGGGTAACAATCTATGTCATTCTTTGTCTTCTACACGCAGCCCCGCCCCTTTCCCCGGTATTGTCTCATTGAGTGACGTGCTAGCCTCGCCCTCTTCCTCGTCTCACACCCCCCATTATTCACTCGTGCACTATCGCTAACACGTAAAGAATGTCACGTGCTAGATTTGATTGACAGCTCCAGTCTATCTTGATGGGAGACGGAGAGAAAGCTGGTACTTTAATTACAACCGAACTGAATAGAATATGATTCTTTTTTTTTTTTTAATTATAGGGGAGGGGTGAAAAGTTTCTGAAAGAATTAGAACAAAGCAGTGCTTGGAAGTGCAAACGTTCTGGTGTGTGTGAATCTAGGCTGTAGCATGGTCTCACTCTGATCTGAGACAAAACTAGATCAGGTGGTTTTAATTTGATTAGGGACAGCAACTCTAGACACAGGAGGTAGCTTATGGACACCTACAACTGTTGACATTCAACGCACAGTGTCTGGTCTAGTTCAATGGACTGAAGCAACAACTTTGCACACCCAACTTGGCACAGTTTATCCCCATCTAGTAATACTTCCTGTAAAGTACTTCAAAACCGTGAAGGGCGCAAAGTGGCCGTTATCACGCCGACGCGCCGTTAAACCCAAACTCAAACTCAGACTCCAAACTGTCATAATCTGGACTCTGGCAAGTGGTCATTGAGGTCTAACAAACGAAAGGGCAGCAGTGTCTGTGGGAACCAATTGTTTACCCAATGCACCTCTAGAGATTGAAGTTACTCTGAGATAAACGGACTGGAGAGACGTAAAAAGGCAGCTGTATGGCGAGTGTCTTGAGGACACTGGAAGCATCGTGTAGTTCTGGCAAACCTTTCCCGCGATAGATCTGTCAGTATTAAATATTTCCACGTTTCACCCACACCTTGGAATCCGCTTATTACGGTCCGGTACCAAATCACCTTTTATATTTTCTCGATGAGACGTCTCACTGGTCCGTGTACTGTGTACGCAGTTAAGGACGGCATCGACTTGAAACTCAGCAAAAAACATTAACTCAAACTCAGTTCATTCTATTAGCGGATTCTCTACCTTCGGTGAATTATGTGGGTGTGGACGGGTACTCGCAACCCTATCCAGTTGGAAATTTAAACGTGGTTCAAAGATGTTTTTCTTTCACTCAGTACAAACACAAGACTTAATACATTAGACATTAAAGTATAGGAAAATCAACAAGTCAGGGTGGGACTCAATATATTTTTGAGAAGTTAGCTTAGATATTAGTGTTGGAAAATCGGTGTCCGCTCGAGCCCAATATTCGGCTTACCGCAGCGAACCAGTAAACATACCCGCCTTACTCTTGCATACTCATTGACATACACTTTCAACCTGGTATGTGTCTACAGATGGCTTGTGCTCCTTAAAGTCTGTAGACAGTATTTTCTGGCCAGCATCAACAGTGCAAAAAGTTTGGTAAAACATAAAATTATGCCAGTACCACGAGCGTCTTCTGAGGGCATATCGGCCTCACACGCTAGCACCACCGCGCCGACACTCTCACAGCTTAAGCCGACCGCGTCCAATCTCTGCAGTTTGTCAACATTTTGCGCTACTCCACTACAAAAGCTGTCTCACCACAAACACAAATTCATATTTCAGGGTGATTTTCTCCCCAGGTGTTCCGTGACTGCATAAACACAGACATGTTCTCGTCACAGCTGATGTGTCATAGGGAAATCACAGGACTGGGAAAAACTTCTTCCTCCCTCCCTGATCTATCCCTTTCTCTCTCTCTCGCTCTGTCTATCTCTTTCTCTCTCTCTCTCTCTCTCTCTCTCTCTCCCTCTCTCTCTTTCGCTCTCTCTCCCGCTCTCTCTCTCTCTCTCTTGCTCTCTCTCCCCCCCTCTCTCTCTAATACACACTTCACTTTTTAAAAAAACAAAACACTTGGTCATCAAACCGTTTACGCCTGTGTACGCTGTGCAGTGAGTTCTGTTGTTCTTTAGATGAATACATGTACAGTCAATGGCTCTGGCGTTCTGCAAATGGTATAACAGAATGTGACTGGTCAACGTTCTGGAGAAGGTCGGTGAAATGTACACCTGGCTGGGATCCAGTGTATCATTGTCATGACATTGGATGAGGACTCGAATGTTGTACCTGGGAAGATAATCTGCTTTTGCCGTTGTCATTATCGCTAAAGTTGATGAATTTCTCCCCACGGATAAAATTAAAGAAGCACTGCTGTCGGGCTGGACATAGTATAATTATGAGAAATGAGCACCATGCAGTTGTCAGAAAGAGGTACAGTTTTGAAGATATACAATGTACATAGGCAAATTTTGGCAAAAAGGAGAAGATGTATGTAGCAATGCAAAGCCTCGCGTGAGAAATAATGCCTAAACGATGCAATGAAACGCAAACTAAAAGAGAAGACGGAAGATGGTCGATATTTCGGCAACAGTCCCTTTCAAGAAAAAAAACAACAAACAAACGAAAAAATAACAAGAGAAAACAAATTGGAAAATTGAACAGACAAAACAATCGAACAATAAAAGATTTCAATACGAAATATATAGAATCTAAACAGAAGATGTCTACTTAACTGTGAGTTCTACGTGCCGAGTGGCCACTGGTAATCTGTATATAATCTATACTGCCCTAGACGATGGGGCACTGTGTTGCACAATTACTGTACCATTAATAGGTCATTAATTATAATATGTGAAATTGCTTATCGATTTATACCAGCTGATGTGTTAGTGAGGTGTTGTGCTGATATAACCGAGAGGACTTAGAGCCGTGAAGAGCTTAGCCGGCATGTTGATTATGTTGAGGAAAGTGGAAGGAGCAGCCATCTATCATCACGCCTAACAAAAGCCGGTGACAGCGGCATAAAAACCCGACCGCACAGCAATTTTGCCCCGAAGGCAGTGGAGAAACGGAGTTGTAGGTGGGGGTTGATGGGCCGCCATTGTCCGCCAACAGTGCTCTATTCAGGCTACAGATCATAGCTGGCTTTACAGCTATCCTTAGCGGATTGGAATTTGTGTTTTTATTTTTCTAATTCAGCATGACGGAGTAAATGCAATTTAAATAGAGAGAATGTGGATTGTGAAACTGTGCTTAGAATTGCATGCATGTGGCGTGCTGAACAATGCAAGCAATAGTCGACATCCCTTCCACTCCTACAAACATTCCCAAATCCCACAGGGAGAAGGAAAATAGAACCGCCCGCTAGTCCATGCTCTAGTCTATAGAGGATGAGAAGTTTTTCTGTAGAGGCCTATACTTTCAAGTATTGCCAAGGCTGAAGGCGCAAGCGTGTTTTTTGGTTTACACACTTGAGAAAAATCATTGATAATGATTGGACACGGGAAATGTGATCTGAGCCGTTTTGTGAGGCGTCCCCCCAAAACCCACAGATGTGAAACACTTTGTGCAACACAAGCGCTCTTCAGGTATACAAACCAAACTCATCTCTGCAAATTACGTTTCATTCTAGGTGTCTGATTTCTGAGCCGCATCAGTCTGGAAATTCCTGCCCACCGAGGGGAAGGAAAATTGCAGAATAGCGCAGGGGGGAATGATGGAGAGAGGAACATGGAGAGAAAGAGAGAGTGAGAAAAAAATGAAGATTTTATTCAGTCAAGTGACGGATCAGACATACGATCTGAGCTTCTATTGCTCGCCACACAAAAATTGCACAGACGCACAAGCAAAGGAAATGGAGACCAACCGGATATGATGTCACGTGTGTCGCATGTCACGTGAGCATTAAGTCCGGCAACTCCGGCTGCACAACTCTGGAGAAAAGAAAACATGAACAACATGAAAATCAATTAATTTGGAGGGCGGCTCGAGGGCCGCAGATAATTCTTTCTCAATCTGTTCTAACACCAGCTGACAGGGAGTTGGATGACCCCGCCCTCTGCATGTCGGGAAGCCCGGGGGGGGGGGGGAAGGAATGAAGAAGTGGACGATGTGATCAAAAAGTGGAAAGAGGAGGGGCTGAAACTACCCCCCCCCCTTTTTTTTGGGGGGGGGGGGAGGGGGGGTGTTTTTCTTTCTGTACAATTTGATGAAACACATTATTCTACGGTAAAACCGTTTGGTTATTATGCAAAATGTCAGAATGGAAATGACAAAAAAATAAAAAAAGGGTTATTTTAATGCCTGGACAAAGACATTAGCCATTAGCGGGCAGCAGTGCCGTCAATGACAGAGAGACAGACAAGCTTTCCTTGTCACAGACATCTGTGTCAGTACTGGGTACAGGTGGGTGGAGTCCCTCGCACTTTCAGCTACGACAGGACACCTGAGAGAAGTGACCCGGTGGGTTCTGGCCTCAGGAAATTTGATGGAAGTTATGACTGATGATTTATTACCCAGTGTGTGTGCGACCGTGTGTTCGTCAGTAAGTGGCTGGAATTGGGACTGGCAGAGAGGAGTGCCGGTATAACAGTTTACAAGTCACTCAAGTTAACAAACGGACAAAACTACTGATTATTTTTGTTTAAGGAGAATTCACTTACTGATACAAAGTCCTTCTCACTCTGTTCATCATTATTACCATCTCTCTCTCTTTCTCTCTCTCTCTCTCTTTCTCTCTCTCTCTCTCTTTCTCTCTCTCTCTCTCTCTCTCTCTCTCTCTCTCTCTCTCTCTCTCTCTCCCTCTCACTCTCTTTCTTTCTCTCTCTCTCTCTCTCTCACACACACACACACACTCTCTCTCTCGTCGTACACACACACATTCAGACATACGCAGATAAACACAAACACACATTTGAAGACACGTCTTTTCTATAGCGCGGGAAGATAAATATGACAGAGCTGAGAACACGGGATGTCAGGTCTCCACATTAGCATGACAAAAGATGGCGCCCTGGTCACCCTACTGTGTTATTCATCATCGTCACACCCTGTACCAGCACTGTTGTTGTTGTTTGTGGAATTTGATGGTGATGAATATGTGTAGTTCTCGCCTTCAAGCTGCTCCGGTTTGATTTGCAGTGTTTAACCAAACTACACGTCGTTGGCCCACTGACTCAGGGAATGCACAGATGTAATTTTTAAAGCTGGGTTTCTCTCACCAAGGGGGGGGGGGGGTGTAAATTTAAATTCCTTGTCATTAGTTTTAGGTCCACTCGAAGAAAATGCGTCTTTTTTTTCCGGCTCAAAATGTCGTAACACTTTTTTCCGTTCAACTCAGTTGTGTCTTAAGATCAACGAAAGTATTAAGATGCAGCGAACATCAAGACCTCCTAAAGTATGCCCACGAACACCCTTAAGTATTACTATGCGTACCGTATTATGATATTTTGTAGAATTTAAGGCTCAGCGGTCAAAAAGCCTTTCATGATTCATTGGAGGCCTTGCTTCCTTTATAATAATAAATTATGATTACGACTGGTTTGACCAAAATATTTCATACAGAGATAGATATTTGTTCTGTGGAGTTGGTAGCAGTACAGCAAGTTAGGCTTTCCCCCAGGCAAAGTGAGTTTTGCCAGGAAGATTCACAGCTTTTTTTTTGTACATCCGCAACACGGCATGATCCAAGTTCCAACTTTCGATCGACTTAGCCAAGTGTAGATGTCAAAGGAACCATCAATTAATCCTACCGTGCAGCAATTCTGTTTCCAGCAACTAAAGGTGTAACTATGGCCTGCAGAGGAAGGTAAATAAAAGACCAAGTTCAGGACATGATCTGCGCCTTTTAAAGGCCAATTCAAAGCACACGCAAGAAAAAAATACAACACAGGTGGGGGGGGGGGGTAATTATGTAAGTTACACAACTTTGTCTGGCATCTATTTTGTGTTCTGTGTCTTAATCGCCGAGCAGTGCATTTGCTATAAAAACAACCAACTAGAGGATTAACTTGTCAAGGGGCGCTGCCCTCTTGCGAGCCTCCCCCCCCCCACACACACACACACAAACGGACGCTCTTGAAGACGTGCGTTCTTGTAATATCCCTGTCGTGCAATTCAAATGGAGCTCCTCCGCAGCAACAGACACTCCGGCATCTCTCCGCTGCTTACGGCAATTCAAACATCGGAATGCCTACAAAAATATAAATTAATTGTAACAAGAATGTTGTTAAATTAACTTCTGTCCACATCTATCCAGCCCCCCCCCCCCCTAACGTATACAGTGTGAGCACTACTGACGTGAAGCGACCGCCGACCGCCAGCGACAGCGCCATGATTCCATCAGTTCCCCGACATTGACTTTTATTAGCCTGAAAGCAATCACTTGTGAGTAAATCTAGCGAACACACCCGCCCCCCCCCTCCTGAGTCCACTTTCCCAGCTCAACACGCACTCATATTTTTTTAACTCCCTTCTCTCTTTCCTTCCCCGACTCCCCCCCCCCCCCCCACCCTATCTGCCTTCCAAGCCACTGCATGATACAGGTTAAGACATTCACCCATTATTGATAATCCAGGTGTGATATACCATTAGAGCTGACGGTTACAATGTCACAGAGTAAGGGAAGGGAAGCGCGCGGTACATTTTACTGGGGAAAAAAAGGGCACACTTTCTTGCAAAATTACGACCGTGAAAAGATACTCAAGAAAACACGTGGAAACTATGGCAAATGTGGATAACCGCTGACTTTGTGGGTGGAGCTGAAAAAAAAAAAAACAACTGAGCTAAAGATGAATTCTTTATACCCCTTTAAAGAATCAAAACAAAAATATTTCTGAGAAAATGTCAAGCGAGAATTTTAACCTAATATAATACAGAATTGAGGATACATCCCGCGAAGTCGAAGGTCCTAAAAATTGTTGCACCCCTAAGCGAACAAGTCACAGTAGGAGATCAACCACTGGAAGATGTAGAGTCCTTCTGCTATCTTGGTAGTATCATTGACAATAAGGGAGGAACAGAGGCAGAAGTCAAAGCACGAATTGGAAAGGCACAGGCAGCTTTCACATCCTTAAGCAAGATTTGGAGAACCAAGGATATATCTCTAAAAACAAAGCTGAGGATATTCAACTCGAACGTGAAGTCAGTCCTGTTGTATGGATGTGAGACTTGGAATGCGTCCCAGGCCTGCATAAAGAGAATCCAAGTTTTCATCAACAGATGTTTGAGGAAGCTACTTAAGATCAGATGGACAGACAAGGTCAGCAATGAAATTGTATGGAAAAGAACAAGACAGAACCCAGTCAGAGAGGAAATTGGTAGGAGGCGATGGAGATGGATCGGCCACACGCTCAGGAGGCCAGGAAACAGCATCACGAAGAAGGTATTGGACTGGAATCCCCAGGGCAAGAGATCAAGAGGAAGGCCGCGCGGAACGTGGAGAAGAGCCAGAGAAAATGATGTGCAACGAAGCGGAAAGACTTGGAATAATGTAAAGAGGCTGGCCCATGATAGAGAGGGATGGAAGGTGTTTGTTGGTGGCCTATACCCTGATCCAGGGTGAGAAAGGCAATGATGATGATAATACAGAATAATTGCTAAATCTTTCATGTCAAGAGCAAATTTCCATTTCCATAGAAAATATTCCCCCCCCCCCCCTTTTGAAGAGGTTTTCTCTGGAATTTGGTCTCTCACCCTGGGCCCGATTACGTCAGATCCGCTCATATATTTTGCGACAGTGTAATTTTGGAGCAAGACTCGCTTGTTCAATTTAGCGCTGATTTTTACTCATCAGCAGTAACAGATGATGGCTCCTTTTGCCCACACTTTTTTTCTCGGCCACTCAAAAACAAGTGGAGGTATAATAATATATACTAGACAGCATTAAAAACGTACCACAATAAAACTTGTCTTAAAAGTTTGCATGTTGTCTTTACCTATGTTTTTTGATCATTTATGTTGATCCGAGGATGTTGAGCTTTGTATGCCAGTGTTGTTTTGTTGACTTTACAGCAACTTTGCACTGCACGTGGGTCACGTGAAAAATAACATTTCAGTCGATTGTATCGCTATGAATTTAAAAAGGTCGCTGAAAATGAACCACAAGCAACCGCAAGTAACTTGGGAACAAAACGCCAGTGTCAGATTTTGATTCAATGTTGAATTTATAGTGATTCCACCATGCAGCTTTTCTTGCTCAAAGCGTGTAATCAAAGAATTGGCGGTGTTAGACCCTGAATGGCCACAGTAGCTGTGTTTTTGTGCTAATGATAAATGTCTGTATGCGTTGTTTGGTGTCCCATCGTCATTTTGTTGATTTAACGTTTGTCCGACTTTCCACGTGCCGTACGTGAACAATCTAACACCTTCAAGTTCTGCCCTTAATAAATGCTCGAAATTTATAAAACTTCTTTCATTTGCATTTAAAGACCTTCTGTGAAACATGCCAGTGTTAATTTTTCCACTAATCGGCCATATCATAACCAGACGACACGCAGAAATCAGATTGGCCTGGGCCCAACGCAATGTCCGTCGACCAAGAAATGAGTGGAGATCGACCCTATTTACTGATGAAAGTCGTTTCAATCTTTCATTCGCGGACAGGAGAATACGCATCTGGCGACGAACTGGGGAGCGATACACACCTGCCTGTATTACGCAACACAACCGCTACGGAGGTGGTAGTGTACATATCTGGGGTGGTTTTTCTTATGGTCACCGCACCCAGTTACACGTCTTCAGAAACAATGTAACTGCTGCAGTTTACGTCACATTAACACTGTCTTAGATTTGGAGCGAGTTATTCTTGCTGAATGGGATGCAATACCTCAAGTTTTTTTCGACAGACTTTGCAACAGCATGCGGAGTCGCTGCCAGGCATGTGTCGATGCTCGTGGATATCATACCCGCTACTGAAGATGACTACGATTGTGTCATTTTTTGCACTACACCCTAACACCGATCTTTCTGGTTCATTTGTGTTTGAGTATTCATTTACCAAAATTTTTACTCAAATCACACCAATAAATGGTTAGACAACACAATCTTAGTCAGAGTTTGTCAAGTTTCTGCAACCACATGTCTGAATTGTTGTTTAAAGACACTGGCACGTTTTTAATGCTGTCTAGTATACTTTAACTCAAGTGACGGTGGCACAAGGTACGACTAAAGCAAAAGAAGAAATATTGTGTGCATAAGAAGAGGGGAAACGAAAAGGAACAAGTGATACAGAAAGAAAATAAAGTCACGAAAAAGATAAATAAATAACGTTGGAAGACACCAAGAAAAAAAAAGTTGATATTGCCTTCAAAATAACGTTCATTTTGCTTGACATTGGTCTCAGCAGGAGGCATGGTCGGGGAGAGAGAGAGAGAGACTGGGAATTCAGTGGGGCGGGAAGCTTGAGGTGGAAGGATGGGGGGGGGGCGGAGGGGGCGACATAGATTAAACTGTACCCTTTAGATGTGCAGACAAAAGACAGAGCTGAGCTTCACGCTCTAGGAGATTAGACGATTGGCTGTCGGGCACACCACAAGTACAGCTCAAGCTTTATTCTCCAACACCAGAAAATTCCCCAGGATCTGTGGCCCGACCCCTCCAGCTGGGTCTGGGAGGCGCAAGGATTCAGGGCAGGATTAGAGAAAGTGTGAGGCGTCAGTCCGGGTGGCAGGAATAATCATACCCTGACTTAGGACGTGGGTGTGAACTCCACGCGACAAACCGGTGGTGACGTCACGGCGAGGCTGAAGGAAAGAAAATTATAATTGAGAATTTGGTCATTTTATAATTTTGTTTCTGCGTGTTTTCTGTGAGCGGGCGTATGGTCTGCTGGTGAGGTGGTAGTGGTGGTCGTGGTAAGGTGGCAGTTGTGGTGGTAGTAACAGCATCGGCAGTTCTTGTTGTGGTTTGGGATGTCAGTGTTGCTGCTGATGCTGCAACTCCCTTCTTACCTCCCGCTTACACATTTGTTGTTGTTGTTTTAGCCACCTTCACGTTATACGTAACAGTGACTGGACAGCACTGTGGTAGGTCAAGCTTGTGATGAACTCATAGAGGAAAACTGAAGTGTCCAGTGATCACGACGGATCACACGCTGTCCTATTGCTGGACACAAGGTCCTCTCTCGGCATTTCGTGATCGCGAGAACTTATACCAAAAAACACCCACACAACGTCAGAGCAGCCATTACAACAGCAATAGAAACATGGTAAGAACGACAACCACAGTATCAATATTAAGGTGGTGACAAGCAGCACTAAATTATGCCTATAAGTAAAAGCCCCAAAAGAGTGGCTCAACTCCATTTCACTTGTTTTTGAGAAGAATTTTGTTACAAGTGCGTTCGTCCCCCAAGTTTGTTTCTGCTAGGGGTCCGTATTTTAAAGCCTTTTCTGACCCCAGAGCTAGAGAGCTCTTCCCGAAATGCTCCTCCTAATAACAGCCTTAATCAATTATGATTAATTATTCTATTTTTTTGTTGTTGTTTTCCTCCTGTTTTTCGGTTGAAATGGTATAAGATTTAGGGTTGAGGATAAGGACTGGGTTAGGGATAGTATGCATACGTACATGCCCCTAGCGCTTTTAATAACAGCCGTTTGAGAAAGCTGAGCTCATTTTTTACTTTGATTTAAATAGGCTTAGAGACAAGACAGAAATAATACGTTGTACATATAATTTGCGTCCGCTTGAGAGAGTTAGACCTTTATTCATTTGAAAGATTTTTGAAGACCTGTACACGGTTATAAGATTAGTTCAGTTTCCCGACAAAAGTGACGTTAGATCACTCTTTTGTTCGTGGGTACAATTGTTGGTCGTATCAAAACTTTGTATCTTTCATCCTAACAAGGGTAAAATAGCCCCAGGTGACCACTATGACAATAACCACTGAAAAAGATACCTACAACAGGTAACACAATATGATAAACTGTGAGCAACAAATGTCCACAATTGGTCATCTAGCCGGTCACCTCACCTTTGTCTGTTGTATAAATTATATGTTTGTGTTTCCAGTCAAGCTGTAGTTAATGAGGCGTCACCAATTACGGTTGTAGATTGGCCGCTCATCTTGCCGGTGTCAGGCCCGGCCCCCGCATCAGAAAATTGGTCACTAATGGTAGATAGTTGGCCTGGGTTACATTTTATCACCATTTAAGTGGACAACAGCTGGAAGTGGACACACGGTTGACCATCACAGCCAACTCTCAAGACATAACTGGCCAACTGTAGGTTTTGTTGTGAAACAGGCTGCATTGAGCTTATCTCATCTTTTCCTTCAGCTGTATCCTGATCTACAGATTGTCACTTACAGCATGACAATGCGTTCACTGTACTGTACAGTAGGGGCCTTTTCCCGTTAGATTTTTATTTTCACTTTATGGTCTTATTTGTAAAAATCTGAAGGCTCAACACTAACCCAAAGTAAGGTAAAGAAAAGGCCATAAAAGGTGGAAAGTGGCCGTTGTCGTGCCGACGCGCAGTTAAACCCAAACTCAAACTCAAACTCACAGGATACACACGGTCCGGTTGATAACGACAAGTATAAAACGACCAGGTAGTCGGCAATTGTGTCTAGGCAGTATAAAAAAATATGGGACATGGTTATGGCCACCGAGTCTCAGCTTTTTCCTAGGTTGTCCTGTCTGACAAAATGTTTGAATACACAAACAAGACCAGAAAATGTTGTTCTGGCTAAGGCCATTTCATACTGAACACTCCAACAATTGACAACTTTACTTGTGGGACATTACTGTAGTCGCATTGCCGTGCAGTCGTGTCCCGGACTTAACTGAGATGGCCCACCGAGCATTTAGCGAGTGGTCAGAAACCTTGTTTTGAAATAATTAGGCCTCTAGACCGGACACCCTAGAATGTTGAGTGAAGTAATTCATTCTACAGTGAACATCAATAAAGTATTATGCTCTATTTAAGTGATCTCTCACCACCCTCCCCTGTCCCCATGTATATTTTTGGTAGGACTGGGGGCACTCCCTTCCCTCCTTGCATGAGCGTATGATGGCTAAAGTGGTGAACTTCCGGGGAAAAGACTTGGTGTTTTAAAACTTGCAGTGGCATTTTGCATGGATTATATGACTGTTTTAATAAAAACATGAATTTCATTTTGAAACATAATGAAATAATTTAGAACCTTTTTGTTGAAAAAAAAAAAAAAAAAGACACGAAACCGAACTTTTTTCACCAGAGCTGAAAAGTATATTATGCACGCTCATCAAAAACTGTACCTTCTCCCATAATCGTTTTTCATACGGCGGGGAGGAGGGGGGGGGGCACCTACCCCCGCCCGAGCGTCCGTAAGTTATTTATGGCTAAACATTCCACGAGGCAAAATCTGCCCGGTGATGGTATAAGAGTTCAGACTTCAATCCTCTCTCCGTTAATTTTCTGCCAGCCCCGTCCAAATCAATCTGGTGCTGGACAGATGTAGTGGGAGTCTTACAACTACATAAAACATCCCTCTCTGTGTTCCACCTGGTCTGACAATGCGTCAGTCCCATGTTTGAGCGTGTATGACCAGTGTAAGCGTGTATGGCAGTTTCGTGGATGGGAAATGTCCATCTATCACCAGCCACTGACCACAACTACAGTTCCAGGAGTGTCTCAAGCTTGACCTATAGCGCCCATCCATCACGTCTTGTCCTGTAAGTGTCATGTCCGGTCAGTTGTGAGACAAGATGTTGACCTGTAAAAGTCACCAATTGCTGGTCCTCCAAGTCAGCATAACTCTGAGGTCAGGCCCGGGAAGTTACGTCACCATACATGCTCCAACCTGGAGATAGAAGACGGATGAGGTCCATGACGAACATTAGTCACGTGGTGGTGACCAATTGTGATCTCTGTCATGTATAGATTTGGGGATCTCAGGGTTGACAACTGTGGCAAATGGAAAGGACGGGGGGGGGGGGGGAGATGGGTATGGGGTAAGAGTCGGTCAACAGGCAGCTTAAGGGACGGGGAGGAGGAAGAGCTAAGACACACCAAAGTACTTATTTTCTCTCAGTTGGTTTTTGTATCGACAGTTTCGTAATCTAACTTGCAACTACATTCCTGTCCACAGTGCTATTGCCTCATCTGGGAATAGCTGCGACAGGAATAGCTGTGACATCCCAAGAACTTATTTTCTCTCAATTGGTTTTTGTTCTGACAGTTTCGTAATCTAACTTGCAACTATATTCCGATCCTGTCCACAGTGCTACTGCCTCATCTGGGAATAGCTCTAACGGTGACGTAGCTTTTCTTTTGTACGACGTTCTGACCCTTGAAGATCTTTGTTTTTGGAGGATCGCTACTGCAGATCCATGGAAGAAGAGAAGTATTTTCTGACATGGACCCTCAGCGCATCGTTTCTATGTGAAGGAGGCCGAAATCTACAAGCTGATTTAACAGATTTTTATCATATATGTAGGGTTCATATAGACATACTGTACGGGTCTTTTTCCGTTAGATTTTTAATTTCATTTCATTTGATGTTATATATAGAAATCTGAGGGCTATAAGCTAGCCCAAAGAAAGATAACGAAAATACAGTAGACAGACAAAATGGCCGTCATCGTGTTTACGCCCCGTTAAACTCGAACTCAAAACTGCAGACATTTGAACCTCATTCGGAATTTTTCACCCTTGGCAAAGACATGACTGGTCATTTTTGTATTAAGCTACATAATTATAGATAGAGCGGCCGCTGAACATCTTCTGGTCCTGATTCGCGTGCCAGAACAGAAAATAGTGGACGCTCAGTTTCTGCCGGATGGTACCAATCGTTGACGACAATAGCGGGGTGTTATGGACTGATTGTTGGGACATGGGTACATTTTGTACCGTAAGTGACAGGCCAGGTCACCTGTTTGTCTGTACGTCCCAGCCACGCCCACTCATCTCGGCCATTTTGTTTTCAATTTACTACCAGCGATAGCATCTTCTGTTCTGATTTTTTTTTTTCAGTTGTCTTCCCGAAAGCAGGTGAGAGGTAGGGAGACAGGAATCGGTAGGGACTGGTGAAGGAGTGAGGATGAGTGGGTGGATGACTGAGAATGAGAAGAGGTAAAGGGTAAAGTTACCCGGGGTATCACCGGCTTCAATTTTCGGCATTCCTTAAGTCAAACCCAGGGTAAAGAATGCAGGCAGCATCCGGACAATAGCCATCAGATAGCTATCTCTGGTAATCGGAACCACAAGAGATATTCGATATGCGCAGCACAGGTTTTTTATGTGTGACTTCGGCCCACCTCCTGGCCTTGTTCAGCCGCCGCGCGGTAGCCGTGCCCGGCACCGGATCCGATTTCCAGTATTGTCTGCTGTGACAGTTTGATTGTCAGCTGGCGTCTAATTATTGTGATGTACCCGCTTTAACTACAAACTGGGTAGTTTAAATGTGGACCTGTCCCGGGTATCAGCGGAGACACCAACTACCAAATGTAACATACAAAGGACGGATCCAGGCTACCTCTACCCCGTCTCCCCACCCCCACCCCCACCCCCTCCTTCCCCATGCCCAGGTTTGAGGTGTTATCCATACAGGCTGAACCGACAAGCTGTTTTTGCTTGTTGTTTTTTTTCTCTTGTCTTGTTTTTCCCAATCGTTCTCACGCTGATTCGTTCTTTTTTTTTTTTTTGGTCACACACACATACCCGCGCTCTCGCACACACACACATACAGCACACGCACGCACGCACACACACACACACACTCACATACTCACACAAAAGCACAACATGGCGAAAGATGGAATATATAACATCATTGTCATCAAGTTCTGGACACATCAAAAGCTCAGAACTTTCAATACCTGACCTGTGACGAACAAGAACAGGATTTTCGAAAACTCACAATGATCTTTACCTGGCTGAGACTGAGAGTGAGACAGTGAGCAGTTTTCTCCACCAGCTGTATTCTGCCTAGTTGCCGAGGTCCTTTGCTGTCTGCACACAGAGTCGTTCAGTTAGTGCTGACCATCGCCGCGCCGACCAAGTGTCCCAGCGCACTGCTGTTGCAAGACTGTTTTTGTGTCAGTGCTGAATCAGATCAGAACGTTCTTTGAATCAGCCAATGAGACAGTTTTGTTTCAGTCCCCCTAGTGCGCGAGCCCGTACCCCACACTAAAACTGAGGCTTAATTTTTGGAAGCTGAGCTGTCCCTGAGCCGTCGTAATCTCTCTGCAAAGGTTTTCACATAAGGGATCAGCATAAGTGTATGAATGTGAATGTGTTGTTAATGCAATACAGAATGACGTCCAAGTTTGTTTACTCATAGTACAAACCTCACGAGAAATTTATCACTGATTTAGCAATTGGTTTTATTAGTGAGGCAAGGGCAAAGGTTCCAATTTTTGCCCATCAAAGCTGCACCTCATCTTCTCCACCCCCCCCCCCCCAAAACCATGACCCATCCTTTTTTTTCTTCCATTCTGACATTTCTCCCCCCCCCCCTCTCCCCCCATCCGTGCCCTTATTTGTCATTCTTTTCTGTCTCTGTTCCGCTTCTCTCTGTCCGTCTCTTTCTTTCCCTCTCTCTTTCTCTCGCCTTCTGTCTCTCTCTCTTTCTCTCACTTTCTCTCTCTCTCTATCTCCTTCCCTCCTTCTCTCCCCCTCTTTTTCTTCCCCCCCCCCCTTCTTCCTCCCCGAATCTCTCTCTCTCTCTCTCTCTCTCTCTCTCTCTCTCTCTCTCTCTCCCTCTCTCTCTCTCTCTCTCTCTCTCTCCTGCCTCTGGAATATGATCCTCATTAAGGCCAAAAAACGTGCTGTCAAATCTGTTTTGTCTCGATTTGGCAGTCTGTGGACTGAAACGGGACCTCTCGTACCAGTGAGATTGAAACGAGCCTAGTACAGTCTATCTGGCGACAGAGGAAATTAAAGTATGAATTAAAACCGACGCGAAACAAGCTTGACAGTGTCCCCTCTCAAATCCCTTGCAGCTCATAAGAATCGAGTCAGATCTTGCGTTGGGACGGCGCCGATTGGAATGGAATCACCCACGGGGCGACAACCACTCCCAAGAAACGGTAACTCTGCCTTTGCCAGCAGTTCATGCGGAGTTGCTGTATCTGATGACATGACACATTGTGTATGTGTGAATGTTGGTACAGCTGTTGGACAACCGGCTTAGTTGTGTATGACATAATTATATGGATATTTTGAATACATACCGAGAACATTTTTACACTTGTGATAATCATGGGTTTTTCCGTCGACTTTCTCCCCGGGTGGAGCCACGTCATACAAGTTGGCATTGCAAAAACGTGGCAATGGTCCATTTTCTCATCACTTGTGGAGTTCACTTTAGATATGTATCTCTACCATTGAGAGAGAGAGAAAAGGAGAGAGAGAGAAGGAGAGAGAGGGAGGGTGAAGAGAATGAGTGAGAGAGAGAGAGAGAGAGAAGGGAGAGAGAGCCTGTGTGTGTGTGTGGTTACGTTCTCCGCCAAATTTGAAATTTCTCTACTCAAAATCTGATCCGATTTACTTTCCACGCATACGAAACAGCTGCGTGCATGTCACACACTGGAGAAAATCTGTACATTGTATAAATTATGAATAATATAGCTGATTACTACGTCTGGCTGAGTGTGCATGTCTACATTGTATATATACCTGAGCCTAAGACTTCACAGTATTATTGAAACTGTTGTCTCCTAACACAGTAGGGGGTGTCCGAAAAGTTAGATACAGACATTTGCTAAAGCAACATGTTTATTGCGATGCAAATGAAAGAGTATACTACTCTGCTACTTTTCCGCATAGTCACCGCCGTAATTAATGCACTTGTCCCATTGGTGCACGAGCGCATTAATACACTCCTTGAAGAATGGGCCGCCAAGCAATTGTAGTCGCCCCTGCATCTCTGCAAAAACAGCCCTTATGACTACTTGGAAAAGTAGCAGAATAGTTCTGGTAGTCTACGTACAACGTTTTATTTGTACCGTAATAAACATCTAGTAAATGTTTGTTCTGGTACCTTACTTATCGGACTTCCCTCATTGTTGCTGTATCTGTTATTGTTGCTGCTATTGTTGTTGTTGTTGTTGCTGCTGCTGCTGTTTTTGTTGTTGCTGTTGTTTATTGTTGTCGCTTTTTTTTTTAACACTTTACAAAAGAGAAGAATTCATACATTCTAACCTTGCCCTACCCAGCCCCATCCCACCACCACAGATATTTAGGTGTCAGCAGTGACGCGCTATTATTGTAAAGGCACGTCAATGGGTGTCACAAGGCACACCAGAACATTGATGAAATGGGTGACTGAGGGTGTTGTAAGAGGAACGGACAACGTGAGCAGCAAATAGGATTGAGAACTGAGAGCTCATGTGTGGGGCAAGACAGTGGGGATTAGAGCAGGACCAATTAAGGTCCTTCAGTCGCCACGTTAGTGTGTGACAGTTTGACAAAACTTGCCATTTGCAGTCCACCTCCTGTCTGGGCGCAGAGTTGAGTGCTACATAGACAAGAGGAAACCGTTTGTAGAGCTGACGTGTCGAAACTCACCCCCAGATCCTTCCTCAGGTGCTGTCTGGGACGGCACTCGACGTCATCCTCGGTCAAAGTTGGCCTGGCCTGTGTAGGGCCTCCCAAATATGAGAATAGAACCGGTACCCCAAATTTGGTCTTGTGTGTGTGGAGCCTCCCAAATATGAGAATAGAGCTGGTACCCAAAATTTGATCTGATGTGTGGAGCCTCCCAAATATGAGAATAGAGCTGGTACCCAAAATTTGGTCTGGTGTGTGTGGAGCCTCCCAAATATGAAAATAGAGCTGGTACCCAAAATTTGGTCTGGTGTGTATGGAGCCTCCCAAATATGAAAATAGAGCTGGTACCCCAAAGTTGGTCTGGTATGTGGTGCCTCCCAAATAAATGTATGAGAATAGAACCGGTCCCCAAAGTTGGTCTGGTATGTGGTACCTCCCAAATAAACGTATGAGAATAGAACCGGTCCCCAAAGTTGGTCTGGTATGTGGTGCCTCCCAAATAAATGTATGAGAATAGAACCGGTCCCCAAAGTTGGTCTGGTATGTGGTGCCTCCCAAATAAATGTATGAGAATAGAACCGGTCCCCAAAGTTGGTCTGGTATGTGGTGCCTCCCAAATAAATGTATGAGAATAGAACCGGTCCCCAAAGTTGGTCTGGTATGTGGTGCCTCCCAAATAAATGTATGAGAATAGAACCGATCCCCAAAGTTGATCTGGTATGTGGTGCCTCCCAAATAAATGTATGAGAATAGAACCGGTCCCCAAAGTTGGTCTGGTATGTGGTGCCTCCCAAATAAATGTATGAGAATAGAACCGGTCCCCAAAGTTGGTCTGGTATGTGGTGCCTCCCAAATAAATGTATGAGAATAGAACCGGTCCCCAAAGTTGGTCTGGTATGTGGTGCCTCCCAAAACGAGAAAAAAACTGGTCCACCAAGATTGGTCTGGTCTGTGTAGAGCTTCCCAAATACGAGAACAGAACCGGTGCCCCAAAGTTGGTCTGGTCTGTGTGGAGCCTCCCAAACATGAGAATACAGCTGGTTTCCCAAAGCTGAGGATGTACTCGTACTGCACGTCACACCCAGGACGCTTTCCATGCACTCCGAAGATTGCAGCGTCAGCCAGAGGATTGTCTACGGGGAAAAGGTAACAGTGATTGTCACTGGTAATTTTGGACATTGTAGAAGTGACCATTGGGTGAAATGACCAAAGCTGGAGCTGATAATTATATTGTACATACTGCATGTAGTTAGTCTGAAAGTATGTTTATCTTATACTGTGTCTTATGTACGAGTGTGTGTGTTGTGAATGGGTGAGTTTATAAGTGTTTTATATTCAGTAAGTCAGATCTGGCAGGTCGGCTACCAAAAAAAAAAAAAAAAGGTCAAGTTGGGCCAAAGCTCGAGCTTACTCGGCGGGCTGAAATAAAGCATACTCTCAAAAACCTGACAAGAGAAAAGTACTAAATTTGTATCAAGTCTAAAGGTCGCTTTTTTCGGCAAACTGGTTTCGAGAAAAGCCAAAATTCTGGAATATGAAAACAAATGGCCAATATGGCAACTCTGGAGTGAGCGTGTGAATGAGTGTGTAAATAAGTAAGGAGGCCAGCTGCCAGCCCCAGCCAACAGGAAGAAGAAGATAGCACTACAGCAATAATACAGTTAGTGCTCACACCTTGAGCAAATCCTCTCACTCTTCATTACTGCAGAGACAACAGAACTTGGGCTAATCAGCTCTGACTTGACTGGCCCGGCCTATGTCATGCATTGGTAGCTGGGAGTGAGGGCGGGAGGATGGAACTGCCACTGGATTGGGGGAAGGGAGGGGGGGGGGCGATTTGTTACGATCGGGACGGGTGTGTGAGTTTGGGAGGGGGGATCTTTACCATGTATCTGTGTGTAAGTGGAGGGTTTATCGTCAGTAATGTGTGTAAAACGGGTATGTGTATGACAGTGTATGTTTGTGTGTAGGTTCAAGATCGATTGGCTCGGGTGGGGTGATAGGTCCGACATTTGTACCTGAAATAACAGATACTCTGAGCGAAGGAGGACACGCCATTGCAGTGCCACTCAGTCATCCAAGCCCCTCGACAGGCTCCAATTGCCTAAATATGAACGTGCTTAGGTTACTGTGTAGGTTAAGGTTTCAGCAAAGTTGGTTTCGTAGATCTAAGCTAGTTCGAAAGAGCCGCAAAAATGGTGAAAGGTCACGATGGTCAGTGTTGTCGTTATCTTTGAGAACTCTGTCTACAGAAGACGTGGTAACTTTTTCACAAAACGATAATGATTATAAAGCCCACGGGTGTTCACACTGTGTCCCAACATTGCTAATTGTGTACTGACAGAGAATCGCTCCTTCACACCAGTTCTGGATCCCCAGCGCCTCTTTGCCCTTTCTGATGGAAAAACCCCTTTTGATACACGTACTTTACGGTGCGGACCTTTTCTCCTTTGGATTTCAATTTCACTTTTATTTGATCATATTTATAAGAAACTGAAAGCTGAAAACTAACCCAAAGTAAGATAACGACAAATAAAAACGCGAAAGGTTCCAAGTGGCCGTTACTATACCGAAGCGCCGTTAAACCCAAACTCAAACCTTCACACCAGTTACAACTGTCGTTTCCAGGGTCTTCTCTCTGTATCGTCTGAGTTTACAAGGGGAGACTTGTGCAGGGCAATGTAGGTCGGGTGGGAAAAGAGGCAGGGAGGAAAGAAGAGGAGGAGGAGCGCTGTAATAGTATAAAAGAGTTTGTTTTACGTCGTTATTTCAGGAAGTTCGCTGCTCGTGGCATTTATATGTTTTTGTGGCAGGGATTTTTAAGAAAACATTCCCCGGGCAACAGCCTTAACAGGCCTGCATGCTCTTCTCGATTTCCAACTGCCAAGGTATCTTTAACGTGGGAAACGTGCACACGGCCCCATCTAGTTTTTCGTCCTTATCCGAGAAGACTATGTGCTCGATCCTACAAGGGTTAGGAGTTGCCGTATAAAGGGGTTGTGACGAATGTGTATATAATTTATATTATTTGTACAGGCTGTAGCAACTGGCACTAGATGGCATGTTCTGCAAGTTGCAAGCTTTAATTGCTCTCCGGGCGCCATGTTATGACATCACGCCATCTTTGCCAACAATTCTGGATGGAGACCTCCCTTTTTCTTTCTTTTCCTTCCCCTATCCCCTCCCAGGATCTGTAGATAGATGAACAAACCTGACCCTGGCAGAAGAATGTATGGGACCTTTCGCCCCCCCCCCCACCCCGTTCCCGCCCCTAACACTGGCAACTGAATACATGAATACCCCAAGCCGTCATTAGACACGGAAGATCACGTGATCACAATCTCATTGGCTATGGGTGGTGCACAGGGCAAAGGTCAGCGCAGGTCTCGCGCTCCGTCATGCACTGACAGGAAATGTCCTGGCGTTTTGGGCGGTGTCGGGAGGAAATCGAGACGTGGTGCATTTTTTTTTCTTTTGTAAATAAATTTTGTTGCTCATCGTCTTCCAGACCCCTTTTCTCCTTTTTTTTTCCTTCTTATTCTCTCTTTCGGCCTCTGTCCTTCGTCTATCTGTGTGTCTGTCTGCCCGTCTGTGTGTCTGTTTCTTTCTCTCTTTCTCTCTCTCTTCTCTCTCTCCCTCTGTCTGTCTCTGTCTCTCTCCCCGTCTCCTTCTGTCTCTCTGTCTCTCTGTATCTCTCTCTCTCTCTCTCTCTCTCTCTCTCTCTCTCTCTCTCTCTTTTCTCTCTCTCTCTCTCTCTCTCTCTCTCTCTTTCTCTCTGTAATTTTCTTTGCCCTCAACAGTTGCGAATGTTCGACAATACATTCTAGGTACTTTGTGACTATTGCACTGGATATTGAATGGTCTGGATAGCTCAGACACTTGAACATCTAGTCGCTTCTCTTGACCGATAAAATCTTCTTGTCTCACACTGAGTCTCTTTCTGCTGACTGATGACGACAACCTGGACAAGGAACCCTCACATGCTCAGGATTTCACTCCCGTCCAATCCAGGGAATGTCCAGCCACACATTCTCCCAGGAGCAGGGGGTATCTTTCACTAAGTGTGTTCATGTAAGATACCTCGGTCCAGGAGTCAAGTACACATTCCCTGGCAGGACCGTCAGTATTTATTGGTCTTTTTTCCGATCTCTGAAATGTTTCAAAGAGCCACTAGTATCAACCTTAGTTCTTGTTTGTTCCAACTCCACTGTTTGCGCAACTTAGAAATTCGACGTGATATGTTCACTGCTTTAGTATTATGATAAGGAGTCAGAATTCATCGCAACCGTGAAACAGCATGATAAGTGCCACAACGCATTGTAAATGTGTCAAAGTGTTATATCTCTTCTACACACTAAACGATTTTCAGTTTTTCCAAAAAAAATGGAGATAGAACAAACAAGAACTTAGTACGCTTAGTGAAGAGACTGGGCGTAAGAGTAGAACTGGTCGGAATTTACGACGGGGAAAGATCACAAATCACAACAGAAAGTTCCCCGGCTTTTGGGGGAGGGGATGAATAAGTATCACATGACGGCAGAGGATGGTGGTGATGTGAAATCCAGTAAAAGTTCCTTCAACAAACTGCCGGACTTGTGTTCTCTAATGGCCAAACTTCCGTCACCTGGTCGATACCCCCGGCTTGGTCCTGCTGGCCGCTTCCTTTTGGACTGGATTATCAAAACGTCACTAATCAGCATACAGTACCGGACAAAGCCAGCTAACCATTTCATTCCCATTAAAAGGGGCAGGGGCATGGGTAAATCGTAAAGCATGGAAGGAGGTGGGGGGGGGGGTGCATTCTACTGCAAGACTTGCGCCTGAGATAATATATCAGTTTTTTTACTAAAACACGACGACATTGTAAGTGGTCCGACATAATCAGCCTACACATGGGGAAATTCTTAGATACAACTGTAGAAGAAGTTCAGTTCAAAGCCAGCGCATGTTATATTATAGCCATGCTGTGACTCAGTGAAGGCAGCAGTGACCTGACTTGACCATGTCCACTTTGATGATCAGACACTCAGGGTCCAGCTAGATAGTCCGTGTATATTATCTACATCATCTGCTGCTGGGAGGAAGGCTGTCTGTTAGCATCAGCTGTCACAATAACTTTAAGTTGTATGGGATTCAATATGTGAGGCATGAAAGTTCATTTTTGTAGTAAGACTGTTTCATTGCCCCTGTCCCAAGCATCTAACTGGCCGAATCGATCGCTCTTGCCGCCTCAGTGACAGAAAACATTATCTGAAAACAATGTTAACAAAACTATTTTAAAAATTATTTTAAAAAGAATAATTTGTCTTACAGGTGACCAAAACTACAGGATTCAACCAATCGGCTTGCTCGAAAGCCCCCCCCCTCCCCCGCCGCTCCCCCCGACTTCCATTTCCGACCAGCCACGCCCACTTGTCGTCAGTGATTGATACAGTAGTCAGTGTTACAGGAATTGCAAGTGATACCTGGAACCATTTCCTTCTCTGACCACAGTGTGTTTCTGTGTATGTGTGTGTGTGTGTCTGTATGTGTGTGTACAAGAACACTGTGCATGTATGTCTGTGTGTGCATGAAGTGTATGTGTGTGTGGGTATGTCTGTGTGTATGTGTTGACCACACAGAGTGAGCTGCACGCACAGAGGGGTCACAAAGATTACTGTCATATTTTGTGTTGTGTTCCATCACTTCCAGCATGTGCTCGAGGTCGGAGAGTTGACTTTGACAGTCACGGACAGATAAAAAGTAAGTTAATGTTTCTGGCATGAGACTGGACTAGACAGTGGTCAGGAGTTGCTAACACACCACTCATCATACTTGTTATATTGCGGGGTGTCCAAACTTGCTTAATGCAAGGCCACATACGATAAACTTCAGATGTTCGAGAACCACAAGATATGAACAAAATTACACGCACGTTTTTATTGCCACATACACATATTGTTACAAAAAGTTATATATATAAATATTAGAATATAACTATTAGAAAATACATGTATGCAACAATATTTACTAATATAGTTTTTTAAGCTGTTGTGATGAAAAAAGAGCTCAGTCAACATATTTCCAAGAGCCGCATATTGGAGGCCCAAGAGCCGTTTGTGGCTCACGAGCCGCGGTTTGGCCAGCTCTGTTATACTGGATAATGGAATGCTCCTTTAGGTGTTCTTGTCTTTTGGATATTCGTCAGATTGATGCAATTTTAGCTGCCACGCCCTTGCGTTTTGTGTGTGTGTGCGTGTGCGTGTGCGTGTGTGTGTGTGTGTGTGTGTGTGTGTGTGTGTGTGTGTGTGTGTGTGCGTGTGTGTGTGTGTGTGTGTGTGTGTGTGTGTGTGTGTGTGTGTGTGCGCGCGTGTGTGGTTTTTAAATTTCCGGCCTAAGAATCTCTCTTTCTCTCTTTCTCTCTCTCTCTCTCTCTTGTTGGCTGTGAAGTATCAGAACAAGTGGAGGGATAACGCGCTAAACAAACTAGAATAAGAACCCGAGCATGTCGGAACGAGCTGTGAATGTCCCAGCCAAATTGAAATATTATTGAAATGCAAACAAAATTCGCCGTGCAGTCAGACAAATTCACAATTATTTTTTATGTAAACAAGCAATGTCAACACGTTTATTTTTCCGACACCAAAGCTGTGACTCCTGGCTCGAGTTTCCTGTTGTCATTTGTATGAATATCTCTTTTGCCATCGTCTAGTGGATCTGAATGAAAGCTTTTCTGATGTTTACGCCAATTTTCCACATTTGTAAACCGATTGACTCGGCGCTGTTTGTCACTCTAAACAAGTTTGCTGGGTAATGAGACGTGAGTTCCCCCCCCCCCTTTCCCCCCTTCCCAAATCAGAGTTCTTAAGACACTGTAAAGTTTTGGATTAAAATTCAGGTCGCCACCTGCTTGAGACATGCACTTTTCCCTCCCCTCCACCTCTCTTGTTTCAAATCCCTACCAGCCGTTTAGACTACGCCTTCTGGTAGGGTTTCTCCTGGTTATCGATCTATTATATTATGTATTTCGTCTTGCCTTTTCTTAGCACGTTATGACCTCATGGCACGGAGAATGGGAGTGAAAGAGAAAGAATAAGAAAACTGAGGTAATTAATATTACGTCATTACCAAACTGCCGTAGCCGAAGAGTTGGACAAACGCTGGAAGTGATGACCTGCTTGCCTATCGTTGTTTTGTCGCCGGCCCCACCCCATCTTTGTTTATCTTACAGCACCTCACAGTTTATCTCCACCCTCCAATTGGTTCCGGATGAGGAGACCAGAAAACACATGTCTTCATTGTTTGCACAGAATTAGCGATGTTCAAGTCTGACGCCAGGTCTCAGCACCAGGGGGTCCGCCGAGCCAGAGATCGTGTCGCCCCCAGACGCTGGGATTTAAAACTTTGTCATTCCCTATACAAAGGTGAAATCTCTCAAGTTATTCCAGTTATAATAGGATCTTTTACCGGGTGGAATTTGCATGAGTAACGCTCAGTCACGCTCATTTAAGTTGCAATCCGGTGTAAACTGTGACATAATCCACCCTGTCAAGTCTTGAGGAGACAAAAATGACAAGTTCGAGTGATCTTTGAACGCTTTAACTACAGTGACATGAATTGACTAGGTGTTTGGTGGAGAGTTCCTATCGCTGTTAGATTTACGAGATGCATTTTTAAAAAAATGTTTTTCAGAGTGGAGTAAAGGTAAAGCTGAAGAGCGGTGCCGCACCACTGTGTCCCCAGGGTAGAAGAGCATAAAACAGTAGATGTGCTTGAAGCTTGTGACGGTAGCGACAAGGCCACGAGCCGTACCACTGTGTCCCCAGGGTAGAAGAGCATAAAACAGTAGATGTGCTTGAAGCTTGTGATGGTAGCGACAAGGCCACGACCTGTTCTGTCTGTAAATCTCTCCTGGATCAGATCAACATGTCCATGATGTGGCCAGCTGGAATTTCCTCCATGCCTTCCTTTGGCGCTATCGGACTGCAAGATCTTTGGTCTGTGCCGACACTCGGGAACACCAGCGGGCCCGACATTGATTCCTTAACGATCTGTCCTCGCCGTAAAACTTGTACACAAAAAAACGGGACATTTTAAATTGGGGGTATATCGGCCGGGTAGATCAGAACTTGAGCCGTGTCCGCCATGAAGCCAGGGATATCACTTGAAAAGTGGAGGGAGAGAAAAATGGCTATTCTTTCAGCCGGCGAGTGGTGGCGGAACTTTCTTTGATGGGAGCGGTTCGTTTTCAGTAGGTGGGGGAGCGGGGAGATAGGAGCTTCTGATAAGGCAACCAGTGGCCACATATTTCACCCGGCTCAACTGGCTGAAATGATAGGGCGCAGGGTAATCTAAGCGTTCCGGGTGAACATTAAACCTGAGACTGAAGACTCCAGCCGGAACAAACCACATCAACTACCAGCTTGACAAACGTGACAGGTCGGTTAATGTTGGACCCTCCTCCTTCTCCCCTTCTCCTCTTCGTCATCATCCTGTCCCTTCTCCTCTCCCCCCCCCCCCCACCCCACCCCCACCCTTTCCACAAACCACACACACATACACTAGTGAATACCTTTTCCTAGGCCTAAGCAAATTGTCTCACCTCTTGATTTCTCTTGTCCCATTGCTGGGCAGGTGTGGCGGAAAGATTAGGAGGTGGAGGTAGCACGATTGACATTCTATTAATTATAAAATATTCATTTTACCAACCAAATACTCACACATAGCATGCACTTATGGTACCCAGATCTCCGCGTGACAGGAATACACTGTGTCATTTGACAAATCTCAGGGAGAGAGGAAAGGGGGGGGGGGGGAGTGAGGAGTAACATTGTGGCATGGGTGAGCAAATTTAAACTAATTTATCTCATTCCGTCATGAGCGCTAAACATTCGTGCATGTTTAAACCGGTTCTAATCTCGTTGAATACACAGAGATATCAAACATTCAGAGCTCCAGACAGAGACAGGGAGATGAGACAGTGAGTTCTCACTATACTGTACCCGGCATGTAACGCGACGGTGAGGACACTGAATACTGACGGACTGGTGGATTCGGTCTCTGTAGTGGAGGCACTAGGGGTGGTTACAGTGGTGATGGGGAGCGGGTCTCCCTCAGTGGAGCCAATAGATTAGGAGTGAGGGGAGAGTGCACATCCTCCCCCCCCCCCCCAGCTTCAGCCACAAACGGCCATGCTACCTTGATCTCCATTTACGTCCCGCCTGCGTGTTTCCAGGGCTCCACCGCTGACATAAAATAACACCCGTATTTGGCTCACCTCGCTATCCGTTTATTGTGTCCGGTACCCGGGAATGTCTCCCACCCTGTGAAATTTATGGGGTGTGTGAGGATCAAGGTAAGCGCCGACCAGAGTTGTCTCGCTTTCCCACATCCCGTCTCATACCATCTCATGGCTGTCCATGCCAGAAAATCTCCTAACGGTCATCAGTCCTTCGGGCAGTTTGAGACGATTTTGGGAAGAAAAATTTGATTCTGCAATGTTCACATAAGGGCAACTGTTCACATTTATGAGGACAACTATATTATTAAGAGATGACCGTGTATTACCGTAATCATCATACAATAAATGAAGAGAGAACTGAATCATGTCGTCAAAGGAAAATCTCACATTTCTTGTTTTAGAATAATAGAATGACTGCTGTTCAGAGAATACCATATTATTAATGATTCACATTTGCGGCTAATATGAAATGTTCTGTATTGTCTATGTACATGTATATTAAATATCGGTAAGTTGAGAGACTCGATGTTTGTCTTTTGTTGTCTATTGATATCAATATTTGGATGACCTACAACCATCCAATCTATATCTGGAGGCGAGTTTGGTCCATTTTTCCAAATCTAGCAATTTCGTTCTGAGCTGTAACTGAAATGTGCGCAGTTCTTGTCCAGGGCTGGGTAGGGATTCCCTGGACTTTCAACAAACTCAACCAATTTGGAAAAGACAATGATGAAAAGTTACAAAAAAATCGTCCTTGACATCAAAACTTTTGTCGGCTCTCAGGCCATTGGCTGGTGTACGCTTTTGGTACGATCTTCTCACGTTCTGTTGTTCTGTATAGTCTGTCTATCGTCTTGCTTTTTTCCTAGCACAAAATGATGGTTATCGTGTAGATGTGCTATCTCCAAACCTGAACTCAGCTCTCAAAATTTCTGATTCCAAGATTGTTCCGCCCACCCCCCACCCCCAATCAATCGTTTTAACCCTTCCATCAGTGACTCACTCTATTAACGTTAGTCGGATGATCAGTCAAGGCAAAAGCGAGGGATGGGGAGAGAAAAAGAGAGAGAGAACGAGAAAGAGAGAAAGTCCAGGTGCCCATACAAAAGAGTTAGAATGGCTGCCGCCAGTTGATGTAAGAACTGTGCATTGGTTGCCCGGATGTAACGAGAGTCCGAAATTCCAGCAGCTGAGGAATGAAAGCCAAATGTCGGTCACTAGTGGCCCAACACAGCTCCAAACTGGCAGATCAAGTTTGAAGGGAACTAATGTAACAGAGCTGTGGCTAATTAGAGAAGCTGGCCAGCGGAAGGCACGAATCAGTGCAATCTTAAAAGGGGCTCGTGTATTGTTTCACAACAGCTCTAGGCAGCTGAGAGCACGAGGGAATTAACCAATTTAGAGTTCTGATCTCTCCGTCGGCACAACCTCGGTTAGTCGGAACTCTGACGGAAGTATTGACAAACAACATGCTGTTCTCTCTCGCCAGAGCATCAATAACAATAACAAGAACGATAATGCAAATAGCAACATCATTAATCAGGACAACTGCGACAAAGGAGCAAGCAAAGCCATAAACAAGGACTAGAGAACTACAATCATATAAATGTAAACATTTGCCCGAAGTTTAACACAAAGAGAAGTAAAAGCGCATATAATTATCAAATTTGTTTATTTCTATTTAAAACAATTCAAACATATCTGTACAATGTCTATATTGGGGGAAAAATACATTGCTTTGCACAGAAGCGGAAATATGTGCTATGGTCCCTTTCATACACACCTCATACATACACACACAGAATATAATGCACGTTACGCTCACACGTAAACTCTCCAGCCTAGCGCAATGTAGTTTTATTCGACAACTGCAGATGCTCTACTCAATCTTGTAAAATGTAGACTGCAAGCCACCTGAGAGGTTTGATATTTGTGTCTGTGGCCAATGTTTTTCCGTGGCCGAAATAATAAATTTTGACCACAGGCAACCTGTATTCTAAATGGCTCTTATTAGAAGACCGTAGCATTTTGCACAGTAAGCTGTAGCAGAAAGTATGTACGGTATGTATAGAGAGGTTTCACTATTGGTCGATTTGCACTGCCGGACATGGGAGGCTCTACGAAACCATTGTTAGCGTGGAGCGGAAAGTATTTGTATTTGTATTTGTATAACTCTTTAATCGCTGCGGTAAACAATACCCGTTTGTACTTTTCCACCGGGCATAATAACTTACAAACGGCTCTTAATAGTTTCAATCAGCTTCAAAATATGAACAAACCACAGAATTCAGATATGCACACTATCTTTAATGAAGACGGTCTCAATCAGTTCTTCAATGTCTTGTTTAGCCCAGCGACCTAGTTTCGCGATTTGGCGGAAGTGAGCTCTTTCTATACATACTAGACTCTCTTTCTGTAGCTAATCAGTGAATGTAACTTTTCTCTCTTCGGTTTTGCAATTAAACAACGGTCCCCTAACAACAACCACTCTAGGTTGGCCAGGTGTAGGCGAGGACGATGGCAAAGCTGAGATGTCCAGACTATCCAGCGCTTGTCACAGCCATTATCACTGCATCATTATGCGACTTCAATGAATGTACACTATTGTCACCTGTGGTAACATAGTCGTGTGTTTGATCCATACAGCGGCTGACCTCGGGAAAGAAATAACGCGAGCATCCCCAGATCCACCCCTTCCCCACCCCACCAAAAAACACCTTATATTGTTTTCAAATTTATGCATTCAAAATAACCCCTGATCACACCCCCGCCCCTTTTTGTTTCACCTGGGGTCAGACACAGTGACAGTGACAACAGATCCACATCTAGATGAACCAAATTCTGATTCTCTGACGTAAAAGTCTGCTCAGGCCTTCCTGCTCCCTCCCTCCCTCCCCCCCCCACCCCACCCACGCCCCTCGCCTCCCGACTCCCGCGATAGTAAATAGACCAAGTGTTGAGCCGTCTCACTCTCGCACGCTCCGCCTACCAGCACCTCTCGGCCACACACAATGATCATTGACTTCATGGTGAGCTGCTCGCACGTTGAGCTCGTGCGTGGACACGGACAGACAAGAGCCATGCGTGGAACATGACAAGGGAAGTAAATCAAGAGTGAAGTCATGCAGGAACCAGAGTAGCAAGTCAGAGAATTTATTCTCTACCTTTATTGTCTTACATCATTATGACCAACGTCACAAGCTCGGCATCGGGCCACACGTCACCATGTTGCATCTGTTGCACACAAAACTATGTAGTAGTCCTGTTTCTGTCCAGTACTGAACCTGGGCCAGTTGAGTTGTTGTCCATCCATCTGTACACCCCCCCCCCTCTCAACCATGTACCACTTCATACTCTTGGCTCCAGCCCCCCCCCTCCCCCCCCCCACCCCACCCTTTCGTACGAGCTTACGACCATTAGAGTAGTGAATGTTCATGATAGACCTTGTAGAATTTAAGTGACATGGTGCACGGACATGTGACCTGTTTCACTAGATATAATAATTGTCTTTGAAAAAAAAAAAAAGCAAACTTAAGGCGAAACCGCTTCATTCATTACCACCATGAAAAGCCCATGTACTATCCCAGACCCCCCCCCCCCCACAAAAAAAACACCCCACCCCCTTCTAAGAGTAAGTACTTTATGAATGGCCCCGTGGGGAAAAAAAACAACAACAACAACGACCATTTCAGCAGTTGATGAAACATTCAACGCAATTCTCATTTCCCTTTCAACTCGGCTGATGTGGAACTGGAAAGTCTGGCTGGTGTACACCGGTCATGTTCTCACTTTGGTTTGTCGGAGATGCACACGAATGTTTCGAATAAAATCTCTCTGAGTTTGCCATGGGTGTCTTGATTTCCCGAACAAACAGTAGCAACAAGGTGGGCTGTGACTGGCTTCATCATTATTCATGCACACAAATACTTATATCATTATTTAGGTAGTATACTAGTTGGCCCGGTGACTCGGGGAATATGCAGATGTGATCTTTGAATTTGCGTTTCGAAGACCAGTGTGTAAATTGAGGTGCAGAACGAAATTTATTGTAATACTTTTTAATTCTGCTCGAAGAAAATGCGTCTTTTTTTTTTTTTTACACTTTCTTCTGTTCAACTCAGTTCTGGCTCAAAATCAGCGACACTGTTAAAAATATAGCGAACTTCAAGACCTTTTAAAATACGCCCCCCGCCTACACCTATTTCTATGTGTGGTAGAATTTAAGACTCAGCAGTTTAAAAGCCTTTCATATTTATATTGGAGGCCTTACTTTCTTTATAATAATTATGATATTAACACATGTCGTCTTCTTCGCAATTTTTAATATCATATTCTGAACCATTGTCTCGGTGAGTGCAACCATCACTACTAGCTCTACCATCACCATCACCAAGGCCACTACCACCACTTGGCACACCATCCACTCCATCTGTCACGTGGAAACTGGCCCTGTCCCTGGTGCCACCGGCCGATACAATGATCTAGTCCCTAGTCACATGACCCCCACCAAAGGGGCGGAGCTTGTGATCAAATTAAGCCCGAGCTGCCAATCAAAGGTCAACGTTTAGAGATGACATCATTCTAGCGGGAATACCATGACGTAGATAACACGCGCCCACTGGAGAGTTGCCAGCATGGATATCGTACCAGTTGGGAATGTTATAATCGATGTGTGCCAGTTTGCATGGCCAGCTTACTTTGTCAGCATTCACCACAGATAATGAGGATATGATGGTCCAAATGACACATTGGAGCCATCGACTACTTAATGACACAGGACGGCGGAAAGCGATACGAACTAACAAGGACACCACAGTACTGTGGTACATGTTTACTGCCTTTGAAATCGTATTTGAATATTCATGTTTGTCAGTCTCGATTTCTCATCATGTCAGTATCGCAACTAATTGCGCAATCAACAGTTTTTGAGTGACACTCATCTCCTTCTGATCTCCCTCGCCCTTCCTCTCGCCAATGTGTCATGTATACAATTACTTTTGCTCATATCTCAGCTTTGTTAGACTTTGAGACGGCCTTGATCATATCTCAGCTTTGCTAGACTTTGAGACGGCCTTGATCATATCTCAGCTTTGTTAGATGTTGAGACGGCCTTGATCATATCTCAGCTTTGTTAGACTTTGAGACGGCCTTGATCATATCTCAGCTTTGCTAGACGTTGAGACGGCCTTGATCATATCTCAGCTTTGTTAGACTTTGAGACGGCCTTGATCATATCTCAGCTTTGTTAGACTTTGAGACGGCCTTAATCATATCTCAGCTTTGTTAGACGTTGTAACAAGGGTAAGGCTGACCAGTGGTCAGTTTTCTGTCACCTGGTCATCACTATATTTTCTTTAAGGTTAGCAACGGGCTGGTCGTGGAATCATCTTTATTGACAGCTACAAGTTTTACGTGCATCATTTATAGAAGGCAAACCGGGCATCTCTCAGCATTTTGTTTATGACCGAACCTTGAGCTCAGTGTCAAACTTGACCAAAGCCACTTTTAAAGTTGCCGTAAAACCGGCCCGATGGTCGCAGTCGTGGCGTGTACCGCTGTGCTGTGTCCTGCTGACAGATGCCTCCTCCCTGTGGCCCCTGACCCGTCCACTCTCAGTTTAGACATGAATAAAAATGAGTCATTCCATTCATTTCTCCATTAACTGTCCCAGACCCGCAGGAACGTCATTTCTACAGCCGGGATACGCTGGGCAGCCTCATAAAATTGTTCAAGACAGCGAAGACTACGCGTCTTTTTATGGTTGAGTGATGTAAGGGTGGACAACATGTACCGCCAGTGGCCGCGTGGGAATGGACTCGGCTGTCCAGAGTAATTATGACATGCGCATTAGTGGATTACTTAAGCAGCGGAACTCAGGTCACATTAGTGAAGTATGGACAGAGGCCAGGGTGAGCGCAACCATCAGGTTCAATTACTCACCTCTGACTCCTCCTGTGCCGGCTATGTTAGATTAATTGATGAGCTGGTCAGATGACCATCTCACATCACTCTTCAGAACTCCCCTCCCCCTTCCCTGCCCTGATCGTGTCGGCGGACATGCATTCACCACAGCTGTATCACAGCAAGACAAACACTCTCCCATTTGTCCTAACCCTACTCCAGGGTTGAGTTCACTCATCTACGACGAGCAGGTATCAAGTATACTTGTCATCATTAATTGTGGTTTGACTGAACTCCTGTACTGTTGATCACAAATTCTCTATACACATCATCCTCTGATCAGGCAAGGAGAGCGTGATGAGCGCATCAGACAAAGTTGACAGAAAGAAGAAAATTGTTTTAGCATTTCCAAATGTAAACCTTACAGAATTGACGGACCATGTGTCTCGTCGTGTATCTGATAGTGTGCTCAAAAACGCCTACAACTGTTCAAATTTATTATTTTGGATACGTTAGAGTACCATATTATGCCAACGGTGCGATTTTCACCTAAATTCATATTTAAATATTTAGTTCTCGGTGGATGAAGGAAACAATAATGCATACATACAAGAGTATTCTCCTGGGCGAGGACAATTTTCAAAGTTGAATCCTACGTTTCCACGACGACTTTTACAGTCTAATATTCCTAACTTTTCCTGCCCGTGTTTTGTAGAAAAGTGTCTTCTTCTCATGTCATCTTTCCGCAGTTTGGCGACACTCTCCGGTGCAGCATTAAATGATCACGGTGTATAAAATTATGCGAATGAAGATACAGAGAAAAGCACACCTTTGTAGGCCCGGGCGTAGGCTGAGCTGTTCCCTGCTTAAACTCTCTTTCGGGGACCGTAACAGTTTACATAGGTTTGCTCTATTCGGCTTTATGATTAAACTGCGATCCAATATCAACAGCCGTCTCGTTCGGGGCAGATTTTCTCACGGCCCTCCCCCTCCAGTTTATCTCATGGTCACCCACATCTTTGGGATCCACATAAACTTTAACTGTTGCCCATAAACTTCAGACCACTGGTCGCTCTCTGGACACGTGACCCAGCTTGCTAGGACCACTAACTCGTGTGTTTTTAGGATCATTTGGAAATATTCTGGGGGGAAAAAATGTACAAAAGTCCAAATTTGGACAAGGTAATGGCCAGTCCTAAGCTTAACGTAACATTTTAGCCCCGTGTTTACTTTCATTTTTTTGGTAACGTTTCACTTGGAGCGAAGCCATCAGTCTGAGGGTTTGTCTTCACAGTAGATCCAAACTAGAGTACCTGGGATTGAGTACATGTTGATGTTTAACGAAAGAACATTGCTGAAATTCTGTTCTCGTAGCTGGAATATGTCCACAGAAAACGTGAGAGGTCACGAAGAATCAGAACGCTCATGTTAAGTAAGGTCGTCTTCTCAACAAAATTGACCAATCTTCCAAGTTGCACTTTTTTTTTTTTTTGATGTCTTTTTTTTCATATGTGAGTGTGGATGAGAAAACCCGGCATAAGTCGGCAACATGACATTTTGAGTTCTGTACATATAATAAAAGACAAGACATTTCTGATAAATTGAAGACAATGACCCCCCTAAAACAAGATTTTGAGAAAACGGCATTTAATCCTATAAGTGGCAATAGCTAATTAACCAAGTAATATTGGAGTGATTGCTGTTAGGAGACCGTAGTCTAATAACTAAGCAATTATTTGTATTTGTATTTGTATTTGTATAACTCTTTAATCCAATTTGGGAAATTTTGCCTTTGTGCCATTGCAGCCCAGTTATAACTGGAGCAGGCACGTCGTCGCCACAGTGCAGCGCCGGTCGGCGTTTTTTTTTTTTTTTGGGGGGGGGGGAGATGAGGGGGGAGGGGGAGGGACTGGTAGAGATGAATTTAATTTAATTTTGCCCGGGCAGCGGCCTGTTCGGCCTGCTCTTTACGATTTCCAACTGCCAAGGTATCTTTAACGTGCGCAACGTGCACACGGGCCCTCCGAATTTTTTCGTCCTTATCCGAGAAGACTAGGTACTCGATCCTACCCCTCAATAGAATCAGGGACACGAAAATATGAGAAAAATCCCAAACTTCCAACATGCCTGCACGGCCCGGGCTATAGAGATCATAGTGAGTAGTGTTCACTGCTCATCTACAGTTTACCCTGTAACATGCCACGGTCCCCTAGCAACAGCCAAGTCGGAAGTTTTTGGATCTCGTTAGGAGACCGTAGTCTAATTACAAAGCCGTTATAGAAATCATAGTGAGTAGTGTTCACTGCTCGTCTACAGTTTACCCTGTAACATGCCACGGTCCCCTAAACAACAGCCAAGTTGGAAGTTTGTGTCGGACCCATATTTTCACTTCAAAGCCGTTTTTCTCAAAATCAGCTCTGCCGACTTATACCGGGTTTTCTCATGCACACTCACATATTCTCCTCTGACTTTCACACTCTGGATCGGCATACCTGCTCTGATCTATCTCTGACCACTGGTCAAACTGCTTAATGACCTGCAGGTTCTGCTGGAGCCTGTTGGTTCAGATGACTAACCCTCATCGCTGGTTTTAGAGACTGGAAGTTTGAGTATTGGTCAGCCTGAACATTTTATTCCCAAACACACGAAAATTTACAACAGTGGAACTCTGCTTCAAATACTGATTATAATTTTTATCTGTATAAATATGGTTTATTCATTTGTTTTTGTTTTTTCTTTTAAGACAAATGTTTTTGATGAGTGCTGGAACACCTTCTACGCTACGATTGATTGGTCATGTAGCAACTGAGCAGGTGTGACCACTGACAGATAAACACGCCCCCCCCCCTCCACAGTCTGGATGCCTACATGTAGTTTACAAGTCAAATCAGACAGTTCTGTGTCTTGCCTCTAATGCACAGAAGTGTCTTCACACCGCCGTGTGCCCCGGCCCGCCTGTCATCACAAAGTTTATTGCGCATGCGTGTGACACGAGGTTGCTAATGCCCTTACAGGAAACACTAGCGGACATTTCTATCTGGTGATGACCGGAAAGAGGTGCCCGCCTGGACACAGGTTGGACATTAATGTCTTCCTACTCAGTGAGTTGTGGCGGACGCCGAAGGACGGCGTATCTGGGCTGTGTGTACACTAGAGAAAGGGAGTGTGTATGTGTGTGTATGTTTGTATGTATGGGTGTGGGATGGGAGAAGTTTTTGATTTATGTCATCACTCAAAGTGTAAGGCAGTGATGACTATCATACAGACTGCAGGGCCACAGAATCTCTTGTCAAAACGAAACAAACCAGCAATAAAAAATATAAAAAAACAGAGAATGTGAGAAACCGCAAGTGAGGAAGGATGACCAAGCGACGTCCGGATGTCAAAGGCGTCTATCTTAGTTCGGGAAGTAGAGTGGGAAGAGGAGAACTCTAGAGAGAAGTCTTTGCCAGGTAACATACATTATGCTGAATGAGACAAAAACAGCAGAGTCTGCATCAGTTCAAAGAGCTAGGAGGTGGGAGGCGAGAGTGGACGGTTTGCCAAGTGCCATGAACAAAATGTTCTATAGGAGGTAAACAAACACATTACGTGAAACAACAGCATGAAACAAGTGCGTCTGTATCAGCACAGGGCAGGGGTGGGAACTTCGGAGTGAAAAGTTTCCTTAGTGACACAAAAGAAAAACACTATCTGAAAGACGCCAGACAAGAACTGGATTCTCGGACCAAAGACATATAATTATGGAATGTCTTTCTTTTTTCAAGTAAAGAGAGTCTGAAGTTCCTTTCATTTGTCTCACCTGCAGGATGCTGGGCATTGGGCGGATAAGCTTGACCTCATAGTCTTCTCAGATAAGGACAATGCTAAATTCGCACTTATCTTGCTTACACGTGCTTACATGAGTCTTTGCTCTAGACAAAACACTAAGTAAGAGTCATTCCATCGACAGGGCAGTTTGTGGAAAAATTCAAAGTAAATTTCCTACCCAAAATAGGAAGAAGAACTTTTGGTTAATTTTATGGGCAACGAAAAATGTTTTAAACCAAGCACAAAAACGTAGAAAGACGCGGGGGGAGGGGGGCTGTCAGATAGACAAAAAATGCTATTTTCAAGTAGCAAAACCTCTGTATGGCAACTTGAGTGGTGTTGATACTAAATCATTCCCGTAAATGGAGAAGGGGGAGGGGTGGGGAATGGTCGGAACTCATAAGCATTTTAAGATTATATACTTTTTGTTTCCCCCCTCACAAACAATTTCCAGCCTGTGTGTAGCTGGTGAGTGCCTGCAGGTTTGTTCGTTTCTCTGTACCTAACTGTAGGGTGGTCGAGAAACTTCAGATCACGGTGATACAGGACTAGAGGACATTTATCTGAGGTGTCATCGCCTGTCAGACAGAGCTCAATAAATCTCTAGAATGTCTGAAGTCAGAAAGGTGGCCGTGACTGGAGGTCTCTGTCCATCCCGTCTGTCACGGAAAAAACTTGCAAGGACTGGCCGTACCTTGTTCATTTTGCCGTGTTATGGAGAAAAAGTCTGTAAATAGATATAGTACAAAAACAAAATATTGTAAAAACTAGATAAGGTACCCAGCATTGCCCAGAATAAAATGCACTCTCATCCTTTTCTCTCTCTCTCTCTCTCTCTCTCTCTCCTCTCTCTCTCTCTCTCTGTCTCTCTCTCTCTCTCTCTCCTCTCTCTCTCTCTCTCTCTCTGTCTGTCTGTCTCTCTCACTCGCCCTTTCTTACTCTCGCTACTTCTTTCTTTCTTTCTCTCTTCCTCTCTCTCTCTCTTTCTCTCTCTCTCTCTCTCTCTCTCTCTCGCTCTCTCTCTCTCTCTCTCTCTCTCTCACTCTCTCTCTCCTCCAGCAAAACATCTGCTTGTGTTTTGTCACACCATCATTCACACACATACAGACTCGTCCGCATATTATATACACACACAATAAGCAAGAAAAAACATGATCACGTGACACTCCTGTTGCTGATGCCAACATTCTCCTAGCATTTCCAGTTTTTTCCACCTGTTTATTCAACTGTTTCTTTTTTTCCCCCTTTCTTCAACTTTGGGTTTTTATCGCCGATTCCGGCCCTGATGAGTTTTGCGCCTTAACTTTTCTTTTGTTCCATGTCATTTATTTGCTGTGTTTTTCCTCCCACTTTCCGTCCTTCAGCCACAGTTCTACTCCGTTATTTCATTCACTTGTTCCTTGGATTTCTTGGATGACAATAAAAACAAACATTTTATTTCCGTCCTATCCACTCCGATCCTGTTTTTCTTATCGACACCAAAATAATTCCATTCCATTTTGCAATTTTTCGGCCCGTTTGTTGGGCTCGATTGGTTTTATCACGGGCTTTTTTAACTCGTGCTGACATTTTTATCACTCGTTTTTTCCTCGATTATGACAAGCTTAGTGGCAGCTGTTAAAAGCCTTGATCTGTCCTAGGTCTCGGGTTGATTTTTCTTCTTGTATGCGAGCTATCTTAGCTTTCGCTATTACGATTGTCCTTATAACACCCCCCTCCCCCCCCCCCGGCCCCCAGCGCTTCTGTGTTCTTCTGAACATTTCCCCTTTAGGCAATATTGATTGACGGGTCCCATCTTAATGCATCACCCCTCCCTCCCTCCCGCTATTCTCTTATTTTGTCGCGATTATTTCGCTTCAATCAGTGCATAGTTTATTCGAGTTGTCTCTCCATGTGTGTGGGTGAGTGCAGTAGTCAGGGAAGAGTTGTGTCCGCTGGTTTGAGTAGATGTGAAGCCGAAATTCGGCATGATGAACCGCTGCTTGGCCACCCACCCAATTACCAACAAGGGCTCTCCTCATCTCACACCAACATTGGGAGGGGGAAAGGTCGGAGGGCGGGGGAGGGGGGGGGGGGTTGGCTACACATGCTGGGGGTTTAGGGATGAGCCTGTTGTATGTTGTACAGCTCCTGGGCTTGGAGACTTTTTCATCTGAAAATGGAACACAAGATTAATAGGTTTTTGTTTGTTTGCTTTTGAAGATTACATTACAACAGAGCATTACCAATTAGTCTTTTCAAATGGCATCCAGGAAACACCCATACCGTACTACTATACCTACCAGAGCTCAGCGTATTGTAAGTGCATTGGTGCACTGGAGTGAAACGCTGCATGTCTTGTCCTTTGTAAGCAACTGTCACTGTATGGACAGCAAGTATGAGTTCGAAGTGGTCGGGACGTACAGAACTCTTTCTGCAAATTATTTTCATGCTATAGAAATAATGACGCTAAAACCTGAAACTGACCTAACCTGGTTGTCTTTTTCCGTAACACGGTCGTAATGAGGACCTCAGCTGTGATCGTTTTAGGCAGTGTATCATGGCCAGTGAGTGACCAGCGGATGTTTCAGTATGACATTTGTTTGGAGGACTTGAGGGGTGGGGAGGGTGGTGGATGTGGGTGACTGAAGTACAAGGAATAGATGAAGAACAATTGATGTCATAGGCGTGACAGACCAAGAGTGGACACCGGATAGTTGCTGGTCACTTCAGACAATCCACCTATGTCCGGTCAGCTCACTAGAGAGTGGCTTGAGATGGAACTGACGGGTCACTCTGTGGTCACTTGTTTGGCAGGAACAAATCTGTCGGAAGATTGATTCCCCCCGTCTATCTCTTACCCCCCCCCCCCTCCTCTCTCTCTCTACACGTCCATACTATCTGCTTTCTGTATGCCTAGATCACTGGGAGGAGCGGGATAGGTTTTGGGGTATGTGGAGTATTCCGTGTAATTTGCCCGAAGAACGCCATAGGTTGAAACTGTTGTTACCCTCACTGGACTTTTTGGGTCACTTATTATCTATTCTGTCTTCATTAATTGGCCAATGTTCTGAGCTTTTTTCCTTCACACTTCCTTAATTTCAAGTAAATTGCCCCTGCTTGAAGAAAGTACTCGCGATTTTGGTGAGTTATGAATGCCCCTGCCCTTTGCCTTTCATACGCTTGGCCTCAATCTCCCAATACCCTTGTTTGTCAGAGTATGGCCACTATAATGTTGAATGTCCATGATAAAGCCTTGATATTCTGAACTTTATGTAGCATAACAGCATGGTCTATTTGATGGTTTCATTGGAAACATAACTGGTATTTGATTTTTACGTAATCCTGCAATTAATATTGTTGAACAAATATAAATGAAATAAAACATTTTAAAGGATTATGGTAACTGAAAAGCGTGCCTTTGCCTGCCCCCCCCCCCCCAAACCGCCTTCCAAGCGCACTTTATGGAGGGCCACTAAATCTGTCTTTTCTAAACTGAGAATAATTCTTGCTCTGAGAACCTGCATTCATATTTACATTTGCTATTAAAATCAAAACTAAGCATAAAGACAAACTGATCACGTGATACGGTCAGGACAACCTGTGATGTCTAAGGTAGAACAAACTGTCACGTTCTAGAATGGTCCAAACCGAGTGTTAGGGTCCAGCTTTGCTTTTTAGTATTTATAAAGTTAGAATCTCAGAGAGAACCGTAGCCCAGCATGAAACTTCAAGTACTCAGTCAATAAAATCTTATGTCAAGTCATTTTTTTGTCTTCCTCCGGCCCCTCCCACCCCCACCCCAGTGGTTTTGATCGTCTCACAAAATCTACAGAACTGACCAGCACCGTCTGCCAGATCATTCACATTTTATTTATTTTATCGGAGGTGACAAAAATAGAAAATTGGCCATAAATTAAGTAAAATAAATACCCGAATAAATCAAACCTGCATTCAGGATTTGCCCATGCCAGGCACCAGTTACTGTCTAAACTGCAGAAAATATATTATTAGCTTCAAAATTTTTTATAGAGATAAAATTTGACACTCAGAACATAACGCGACCAACGATAATTACCGATACTGAGAAGTACATTTTTCTAAAAATGTATTTTTTCCGATTCACTTTGTCCTTGTGTGTTATCCTCGTAAATGAATAAGTAAATGAATAAATAAATAATATATAGATAAATAAATAAATAAATAAATAAATAAATAAATAAATAAATAACACCGCTGTGGGCGGAAAAGCTGCTTGGCTGAAAATGACGAAATTGTCCATCTCTGCTTCCCCTTCCCCACCCCTTCTCCTTTTAAGTAACTGAGAGATGAAAGAATGGATTTACAACACTAAAGCTAGTCGCAGCTGTGACATTTCAAGATGTAGGTGAGCGCTTTGACTGGCCAACCCCTCGCTGACAACCCTTTCCCCCCCCTCCAGTAAATCAGGAGAAAGCAGTCTCCTGAGTCAGGTCTATTGTGTGCAGTATCACACTGCGAGTATAGCAATCTCTAATCGGGCGGAAGCAAATTGAACAAATCTGAGGCTTTGCTTTGTCAATGTCTATACACGCTTTACAATCCTTGGTTTATCCTGGAACTATGGACGCGTCCGCTTGAGTAAATGATGTGCTTTATGTGGACAGAAGAGAATGAAAGAGAGAGAGAGGGGGGGGGGCAGAGAGAAAGAAGGGGAGATAGAGCGAGAGAGAGGAGGAGAGAGGGGGGAGGAAAGGAAGAGAGAGAGAGAGAGAAACAGAGAGGGGGAGGGGAGAAGAGATGAAGGAATTACAAAAAAAAAAGTTGGTATTGCTGAGAGGAAGAGTTGAAAGAAAGGGAGAGGGAGGAGTAGGAGTGAGTGAAGAAAAATAAGAAATAGTTTGCTTTTTTAGGCCACCGTTGTAGATTTCCATTCCATCCTCCTGATACACCCCCCCCCCCAAGTCCTGTTGGCCTATTTCTCCGCCCATGTCACTGCTGCTATGGGTGTGGAGGGAGGGGATTCTCCAGGTGTGGCCAATGAGGATTCCTGTTTTGTAGGTGGTAGGGATGTCTGTGGTGGCAAAGGTTGGGAGCATGGTGTTAACCAGTGTGCGAGTACTCTTTGGTTGGACAGTGTGAACCAAAGATCGGTTCATCCCTCTCAAGTGAAGATCACGACTTCAATTTCCCTAACGTCTGTCTGTGTATGTGTGCGAATATGGCTCACCAGGCCGATCCTTACATGCTACTAATTTCTGTGGGACTGAGAGCATGGAAAAGCTGGAGACTGACTGAGCTTAGAAGTAGTATTGCATTGGCTTTTCCGCTGCTGCCTCCACATACTGCTCCCCATATACAGGCACTTCAGACATGACCAGGGTTCGCCAAATGGAACGGTCTAGTTGCAGCTTCTTCCCCGGCGTCGGGATTGATGCCCCAACACTTTAGGGAGACCTTCCGGATACATGACTAGGGTCCGCGAAATTGAACGGCTTAGTGGCAGCTTCTTCCCCGGCGTCGGGATTGATGTCCCAACACTTCAGGGAGACCTACCTGATACATGACTAGGCTCCGCCAAATTGAACGGTTTAGTGGCAGCTTTTTCGCAGGCATTAGGATTGATGCTACAACACTTCATGGCTACTTTCAAAGTACGTGGCTAGGGTCCGCCAAACCGAACGATCTAGTGGCAGCTTCTTCGCAGCGTCAGGATGAACTCCACAATACTTCATGGAGACCTTCAGAGTACAAGAATACAAGCAAGTGGAATGTCATCATTGGTATCAGTTGACAAGATCTGCTCACACTGACACACAGAGAACTTTCAGGCAACTGAAGACTACACTGATAAGCAGCTGACGATGATTGTCATCCCCAAAAACACATACCCAACGCACTTTTTCCAGCATGACCCTGACTTCTGACTCGGATTTGATTCTTTCAAAATCACAGGACTGGTGTCAAATGGTAAACTGTCTAGTCAAAGATCAGTAAATGGTCAACTGTCCAGCCAAAGATCAGTGAATAGTCAACTGTCTAGCCAAAGATCTGTAAATGGGTCAGCTGTCCAGCCAAAGATCAGTGAATAGTCAACTGTCTAGCCAAAGATCAGTAAATGGTCAACTGTCCAGCTAAAGATCAGGGAATGGTCAACTGCCTAGCCAAAGATCTGTAAATGGTCAACTGTCCAGCCAAAGATCAGTGAATGATCAATTGTCCAGCCACAGATCAGTGAATGGGTCAATTGTCTAGTCAAAGATCAGGGAATGGTCAACCGCCCAACCATAGATCAGTGAATTGTCAACTTTACATGATTTTTGCAGTTTCCCTTGTCCTATCCAATCATGGTGTTGTTCACATGTTTTCCTCAACCACAGGAATACAAAAGTTTCTTCAGCATCGCAGATTACACGCAACAGCCAAGCTTTAGGTCACTGAGCTCCAGCGCTGATCCAGGCGTCAGCACGTGTTGCAAGAGTGACATTGACAAACAAACGTCTTTCTCCTCACGCCTGGTTAACTCACAATACCCGGATCATGCGCTTTAATTGTACTTTTTGTTTTCTTCGAGCGTTCATAAACTTGCAGCGCCACAGGCTCGGGCGTCGCACGGAAATTTAATAGTCTCGGGAATTGGAAAAAAAAGGGTGGGTATTGGCAAGGAAGGGGTCGGGAAAAGAAAACACAAAGCTTATCGCATTATAACTATGGATTGTTTTCTTTTTGTTTATCTTAGAGAAGATAAAGATCTCGCAAAGCTCATTCTTCACCCTGGCTCACGCGATCATTCGTCCGTGCTACGGAAAAAGACTGCATCCGACACTTTAGTCCAAAACCACTTTTTAACATCATTTTATAGACTGGGATTAATAATAATATTTCTCTGACATCTCTCTGGCTTATAAGTCTGCATGGGCTGTGGTTAAAGAACCGTGGTATTTTACACATTACGCGAGAGCTGAGCAGTGAATGCAACTCAGTATTTTCTCTTTTCGGCTTTGTAATTAGCTTTTGTTATGACTACGGCTACCCGCACATTACACGACTTTGATCGGCAGACTAGTTGGATGGTGACGTCACGACATTGAGTTTCGGTGATATTCAAACCAGTTGCCTAATGGGCGTGGGTCTCGTTGAAACTCAATGTGGTATCGTCACCTCGCCATCCAATTAATCGGCCGATCAAAGCCGGCTAGTGCGTGCATAGAAGGTATCATTTATTTTGGTTACTACAGAATGGAAATTGAAGAAATAATCAAGCGGAGACATCGCGAAGTTTGTTTTTGTTTCTCCTCCTCTTGTTTTGGGGTGTTTACTGTCCTTTGTCATTGCACTGCAGCACTGGAAACAGTTCAGCACTGGCACGTGCAGTCGGTGATATCGTGCACGAGTTGTTGTGGGCGTTTCAACACTTTTTGGTCAGCCCAGATTGATAGCATATCATATCGCTCCGACCAGCAACCCCCTCACCCCACCCACCTACCCACTTCCCTACCCCTTTTTTAAAACCCTTTTCTGCATTCGGTTGAGGGATGTTAGGATGAAGGGGCTGTTATTATTGGAGCGTGGTATTTTACTACAAGCTATTGCTGAACGGTGGACTCTACTAAGTATTTTCTCTATTTGGCTTTGTAATTGGACTATACGGTCCCTTAACACCACATGAAAAAAGTGAATGTCTGAGGTCTGTCAGACAACGAGTGCAAAATACGGTTAAAATCTACTCACTCTGTCCAACAAGGATCCAACAGTCAGTAAAGCGGGTTTGCAATACTTTGGGGAATGTTGAGCACAACATAGCATGGCACGATAGGAGTCATCGTTATCCACTACAGCCAAAGAGGCCTCTAGTCCTGACTGAGTCTTCGTACCACTGGAACTCGGTCTCTGCTACCGAGGGGGTGGGATTGTTTCACTTCAATGGCTCTTCTACTTTAATCTCTTTCCCACACAGTTGTTTTTTTTTGCAGTCTATCCTTCCCCCCCCCCCCCAAAACCTACCTCCTCCTTTCCTTTCATCATTACTACACCCACAGATAGCTGCAGATCCATGAATTTGGAGACAACCACCATAATCACTAGTCTGTCCAAATGAAACACGTCCTGACATAGGGAGGAACTAGTGACCTAAAATCTTGTTTGTCGTATCTCCTTTTTCTGAAAAGCTGGAGATCTTTTTTTAGCAACTGTGTAGAAAGGGTATAACAAATACACACTTTGACCCTTGTTTAAAACAGGCTGTGGCATTCATCAAGCTGTTTCTCAGTTCCGATTTAATCTAATTCCTTATCCTTATTTCTGAAGCCGCAAACAGTTAGGGTCGAATTTCTCAGAGGAGTAGGAACAAAAAAGAACTGAGTTCTTGAATTGAGCCGCCTCACGTGCAGAGGTCAGAAACTGCCTGTCATGTCTGCCAAGGTTGCATCAGCCGCTCCATTTCATTTAGATCCATATCACTTTGTTTTGACCCATAGTAGGGTGGCTAAGACAATAGAACGTGTCAAACCCCGTACTTTCGGTTTAAAGCATGGAACTTTGCATGTGGGCACTTGGCATCCTTCTAGGTGCTTTTAGCAACGGAAACATTATTACAGTGCCATAATCTCTGGGCGTGACCGATAATTCTATTAGGTCACTGCGACCTCCTCCATAAATTGTTGTACCAGCCACGTGGCGACGTATTTGTCCACGACCATTTAACTCAGGAAAAGTAGGAAATACCCCTTCTCCTCACACGTATCGCTCAGCCCCCCAACCTGCGACCAGTGCATGCATGCATGTAACATATTTGCCGCGTTGTACCAGTTGACAAAACTATCATTCCCACTTTGGTTTTCTGAACACAAAGGGAAGAATTTTCTCTGCCCCCTCCTACCTCACCCCCTACCCCAGTTACACACACATTTTCTTCCATTTCTTGCATATTTACAATCATACAATATAAACATGTAACATACTATAAACATTTAACATTACAACGTCACACTTGACTACTCCCCTACTCCCCAGAAAATCCACTTCGCCCTCACCGTGTACCCCCCCCCTCCTCCCCCGTCTCCTTCTCTCACCGACTTCAAGCTGTGTGGGTCCAGCCATTGCCTGACCTTCCCAGACCCAGAAAGTGACCAGGGTCCCCACTAGCCATGGTCAGTTACCAGATTTATGGTCCGGCCACCTCCTGGGCCAATGGCATTAAGCTGACAGTGACCACAAGGTTGACCAGCCGGACACAATGGAATAGGCGAGGATAAACGAGGGGCACCCTGCCAGTATTGAGGGCGCTGATTGCAAATGAGGTGACCAGTGGCCGGTACTGGGCTCTCGTAGTCACAGATTTCTGGGCGGGGTGGGGGGGGGGGTGAAGAGTGACATCATTAATGAAGGGAGAGTGGTGTTGGAAGTGTAGATTCCTTGGATAGTGCAAAATGAAAGATAAATCCAGTACGAGTAGACTGAACTTTAAACCAAACTTTAAACCAAACTTTAAACCAGCGTCGGTACATGGATAATAATATTTACCTTATCATGAAACGTTAGGGTTAACGAACGACAGTTTCCTATTGTCAGGAGGAACTCTTGTGACACTACCTAGCGTTGTATATAATATATGATATGACCGGCCAATGTCACTGAAATGTCAGTGGAATTGAAGGGCAACATGACCATTTCTCTTCCCATTATTGCGATGCTGACGTCAGACCAAACAAAATCTACATCATCAACAGGATCAGTGGACTTGGCCCTTATGTATAGATTAATTTTTTAAGGCCTCTCTGTTGGTTTAATTTCAAAGAGATATTTGGATATGATGGGGCCCCTGTTGCACAAAACCCTTTAAAAAAAATTTTTGAACATTTCAGACTTAACCATTTTGGCTCGACACCATCGATCTTGCTTCCTTACTGAATAGAAACTATCCGATCGAGGCGTAACATCTACCTGTGCCTTTAGACACTTTTAACTGTAATTCATCCGGATAACTATAAAGAGGGCCTTTTGTCCTGTGTGCAACCCCGGACGTCTTTTGCCATGCCAGGAAATGTTGAAGACAAAAAGAAAAGTGAACCCAAAAAAATAGCTCCTTTTACAAGATGAAGCGTCTTAACGCGCTGACCAGTCCGTGGTCCTCTTCCTTTAATTTTTGTGCGACTCACAAACGGACGAGTTTAAGCTTTATTTCCCGCCTATTTGTGTTCACACCTAAGGGTAGCCACACAAAGGCCACCGAATTCGGTCACCGAGCCACTAGGCGCTTTAGGTGAGAAGAATTGCACTATATTATAAATTCAACAACTACACACAGAGCCCACCTAGATTCGGTCCGTTTATGTAGTGCAATTCTTTTCACCTAAAGCGCCTAGTGGCTCGGTGACCGAATTCGGTGGCCTTTGTGTGGCTACCCTAACTCTCGTAAGTTTGATGAGAACACTGTTATGAACGATATAAAGAATGTCGTCACCCGTTCGTGAGTCCTACGAAAGTTAACGAAAGTGGACCTTTGGTGTGAACGCGGGGTCGGTCTGTTTAGCCCTGGGCCGATCATAAAGCAAAAGTTGAGTGTTGTCCTACTGTACATCATTGTATTATCAGTCACCCTCACAGGATGGTCAGTGAATTGACATCAAGTTGACATGTCCAAAGAACAAACTGAATTTTCGTATCATTAAACAGGGAGATTTAACGATTTTCAAAAACACCAGTTTGTTCCGAAGGACACTTCAGATCTCAGACCTCCTCCTTGAGCCACCTCTCCTCCATTCCCATCATCAGTGGGACACCTTTCCTTTCTCGTCTTCTCTTCTTATACTTCCCTCCGAATACAACATTATCCGCCTATGAAATTTCTTACCCTGCATATTTTCCCCTCATTTCTCCGCCTTGTCTTTTCTTATTCTTGCTGAACCGATTTGCCTCCGCCATGGCCCTTATTCAAATAATACACGGGAAATTTCTTAACTCGATTCATATTTCTAACATCCTGAACATAAAAATCGCAACACCAACAAGCCTGAGGTGCCGAGCGGACCTGTTCCCGGCGTCCTGGCCATCACAAGCAATGACAACGGTGGTTATCCTCTCTTGTTTGTCGCCCGGCTCAAGTACGTAAGAAATTGGTCGGAACACAGCGGCTGTCGGCTACATATTATTGCTTCACTTCCTAGCCACGGGGAACCTCACAAACCCACAAAAATTGCAAGTAGGAAATATGGCTTCCAATAAAATTTTCATCCCCTTCTTCAAAAATGGCCGTCCTGAAAACACTCTCCACGGGGTAGAGGATTTCAATTCTTCCGAAATTGCCTGGAAATTGAGCAATCAGAGAGCTGGCACAGGCCGGCAGGGGCATTAACACGTATCTAAAAATTGTTCCAATTTGTGTTTCACTCACATTTTGTGGCCACTGCGGCAAATCAAACCTGTGTAAGATTCCATTGCTTGTATCGTCCCTTGGTGATGCGGCCAACTCTACTACAGAGCTCGGGTTTTCTTTACCCATGGATTACAGATCAAATCATTTTTCTTGTATTTAAATTGAGTTAGGTGTGACACCTAAATTGTTGAAAATCTCATTCTCTCACTCCAAGTCCATCATAAACCATTATCTTCTCAAACTTCATCATGGTCAGGATTTCAGTGACTAAAGCCGTTGGTCTTTGCAATTTGGTCTGGGGAATTATAGTACTTGACGTTTTCAGTAGTTATCAGCGCTTTCCTTTTCCGGTCTCATCATCTTTACTTTCGTCATAACCGTAGCACCCAATAGCATCCTATCCAGCGCCTCTAGCCGCCAGCGTTCCTCTCACTTTCCTACCCACATACCCCATAATTACTGAAGTTGCCGCACAAATTGTCTTTGACCAACAATCGATTCCAGCTATCTCTATGGTAAGATTTAAAAAAAAAAAAAACTATAATGAAGGACCGAAATCCAAGAGACTCACACTGAAATTGTCCTTACGCCACAAATTCTCAAGCTTTCCCAAGTGGATGCGTGTGCGGTTTTTTGGCATGCGTCAGTTCGTGACCTGTGCCCAAGACGCCTTAATGTAATTGTTTCACTCTGCGATCTTGTGCCCATGGCGGACGCAGTTACGAAAAGTGGCGTGCCCTTTCATTGAGCGGAAACAGCGTTGAAATTTGTTTCCATGGCGATTATAGACGCCCAATTTAGGTTGTTCTTTTTAGCTTCAAGCAGATTTTTCTTCTTGTCGAAGTCAGCACTTGGAAGTGTGAATACATCGGCCTTGAGATAGATCCCCGACGCAGCGACCTTGTACTACTTAAGTAAATGTGGTTGATGTAGTAAAAGCTTTCGTGCTGGTGGTAGAAGTTGTAATAGTAGTGGTGTGGAAGGTAGAACATAGTAGCAGCGGAAGTAATACAACGGTGAAAATAGTGGCAGCATTGGTATTGTCAGTAAATCTTGCTTTGTGCCAGCTTGTGATCGATGTTCACGAACATTTCAATGAACTTTAGCATGTGCTTTTGTTTTGTCTTATAGGAAATGCAAATCATTTTTAGCTCGAAGAATTTCTGCGAACAAAGCTATTTCTTTATTTAACCTTTGTTAACTTTTGTGCATGCTATGGACTATAATATGTCGAACGTTAATGTCTGTTACTTCTCTAGAGATTCTGAGGAACATTTTTCCTCGGCATTTCTAGGGTTGAGCCAAGTAATCCATATTTAGCACACTTGTTAACATTTATTAAGTCTTACGTTTCAGTAAACATGCCAAGCCTTGTTTACACAACCTTTCTTACTCGATACCTGGTTTAAATTAATCTCCTTTATACTCTATCTCGCTTTCACGAAGTCTTGCTTACCAAGTGTCTCCTTACAGGAAAAATGAGCTTCTATTACATCTCGCTTATATTAAAAATCAACACGCCGTAGTCTTCTTGCAAATTCGTCGCACAATACATCCAGCTACACATGTGATAGACTTCAAACTTAGACGTACGCGGAACCTTATTGTACGCTGGTTGTTTTTTGTTTTTTTTTCAACGGGATAAAATGGACTATTAATCGCTGACCGCTTGTTGACTGACCACTCCTCAGACCAGACCTGGCCCAGACAGAAGTTGCAGAAACCGGAAATATGAGACGTTTAGTGTTCTCTGCGGCTGCCGCGTGGAATGGTGAAACTTGCGATGTCTGGATTGCAAATCCTGAACGTTGACAATGAAAATAGGATGAGATCTACAAAATTTCACCACAATGTTCCTAGAATCTTGACATCTTTGGCTGCCGTTTTGATACAACCCTCACACACACTGACCAGAAATGACCACGGCATGGCGATCACACTGACTGTCCTGCATCGACAGTTTTGTCCAGAACCCCTCGGTCTCCACGCTAGAGTACTTGCAATTCCGGTTGGGCATGGCGGATGGTCTAGTGTGAGCTGTCTGGGTCAAACTTTTGTACACAAGTTCAAAAGTGAGGTCAGGTAAACGTGAGAGGTTTAAGAAGGAGGGGCCGGTCGTACCCCTGGAGATGTTGGATTTGTGCATCAACTGGAGCCGTCAGACAGAAACAACCCATAACTTTTAGTCAAACATCATTCACTGAATCTCTTCAGCCACATTTATCTGGTTACTGCACATTCTCTGGCTGTCCTGAGGCCGCTTCATGAAGATCAATGGCACAGAGAATTGTCCTGTGATGTCCTCGGGGACATGTCGGGTCAGAGGAGGACGACTGGCGTCTTGTTTGTTTGTGTCCCCGGGGACCCCGAACTGGAACTTCAAGTCTGTCGTGTCATCAATCTCGCCTCAAGCATCCACCTCCGCCGCCCCTTCTCCCACCCTGTCTTGTTTCAAATTGTTCAGAAGGTTTGGCGTTAAGTTATTCCCAGGATAAAGCCAAACTTAACCCTCCCCGACTAACCCAACTGACCTCTTGCCGTGTCTACAAGACCTGCAGGCACCATCTGAGCGGACATTTAGTAGAAACATTGACAGTGCTGGTTGTATATGACACTGAGGGGACATAACTCTGTACAGCCACCCGGGATTATTTGATGCTTTTGGTACTGGTTGGATTAGGGACGGGGGGGGTGTGAAGGAAGTGGTCATTGAGACTGGAACTGCAGGTTCAAGGGAGGCCCATCTGACAAGCCAAGTACTCATACATTTTACAATGTACTTGAAGTTTGTTTGTGAGATTCCTGAATAACTTATTCTTGCCAATGCACGCTATTATCTGCATGGTATTTTTATGTATATATCACCAACATCAGACACGTGCAATAAGATCAATCTTTAGGGACTGTCCATAAAGTAGTACTCAGGAGGGGGGATCAAGGGGGTTGCTCCAGTATGAAAAGTGTGTATGGAGAGGGGTGGGTTAAAAAATCGTCAAAATCAGAGTATCTATGTTATAGATGGAACCTTCGACCTCATTCCTATTCAGAGAACACGAGAAATGGACCAGTTACTCTCTAAATATCTCCACAGCCAATTGCTGGTGAAATTTTGTGCGTGTTCCGTACGCCACAGACACTCAGAACTTGTGCAGCTTGATCATGATGACAAGGAAAAGACAGGCACATTTTTCATCACTGCTCTGGCTTCTGCCCCTATTCGCGTGTTTGAAGTTTTCAACTTTCCAGCTTCTAAGAAAAGACGCAGACCGTCGGTAACCGCGGTGGAGTTTAAGACTTAGCATGCACGTGATTTGTGTTGTGGTTTCATTATCAACTTGTCAGCCCTCCTCCCCACCCCCCCCCCCCGGGGGCCCGCCCTCCGCCCCAGCCCCTCTCTCCGCCCCTGTCTAGTTTCTGAAGAATAAGAACACCATGATATTTTTTTAAGATGCTTATTAATTTTGCCTTCTCTTCACACGCCCCCCCCCCCACCAGTAGAGTAGCCAGGGATGACATCGGCAATTTTTTTTTTACCCTTGGAGGTCAAAGTGTCCTCACTCATGTAGATCTCAGGGATCCAACAGCGCTCCAATAAACCTACGCCGTCCGTCTACTCCGCTCATGGATATTTTTGCATGGAGATAATCACTATCGTGACACAAGACACGTCATCTAACCCTAACAGGCGCGTGCCGGCCGCTTCAGTCACCGGAACTTTTGACATCTTAAGATATTGGGCATTCCGGTTTGTGTCGAGACTTAAGCAGCCGAGATGTGGAGTAAAGGCCGCTGTCCGTGAAGGATATTTCTTTTTACGTACGTATTTTCTTTCACGTGTGCGTCTTGCAGTAGTCCGGCGTAGGATCCGTATTTTGAAAATACGCACGTCTTCTTTAGATCCGCAAGACGTACGTAAATGCATAAAATATACGGATCAGAAGGTTGGGGGGGGGGGGGTGAGGGAAGTGTCCCTAGCGAATGCAAAGAGTGGGCTTACATGGGAGAGGGGGTGAAAACCAATCATACGCTTTTCCAATTACGGTAGATGAAAATACAAGTTTGGCGTATTCGTTTCTTTCCACGGACAAAAATTGCCCCCCAAAAATGGGGATGGCACCGTGTGGAGCTCGGGGCAGGTGGGCGTCTGGAGTTTATGCCGACCTGTTGGTGTATACAATACACGACCCCTGAGCCACGCCCATGTCTCTTCTCATCGACTCACACACTCACAGCTTGTTTCCTTTGGCTTGCCTTGCCCCACATATTCTTTGTCATCTGACGCCATCTTCGAAATTGAAGACAAAAGAATGAAAATCATTGTTTCCTGCATTAAACCCGGGGAAGACATTATGTAATCAGTCATTTTTCGTCATCAGGCACGTGCATCGCACTTGCTTGGAAAACAGATAAATATATATGGCCTTTAGCGTCTTTACAGACGGTCTTAGCAGCTAGAATATTCACTTTCACTTTGACTGACAGCTTCTCTCGTGGCTTATTCTACCAATGTTTGACCCGAGAGTGCGATGGCAGTGATTGCAGGTCAGTCTTTTGGGTTCACTTTGGCGAGTGTTTTCATTCCGCCTCTGTCGTTTTGTCAGGTATGTTTCTTTTGCCTTGAAGTCTATTGCGAGCGTGCCACTGCGCAATTTTTGTCTCCATCTGCTTCGATCATTTGCAAGGTTCTCCCATTCATTGGGGTCGATGTTGAATGCTTTCATCGTGACCTTGCAAGTGTCTTTGAATCGCAGATGTGGCCTACCTCTGGGTCGGTTGCCAGTAGCAAGTTCCCCGTAGAGAATTTGTCTGGGGATGCGATCATTTTCCATACGGTGGAGATGTCCAAGCCACCGCAGTCTTTTTTTCCCTAGGAGAGCCTGAGTTGATGGAATGTTGGCTCGGCTCAGAACTTCGATATTTGAGATCCTGTCTTGCCACTTGATCTTGAGAATTTTGCGTAGGCAGCGCAGGTGGAAGGAGTTGAGGGATCTTTCATGTTTGGAGTAGGTGGTCCATGTCTCTGAGCCATACAGCAGGGTGCTTAGGACGCAAGTTTGGTACACGCATACACACTATCAAGATGTTTTTGTAGGACGTATGCAAATCTCGTTTTTTACCTCTCCAGGCTTATAAAGTTTGACAGTTTATTTCCATTTCCAAACCCCAGTGCCTGGTTTGATTCTGTGCGACTACTAGGTCATGGGTCATCGGCCATGAGTGTCACGTGGGTTGACGCCACTGAATAATGGGCACTGCACCGCAGGCACATGCTTTTTTATATAGGTGCGTTTCATATTTATCACATCCTCCCCATCTCATACACACGTCTGTATTAGCCAGTTTTTTTTTTTCATCTCAAGCCTCACTGATTCAATGCTGCCGTTGATGTGCGGTAGATCAGAGGCTCATGCGCGCGCACACACACACACACACAAGATGACACACTCGCCATTGTCCACCAGACAGGCACTAACCGCCTAGCCTCACGATAACTCCACCATATTTAAACCAAAACGGAAGTTACTTCCCCCACAGACTGGCCTCTCCATTTAGTGGACATCCGCTTAATAGACACAGTACTTTAGATGAGACCCAGTCTCCCCTGCCATTCACCCCTTACCCTCTCCCATGTCCACTGTAGCTCTTCTGACTTCGTGATCAGCAGAAGACGTGTAACTGACAGAAGCACACATGACCACTGCAGTCATTCAGCTGATACAGTAATTAACGCGCCACACAAAGTCATTCCGCTCGATTTTCGAGACCTTAGTTTTTGTTTATTCTAGCTTTATTTCCTGAAAGACTGGAAATCTTTCAGTATGTACGAGAGCTATAACAAATGCACATTTTGACATTTGTTTAAAATTCGTTGTGGCATTTATCAGGCTGTTCCACGATTCCGATTTATGGTAACTCCTTATCATAATGACTAAGGCCGCAAACATTAATGACGTCGAATTTCTCAGTTGTGCCAAAAGTGGGGTTTGAACAAACAAGAACTAAGGTCTCGTTTTGGCAGCACCAAATCAGGGGAAGTTCGGTAGAATGTGTCAACATACTGACCACAGTTTCATACTAACGTTAGAAGTTCCCTACAGCTATGTTAAAACCACAAGTTTGTCATCGTCAGTTCCTTTTGTTTTTGTCCTTATGTGGTAATATTTAATATGTGACATTTTACTATCGTTTTGCAGCGTTTCACAGAACTATTTTACAGAAATTACCGCTTACCTCATGGCGCCTGCGGGCTGTAAGCTAGCCCAAGGTGAGATAACGAAAAAACAGCAATAGTCCCAAAGAGGCCGTTATCGTGCCAACTCAAACTCAAACTCAAATTACAGTAATTACCCAGCCAGCAAACCCTTCTGAATTCAGACAGATAGGACTGACGCCAAGGCTGCATATAGAAATGGCATCGTGCCTACGTAGATCTGCTGGTTACAACATCGCGCCGGCGTGAATTTGTTGTTCTTACGGTAATCCTACCAATCTTCTGGAAATCTTCAACAGATTGATGTGGTGATGCAGGCAGGGTAGTGTGGACCTTTTAAGGGCCATGGTTTGTTTTGGATTGGTTTGGGCTCAGAACTGAACTTTCTTTGAATCAACAATCTCACAAATGTACAATCTTTCGTTTCACTTCATAGTCCAAATCTCACACTAAAACTGGGGGCAAAACTTAGTGCGCTGGGGCCGTTATTATTATGGAAACTGAAATTTCATTTTGTAATGTGCACAGTTTCGTTGCATCGATCATGGTACCGGTTAAAAGGGTCACCACTTAATGACATTATCTGTTTTCTCCTTGATATATCCCGCGTAAGCGGATCGAGTGACCTACTAAAGTGAGTACTTAGCGTTAAGTCCAGGCGGTCTATGACGCCTGCAATTTTGTCGGATGTGACAAACATTTATCGTCTTCGGTGGAAGACTCGGACATCCGGTGCGCCCGTGAGGCACGGACGGTGGAGCTGCGATTAGTGTACCGAAGACTGGTGGAAATTTGTGACCAGGTGCTAGAGTGGTATAGGCGCAAAGTTGGTGCCAGTCACGCCTGGTGAAGTGGGCGAGGTGGTCATTGCGAATGAAGGAGGAAGAACAGATTGAGATTAATTCCGAGACAATTTTATAGTGTCGCATTGTCTTGTAGGACATAAGTTAACTCTCTAGGGCCTCTCATGTTTTTTTTTATTTTCGTCCCAAAGTACTATAAATGAAACAGTGCTTCGACGTAGAAATATGCCTGACTTTCAAGATGGGGTATTGCCTTTCAGGGTTAAACTTTTCCATGTAAATTTTTCACGTATTTATAAAGACACTGAGGAAAGATAAGGTACCGGAGACCACAGTTATAATGACTGTGCTTCAGACATTTCACAAAATGTCATTTTCTTTCTACAATAGGGACCTAGAGGGTTAAACCACAATGAGTTTTTTCCTTACTCCTCCATATCCCCCCCCCCCCACATACCCAACCCCACACAGTTCCCAGCAGCTCTGGACACAGATATTTGCCAATGTGCTGCAGTGTGGCTAAGATATCACTGTCTTGGGATTGTTTACATTCAGCTTGAGTGGCGAATTGCTTGTACTTTTTGCTTGTCAGTCGGTTTTCTGAAATCAGATTTGAATTCTTGTCAAATTCTGAGGCCTTGACTGCCTTGGAAAACCACCCCCTCCCCCCCCCCCCCCCCCCGAAAATCAGACTATTTCTTATCAACAGGACTTTGTCAGACGCCTATAGATCTCCGCCACCCAAAGAAGTTAGAACTACAGCCACAGTTATGCCCCATGTCAAAATTCTCTAATCTCACCCCCATGTCAACCATTCTCTCTCTCCCAACCGTGTCCCCTACCCTCCTCCCGCACCCATATACACACCTACTCACAAACACACACCCAGGCATACACGGCCTGCATCCATCTCTCTCTCCAGCCCTACATCCACTAAGTCACTAAGTGTCACTTCCGGCCAGTAGCGGCGCCAATGGTCAGATCTTCAATCCCTGGTGATGTGCGGATAGCGTGCCTGGACTTCTCACGTGACTTACCCATGGATCAGACTCTTGGAGCATCAGCTTTTCCTGGGCGCGACAACAATCACCACAGATCGTTGTGTTCATACAAATTTCAGGAATCGATGTGTGCTTTGTGAATCGCATGCATGTCAAAGAGCGATACATTGCCCGAGTTAGGGTCCCCCACCCCCCCCCCCCCAAAGAAAAACCTCGTCAAAGCGATCTCATGTACGGGCATTACAAGTACCAAGTGGGGGGATTGGGGGAGGGGCAGTGGCGGATCTTCAGTGAACCTAATGAAGCTTCAGCTTCAGGGCCCCTGGTCCCAGAGGGGCCTTGAAGAAACTTTTTTAATGAGTGAATTTTGGATGTTGATCTACTGTTGATGGTTGCCAAGTGGCTCCAAAAACGGTTCAAGCTTTAGGGTCCCAAAAGTGTAGGTCCGCTTCTGGGGAGGGGTCGAGAGAGCAAACGCCCTAGCTTAGCTGTAGACAAGGATGATGTTGGTAATCTTGGTTGCTGTACCCTCACTTTTGACATGATTTTGTAAGCGTAAATGTGCGTGTGTGAGTCAGTATGTGTGTATGTCTGTATGTGTCCAGAGGTTTGTGCATAACGGTAACATTTTGTGTGTGTGGGGGGGGGGGGGAGGGAGGGGGGGGGGGTCCTGTGACATTTTGCTGAATGTTTCTCTCACCTGCGATACAGATCCATGGAAGTATCGGCCCCACGCTCTTTCGTCTTCAGCGATTTCGTGTCATGTATCGATGTGATCATGGTCATTGTTGAGTGTTTGATGTTTTGGGGGCGGTTGACTTCTGATGTAATTTTTTTTTCTACCGCCTCTCGGTTACACACACACACACACATACTCACACTCACACACACACACCAAGACATACATATACACATCCAGGCACACACACATGCACACGCTCTTTACACACATAAATCAACATCAATACACTCATATATACACACCATACCGACACTCGTAAACATAATGGTGAACTCACATATACACTCATAGGTACATTCACACACAAACAGAAAAGAGGAGCAAATTAAGATGGATGAATGGATGGATGGATGGATGGATGGATGAACGCATGGATGGAACGGTGAATGGATGGATGGAAGGATGCTGGGTGGATGGAGCGGCACATAGAATCCTATTTATTCCCCTCAGCCCACAATTAATGACCCCCAACACGTAGCACTGTTGTCGTTCCTATCCTATCATTATATATATCCCTCCCGACTTCTTAGATTGTTGGTGGACAAAATATGCCAAATCTGGCACAGGACTCATCAGCCAATCATAACAAAACAGCAGCCGCAGTGAGTACCACGGGTTATAACCACATAACTTGATCACCAACACGAGTCAGTGTGACGTCACGGTACTGCTAGATAGAATCAACATTAGACTTCATATAGTTCACATAATAGCTTTGTATTTTGATAGTCAAGGACACTGTCTGAGCCCAGCCCACATCGCTGTTCGGTTGCCTGTCAGCCAGTGGGCTGGAAGATACAGCTTGATGGTGTGTTGTACATTTTTACTACGGGAGGAAGATCCCCCCATTATATAACTCGTGTCTATTAACAGAATGTCTCAATTTCGCTCGTACCCAAGGAAGCATTACGCCTGCTGATCTGTGAAAGAATTATTTTCTGACGTGGACCCTTAGCGCATCTTGTTGTTTCTGAATCAGACTGAAATTTACAAGTTGATTTAACAGATTTTATCATATTTACAAAATTCACATCACAGATTGACATACTTTCTAGCTAGATTTTTAATTTCACTTTTATTTGATCTCTGTTATAAGAATCTGAAAACTGAACATTAACTCCAAAGTAAAATACGAAAAAAAAACGTGAAAGGCGCCGTTTTATACGGGAACACAGATTACATCTTGCTGGTATGATGTAGATGGTGAATTCTGTCTAACCCACAAGGACAGAGAAACACTGCCTTAGGCAACAGAACAATATGCTCACGTCATCAGCATCTACAGGCCTGTGAGTTTGAATTTGAATTTAACGGTCTATGGGCACAGCAGCGGCCACTTTGCGCCTTTCACAGTTTTTTTTTTTTTTTGGTTATCTAACTTCCGGTTCGTTTTTAGCTTTCACGTTCTTATGAATAAGATCAAATAGAAGTGACATGAAACCTTCAGCGGGCAAAGAAAGTATATCTATCTTTAATGTGAAGTTTTTAAATGTGATAAAAGTCTATTAAATCAACTTGTACATTTCAGCCTCTTCAGACTCGCCAAGATGCTCTACAGGTCCACGTCTGCGAGAATTTCTAATCTTACCCGAGTGTTACAGAACAGGGGTGTTCGTTGACCAACTCTATGGTCGGTAGATCACCTGACCCCCCGTGGTCAGGTTGCCAGGCCTGAAGATGTAGCTGTCTAGTGGTCGCCGGTCGATGGGTAAGGGGTAGGGTAGGATGGGGGGGGGGGGAGAGAAAATGCAGTATCAGATACTGGGGTAGATAAACTTTACTATAGTATAGAATTTGTGCTGATTATGTAATGTTCTTCTGATCCTCCACTGTGACATTACATACACACATACATACAAACACACACGTACACACATCTACATACATTACCCAAAGTTGTCTCACACTTTCTAATTGAAGAGTTCCGTTGTCACGATGGCTCTTTGATGTGCCGATGAAGCTGTAGATTTGTCGAATGTTGTGATTGAATTGTCGAGCGAGTCAAAAGCCGTCTTACCGGAGCTGCTGGGGGGGTTTTGTTTGGCAACAAATTATCTGCCCCTGATTGCCGTTGCTCGCCTATGTCAACTACCGAACTCGAAATGTCATGGGAGATAACCATCGCCTCGCTTATTTGACTTCCTATGCATACCTTAGATGTGACTGGGTAAGAATTTGGTAAACGCCGAGCCAATCTGAATGTGGTGGCTATATAGCATCAGATGGTTATCACCTGGCGCCGAAATTACGAATTTTAGACGCATTAAAAATTGATAGCATCACGTGTGCTTGTGGTCCTGGGCCGGCCCGAACTCCCGGTCTCCGCAAGGCTGGGTGACTCTCGGCAAGGCCAACCGTCAACTGACACGCTTCATTACCGAGCTACAAGAAACAGGGCCTGATCTTTATCATAGCCCAGCACATTAGCCGGGCTTTACCGAGGGGGGTGTTCACACTTAAATAGTATTCTTCTGTATGTGTGTGTATGTGTCGAAACACTGGGGATGTGTGTGTATGTGTGCGGGGAGGGGATAGAAAGGCGGAGTGTAGGTAAATCATCAGTAAGATGAGACAGGGAAATGACAGACCAGAAAATGCTTATGACAATTCTATAGCAATAACAAAAACAGCCAACGGACTTGGGGCGTAAAACTAGTTTCTCTATTGCTGTCAGTAATGTAAATTACAGTATAATTTTGTTAAAGGTTTAGGGTTACTTAATCGTCCGCTGGCCACAATTTATCCACGCACAAATACAGGAGCGGTCCAAGAAATGAAAATCCTCACTTAATTCGTCAAATACGATACTGATCTTTTATTAAAATAAAATAAATAAAAAATCACCAATTTTTTCTAGCTGCTGTCTTCTGCACTTGGCTTTCTTCTTGTTTCACACCTGCTTTTCCAAGCACAAACCATTCTGTCATATTTACAAATTCATATTACAGACAGACATACTTTAAAGTACGGGCATTTTCCCCATTAGATTTTTAATTTCACTGTTATTTCATCTTATTTGTAAAATTCTGAAGGCTGAAGATCAACCCAAAGTAAGATAACGGAAAAACTGTGAAAGGTGCAAAGAGACCGTTATCGTGCCGACGGGCCGTTAAACCCTAACTCAAACATTAAACTCAGGGGCGTACACTTCCAGACCGTCGACGCCTTCCATTTGCATACATCACAATAGTAGTGGTCGTAAAAGGGGGCAGAAGTAATGGTAGTAGTATCAGTATATATGAGCTGTAATGATGAACTCACATTCATCATCACGTTCAACATGCACGGCAAGGTAACCTCTGTACTGTCAACACACACGGCGAGATGACGTCTGTACTATCAACACACACGGCAAGATGACGTCTGTACTATCAACACACGCGGCGAGATGACGTCTGTACTACCAACACACACGGCAAGATAACGTCTGTACTATCAACACACACGGCGAGATGACGTCTGTACTGTTGTTATGAAATAGTTCTTTACTTTTTTTCTTATTATTATTGTGTGTCTCAGCAAACCGAGCCAAGGCCAGAGACAAGTGGAACCAGCAAAGCCTAACCTATTCTATCTACCTGTAGTGGCTTGTCACAAGTGGATCAAATCTCACACAATAGTTTCTTTGGCTCCTGGAATTTGAATGGGCCTGGCTTCAAGACTTAATTCGTCGTACTCACTCCCCCCCCCCCCCCAACCCTTTCTTTTTTCTCCCAACGCCATTTTGTGCCTTTTTTTTTTTAAATTTTAATGGCGTGGGAAAGGGAAGGGGGGCGTATAGAAAGATGGGGCGGGGTGGAGGATGGAGGTGATGGCCTCGAATCGGGTGTTGAATGGGTAACTATGAACAGGAGAAAAAAATGTTTGTAACACGAAGTATATCGGCTAGGAATGTTGTAAGTGTTGATGCTGGCATTTATTTTCCATGTAGGGTTTAACTGACATGTTCCTGTAAGCCGCTCTGAACGGCCCAAGAGTAACTTACACAGTGGAAATGACATTCCAGTAATAACGTCCACACAATTTATTCTTTGTTAAATGCCCAATCTGTTGTTTATGACATGTATAGTACGAATCACAAGGGCTATGGTCAACCTAGGAAAACTGGCTGGAAATGAACCAGGTAAAGATGTCTTTTGTTTTCTTTTGTTTTTTTCCAGGGACCCAGTGTGGCTGGAAAGAAACGCAGTTCATATCACCCCTAATGACAACATCTGTGGACAAGAAGGCAGACATGCATGCAGTGACACTCATGTACACCGGGGGGGGGGGGGGGACTTGGATATAGAATATAGCAGATGAGAAGACAGAAGGACACCTTACCTGAAACGCCTACCAACCAGCCGCTATTAGGAGGTAAAAAAAAAAATCAGCTCATTTGCTGGGAGATTTTTTAAAAAATCAGTTCATTTGCTCTGGCACACATCCACCACACCCCCCTGTCCCATCCCATCCCATGCCAGCATGTCTCCACCCCTTCTTCTCCTGCCTTTCCATCCCTCAGCACACTCATGCATGCCGCAGGCGAAGCGGAAGATTTGAGGTTTTTGTCTCTACAGTTTATGACCAGCGCTTATTGTTTCTATTGTATCTTCATTTTTTTTTTTTTATTTCTTCGAATGTTGAGATTTGCCTTCTGTTGATGCTCATTTGTTTAATATCATTTGTCGATGTCATTAATTTTGTCGCCATTTGATGCTTTCATCTTATCATTCATTTTTTTTTTTCCATCTTTTGCCATGTTTTTCTTTCTTTGTATTAGCTTAATTTCTTCCTCAGTTTCTTCAGTTCCCTCTTTTTTTCTCATCTTAATAAAGTTGGATTTCCTGGTTCTGTGTTCATGGTGATCATTGTCTTCCCCATCCTTTCTTCCATTTTCTTTCTCCATTATCTTCGTCACCATCTTCTCTGTTCTCCTTTAATGCTTTCTTGTGTTAATATGAACAAAAAAATATCAGCACCTCTTTAATCCTCTCTTTTAACCAAAATGAAAAAGAAAATTAAAGAAATCATTTCCATGTAATAAACTGAGAATAAATTTGTCATGGACTCCAGGTGTGCGTGCCATTCTGAGCCATCTTCACTTCAGCCGGGCAGGGAAAGTGCTAAAGATTTGGGGTTAGCTTATCTATGTACTAAAACTGGTTTTTGGGGGCGGATCTAAGGGGCAGACCTGCGACAAGGAGCGGTAACGTAATAGCTGAAGCCACTCATGCATGTCCTTCCTTGATACCTCCGACATTTCTCCCTAGACTCCAGTATACACAACCATACGCCACCGCACCACACAATGTTAGTTAATACAACTGTGAAACAAGTTTGAGATCCGAAGCTTGAGTAGATTTCTCTCGGCGCCAGTCCCCGAGCTGAAGGACGAGGGAACAGATTGGAATTGACAGATCAACTTTGAAGAGCAGGTCAACAGTAGCGCACGGCCGTGGCCGCTTCACAAAAGTCCGTTAGTGCAAGAATTAACCTTGAAGATCCATCCCAACACCACACTGATCCGTTTATTGCAGATTTTCTCTCAGCTACAAATCCTCTGGCTTTAGGCTGACAATGGGCGAGAATCAGCCATTGCCTGCATCATTGATACAAGCACACTAGTGGCCTCCTCCTCCTCGCTATTGAGGGTGACCTAAGCAAGGCCGGATTAACTCAATGACTTCTAATACGCTCTGCTAACAAGACAATCCGCACTAACACACCCGCTAAGGCAAAGTGGGGCTTCATTCTATTGAAGGGGACTGACGGACCAACCAGTACCCTGTCGGTACGCCGGGCTTTGCGAGCTGCCTGGCTGTTCGGCTTGGAGACCTGATTTGTTTGTCCGATGAAAAGCTTCAGTACTCACAGAATCCTCACAACGGCAGCGGGACAGAGGAGAGCAGCCAGCATAATCTTACCTGTGTATGTCTCCGGCACCAACAGCTCTGTAACTTGTAACCTTAACTTTTTCCGCTTTCTCTCGACTTTCCGTCCCCTTGTCAAAAGAGAGGAAAGTGTAAAGAAATGACTCGCTGGCTTTCAGACAAGAAGCCACATTGTACGGGCTCTTCAATTCAATAAGCCCTGGCTGAAAGAGGTAGGAGAGAGGGGGCGGGGGGTTGGGGATACAACGGATTAGGCAGTAGAGCTATTTCTAAGTTGGATATTGACAGGGAACATCATAGAAAGAGATCGTTCCACTGTATAAAAATGCTACTTCGCCCCTGGCATTTGTGCAAAACTGCATTTTCTTCCCTAGCACCGTTATTATCAATGCGCCGCGCCAAACGCCGCATGAGATAGGCCTGTTTTGCAAAGATCGCGGGCGCGGCTGACGGCGTCAAATCCCATTACAAATTCAGTATTAATTAATCCCCCGCTAGGTGGCGCCCACCATAAATATGGTTTTGCATTCTCGATGCAGTCAGCGATTTTAAAAGTTTTATAATGATTGTCATATTTCAGAAGAGATCTTCTCTCCGCTACCTGATCAAAGCTGAGTATCTTGTGTAAACTTATGCATGTGTGGAGAGCAAAACATCGGCATACATCATTGACAGCACTTGGGTGGTACTTGTTGCTGGGTCTGGTATGGTTCGGGCGGTGTTGGTGATAACGTCAAAATTATCGGAACGAATTAGAAAGACAAATGTAAAATGCATGAATGCAGAGAAATGAGGGAGAAAAGATAGAAAGAATTGAAAAGACAGACGCAGAAAGGATTTGGGCTGGAGAAAGAACGTTTTCAATAATAACATGAATGTGGGAGTGAATGAAAGAATAACTACATATAAAGAAGAAAGAAGGCCGATATAGATAAAAGATGGAGAGAAGAGCAGCTGCTAGTCTAGATAGGCAGGGACTGTAGTGGTCAAGTGTCCAATCTCCCCTCCACCCATGCCCGCCCCACCTTCACCTGGGGGCTGGTAGGTCTGTTTAGGACATCACAGTGATGAGCGGGAGGTGTAAGGGAGGGGGTTACTCAGCACCCCCCCTCCCCCCCTGGAGGGGAATGTAGAGTATGGAGTGTATGGTCAGCTAGCTTCAGAAAATGGTCCATGCTTCATTGTCTCCATGGTTTTAGCCACTTGGCCGCTCAGTGGACACGCCGGAGGGTCACAGCTACGTAAGGTATGGGGTCAGGAGTGGGGAAAGGTAGTGAGTGAAAGCTCGCTTTTGGGGGGGGGGGGGGATGAAGGGGAGGGGACAAGGGATCCGGGCTTAGAATTCAACAAATCCAATAAGCATGGAAATCAATGGCGTGTCTTACGGTCTCCGCCTTGTAAGCACACACAATTGCCGGTCTATCTGTACTCTTCTCTTTTGTTATGTGGATCATTTCATGGAGAAAGGGGTGGCGGAGGGGATAGGAGATCTGTGGACAAGAGGACCAGGAGAAGAAGCAGTGAAGTTGCTCAGTTCCTAGTAGAAAAACCACATTAGAAGAGTAACGGAGAAAGCACTACGTCTATGGAAAACGGAAGACTTGGGGGAGAGGAGGACTACGAGGAGGAAAAATGCAATTGGGCCTGAGGAAATGAGTACAGGAAGATCACTTGTGTGACTCTGAGAGACTTAGGATGAGGGAACACGGACCTTCCTGTATACATGATTTGTGTGTGTGTGTGTTCGTGTGTGCGTGCGTGTCTGTGTGCACATGTGTCTATTTGTCCACGTTTGTATGGCTGCTGTTGTGTATGTATTGTTAATATGCAATTATAATCTGTGTGGAATGTGTTGAATTATGTACGTAGGTGTGTCCATCTATAAGTTCTTCCATCAAGTTAGTTTTAGTGTTTACTGAAACAAAAACGCTGCCCAAAATGAAACACCTTTTCATTATATCACTATTCTAAAACATGAAATCAGCACTGCATTACACCAATATCCACCACCACACCAACATCATTTGAAAAGCAAGAATGAAAGGGACCACAGCACGTATTTCCGTTTTGGTGCAATGCGATGTATTGCTTCCCTAATATGAATATTGTACGGGTACATTTGAAATGTATTTAATGGAAATTTAAAAAAAAAATTGATGTGTATGTGGAGAGAGAAAAAGAGAGAGAGAGAGAGAGAGAGAGCACGCGAGAGAGAGAGGGGGGATAAAGGTGGATACGCTGATCATAAATATATAATTATTCTCACATACCATTAAGTATGTATGAGGTTTCACGGAGAAGACTTATGGCCTTCAACTCAAGCGTTGTAAGACCGCGGGAGAGAAGGGGAGGGGGAGGGGGTGAGTCGGGGGGGGGGGGGTGGGATGACAAAATGTTCGATCTGCCGTCCGCCGTCAGGCACTGCGGGATAAATGGAGAAGTTTGCGAGAAGACTTAAGATTGTAAGTCTCAAGACCTGTTGAATAAGGTGTTGTCCTACTGGAGCCAGCGAGACCTATCGAGTACGCCCCAGCGAGTTTCGGAGCCTTGATTTGGTTCCCTGGTCTGCCCGGCCATGCACAGACCGAGGAAGGAGCGGGTGGTCATTCTTTCTTCTCTTGTAATAACAACATATCTGGCCATTTGCTTCCTTTGTCACCCGACACCGGCACCGGCCACATAGACCAGCGGACAGGCCGGCTATTGGTGTGTCCGGCAAGGAGACCTGGCGCTGGATGGATTCACCTGCGTCACGCCGACCGGCCATCGCTGGCGGGCGCCAGCCAGCACTACATCTCTTGTCTTGTCTGTAGGTATGATGTCACTCAGGTGTGTCGGAACGTCCAGGGAGGGAGGGGGGGGGGGGGGAATGAAATGTCATCCTGCCATTCATTCTTGAAAAATATGGGTGCTGGTAGAGGGGTGGCTGTGGTATAATGTTGTCATGGTGTAGCCGTAGTAGGCTGATCAAGAGCTGGTGGTGATGAGATGGTACTCGTCCTAGACTGCGGTAATGTGCCGGGACATTGTGTATTGTTGTTTTTTTCCTCATCGCCATGCAGTTCGAGCTTAGAAATGTAGTCACGTGTCAAACTACAACCTGCTAATTCACCTTTCACTAGCTTAGCTTTATGAAGGTCAAATTTGCATACTAATGAGCTTCAACATTCCTAAAAGATATGGTTACAAATAATCAAGGGTGGTTAAAACCACAGACCATGTCTTCTCAGCCAGCATCCCTACCTCTATCTAACGTCGATTTGTATGGGATTTCGGTAGTTTTGGTATGATTACCATTAGGGTTGATTTCCTACATAAAACTGACATCGATGGGATGTGGTAACTGGTGGATCTTTGTTGGAACGATGCGGTTCCTGTTGATGTCAAGATTTCTGTAGGGGTTCCTGGCTGGGTCTCAAACTGAACAGGAAACACATCAGTTGCAACAAAACATCCCAGGAAGACTAAAGGTCTGGTCATTCCCGACGGAATGCCAAACGCTGGACGTTCCTCAATCTTTTTCTCTTTGATGACGTCAGTGCACACGCCGACAATACACATGACGTCACTACATGGCATTGTTCGCGAACACAAGCGTTTGCTGACTTGTTGTTCCTTCAATAGATCGTTCGTCGGAAGTCAGTTGCTACAGAGCTCCATTCCTACTTCCATCCTGCCATTATTTTCTTTATTTTATCTCTCATTCTATTGGATTCTTCTTTCGTTTTCTGTTTAAAACTGCTAATGCATTTTCTAGAGTATTTGACACCTTAATACCCATCTATTATTGTTTATAATTTGCAGTTGTATTGATTATATCGTCTAGATTGTTGTTATTTGCACTAGATAGTGCTCCAGAGTTGTAGAGTTACCCAGACATTGTCTAAAGATACCACAGCCTCACACTACTGTTTCTGCGGACAGTCATCTAAGTGGTCTTGTCCACCGCATCCGCTCCGCTATTTTACGGAAAATGACGTGTGAAAAACTCTCTTTGCTTCTATAGCGGTAAGGAGCGGAGCGGAACGAATGCCGAGGACAAGTATACAGAGGCAAAGAGTGTTTTACTCCTTCATACGTCATTTTCCGTAAAAAATATGGGAGCGGGCGCTGTGGACAAGACCACTAAGGGCATTAGAGAACTACCCAGTCCCTACCCTCCGATAGCAGTAGGATAACTTATTCTCGTGAGAGATTTACCAGCGCCGATGTTGGCATGACCTGGATTGTATCATCGTATAAAGATAATTTTGTATAATATTATAAAGAAATGACAAAATTACTGTCACGCAAACATAGGTCTTGTGTGTGTTCTGACAAAACTTATAGCCTATAGAATGTTATGTGGAAGATCATGCGAACTTTTGTTCCTTCCTTCACCTTGAGATTTGTGGGCTCTAAAACTGATGACGTAGCTTTATGTCAAAGCGCAGCTCTCTGAACTCTTGCAGCTGAAGATGACGTCAACATTACTCACGTAGATTTCAATCACCACCCGAGGCTAAAACACGGGTGTGATTCCAGAGTTTGAGTCTGAGTTTGGGTTTAACGGCGGGTCATCACGATATCGGCCGCTTTGAGCCTTTGACGTTGTTGTTGTTTTTTTTTTGTCTTCGTTATCTTACTCTGTAAGTTTTCAGCTTTCAGATTCTTACAAATGAGATCAAATAGAAGTGAAATTAAAAATGTAACGGGAAAAGACCCGTACTGAAAAACATGTCTATATGTATATGTAATAATAATATTAAGTCTGTAAATGTGATAAAAATCTGTTGAATCACTGCAGGTTTCAGCTTCCTTGAGAGACGACAAGATGCGCGGCGAGTTCATGACAGAAGATAAGTCTTTCATGGATCAGCAGGCATGATACCTTGAGAGCAATAACCAATCTCCAGGTTAGTGGCTGTTTTGACTCAATGAGCGAGGTCCCTCTTCCCGCCCGCTGACTCAAGACGGTTTTGAGGCGCCTGATCTTGAGAGACAGAATTGTTTCTGTTTCCCCAGTGCGTGAGGTTCAGTTTAACTCCATAGTCCAGGTCTCACGGTAAAAACAGAGATAAATCAGAGACTTGACTCAGTGGGGCCCCCAGCCTTAATCTAGACGAAATATTATACTCTAGACACACACTAGACGATTTTGATCGGCCAATTAGTTGGATGGTGACATCACGATATTGAGTTTCAATGAGATCCAACTAGGCGGCTGGTTAGTTCGCGAGATTTCATTGAAACTCAGTGTAGAGATCGTCACTACCCAACTAGTCGATTGGTTCACGAGGTTTTATTAACTCAGAGTCACGACCGTCACTATCCAACTAGTCGGCTGGACAAAATCGGCTGGAGCGCATCTAGGCTTTTGCAAGAAATGGACTGTGCATGGAGAAGGAGTAATGGCGTTATGGCTATACAAGGAGAGCAGTTTGAAGGGGGAGGGGGCGGAGAAGTAAGATCCCCCGCTGCTAATGGTGACTTTACAGTTACTTTTTTATGCCCCTGGCCAGATGATGGAGAAATTTTACGCCAAGGTATAAAAGAAGATTGTAAAAAGTGATATTAATAGATTTCTGTGGCTGTCCAGAGATGGCCAACTGGCAATCATGGGACTTTTATTGTTGTTTAATGTGCCAGAGAAATGGAGGGAGCCTGGCCGTCTTAAGCAGGTTAGTTCCTCGGTCAGATGGTCAGCTACTGTTGCTGAACTGCGATTATATTATCTAACGTTGGTCAAATGTCCAGTGTGTGAATGTGGCTATATCTATTATGTCAAAAGACCAGGCTACAAACGTTCCTACAAAAGATGCTCAGTAAGTGAATGTTCCTACTTGTCAAATATCCAGTTTGTGGACGCTGCTACTGGTCAAATGTCCACTTCTTGTATCCTACTGCAATTTCAATCTCTGTAGATGTTGCAGTAATGGTTTCTGTTTTACTTAGCGTAGTAATTAATTGTTATCTTACAGTGGACTTTCGGGTATTCTGCTCTCCTGAAACTTTAGCGTAACGTCTTTCTCTACAGCATCTTGTCCCTCGCCCCTCTTGTCTGTCTGTCTGTCTGTCTGTCTGTCTCTCTCTCTCTCTCTCTCTCCCTGTCTCTCCCCTTCTCTCTCTCTCTCTCTTAGTGCTCTCTCTTTCTCTCTCTCTCTCTCTCTGTCAGTCTCTCTCTTTCTCTCTCTCATTCTCTCTCTCTCTCCCTCCTTGTCCCTATCTTTACGATCATTGATTTGAAGAATGGAAGATTCTGTTCGGTGATAAATTTCCACCCTAATTAAACATCAAAGGGGCCAGGAATCCGGGGACTATTCAACCTGCCACCTCTGTTGGTTTCCAGGGGGGTGAAGGGCGTGTCCCTGGGGGTCATAGACAAGAGTTAAGGGGGTAGGAGGAGGGCCCAGGCTAACAACTGGGTGTATGTTAGCTTGACAGTATCAGTGACACCCAGGTGCGTAACGTTACGACCGGGCTAAGCCCTGCTGGTGTCACTAGCGAGTAATGCGAGACATCTTTGACTACCCGATCTTCGTGTATCCCCGGGGGCTGGGGTGAGTAGTTGGGGGTGGGGAGGGTCGAGGGAGTTGTGTCTTCCAGTTCGCTTTTTAGTCTAGCCGCCACTTCCCCGGCCCCCGTCTACAATAATAATAATTAGTGAGACACCGATTTTAAGGGTGCGTATGCTTCTCGTGTGTGCACGTGTGTTCTTAAACCGTGTGTACATATTATCAATTCTGGTGTGCGTGTATGATTTTCTCAGAATGCATTGTAAACTTGGAAGATGACTGGTGCTGCCTCCGCGAATTATCATGTGGCTGTTGATGTCATTGTTGTTGTTGTTGTTGATGATGTCGTTGTTGTTGCTGTTGTTGTTGCTGCTGATGTCATATTGTTGTTGTTGTTGTTGCTGCTGATGTCATTATTGTTGTTGTTGTTGTTGATGTCGGCGTTGTTCTTGTTGCTGTTGTTGTTGTTGATGATGATTTTGTTGTTATTGTTGTTGACACTGTTGTTGCTGTTATTGTTGTTGTCGTCGTCGTCGTTGGTGTTGCTGTTGATATTATTATTGTTGTTGTTGTTGTTGTGGTTGTTGTTGATAATGATGATGATGATGATGTCGTTGTCGTAGTTGTTGTTGTTGATGTTGCAGAGACAATTTCGGTAGTTGTAGTTGTATATGGGCTCCAGCTGCGGGTCAGCCTGGTCGTGCTGCAGGTGGAGAATGTCCAGTCACATGTCCAGTGTTGTCAGGGACAAATTTATGTGGAGACGCTAACAATAAATTTAGAAGATGGCCGGTATTACCGCTATATAACATCGTAGATCTTGTCTCTGCTGATCGAAGCATTGTCTGCCTGGAGTGACGGCAGTTTCACCTTTTTCTTTTTTATTTTTTTAACAGAAGCCTGTCTTCGTCTGTACTTTTGTCTGTGTGTTTGTCGATCCGTTCGCTTGCTTCTTTTGATAGTGGTAAGTGCCCAAACTTAAAATAGTCTCCCACCCCTCCCCTCTCTCTCTCTGTCTCTTTCTCTCTCTCTCTCTCTCTCTCTCTTTCTCTCTCTCTCTCTTTCTCTCTCTCTCTCTCTCGCTCTTTTTCTCTCGCTCTCTCGCACTCTCCAACAACGGAAGAACTTCTTATTGCTGTTCTCTCACTCTCTCTCTCTCTCTCTTCTCTCTCTCTCTCTCCATCTTCTCTCTCTCTGTTTCTGTCTCTCGCTCTCGCCCTGTCTCTCTCTGTCTCTATCTGTCTCTGTCTCTCTCTCTCTCTCTCTGTGTGTCTCTCTCTGTCTCTCTGTCTCTATCTGTCTCTCTCTCTATGTCTCTCTCTGTTTCTCTGTCTCTCTGTCTCTATCTGTCTCTCTCTGTGTCTCTCTCTCTCTCTCTCTCTCTCTCTCTCTCTTTCTCTCTCTCTCCCCCTCTCTCTCTCTCTCTCTCTCTCTGTCGATTCGAAGATTTTTCGCCTCGTCTTTTTATCCCACGCAGTGTATTAGAAAAATGGCAATCCTGTACCGTTTTATAATAATGGAATAGCTAAACAATAAAAGTAAAAAAAAAAACCAACTATTTTTTAAGGGGACAAGGTGGTCTAGAGGCAAGGTGCTCGCCTCTCATGCCAAGGGTCCCGGGTTCTAAACCCGGGCAGTGCAGGCATGTTGGAAAGTGGATTTTTCTCATATTTTCAAGTCCCTGGTCCTATTGGGGGGTAGGATCGAGTAGTTCTCGGAAATTGGATTTTTCTCATATTTTCAAGTCCCTGGTCCTATTGGGGGGTAGGATCGAGTACCTAGTCTTCTCGGATAGGGACGAAAAAATTCGGAGGGCCCGTGTGCACGTTGCGCACGTTAAAGATACCTTGGCAGTTGGAAATCGTAAAGAGCAGGCCGAAAGGCCGCTGCCCGGGCAAAATTGAAATTAATAGATTAAAATTTATCCATATCATCTCTCCCCCCCCCCCCCCCCCCGCCAGAACAAGAAATAATAAAAAACAAGTAAAGTGAGGTGTAAATGCCAAGGGCAGCGAACCTCCTAAAATAAAGACCTCAAATCTCAAAAACTATTTTTTAATATTCCCTTTGCTGCACGTAAGAAAATACTGTCACGAGTGACATTGGAAAGTCCTCTCACAGCAACATGGCAGACGCACAAGTAGACATATACAGATGAATTTGCTCTGTCACTTGACAGCCAGACCATAATTTCCCCGAGTCAGAAAACGGACACCCCGCCTTTCTCCTGTTTTCTGTTTCCTCCCCCCCCCCCTCCTTTAACAGCCATTTGACGGCCTCGTGAACAAACCTATACCATAACCGATGGTTACAGACCATTGTTCTCTCAGGGAGAAAGGGAGGGCGGGAGGCTCTGAGCTCTATGTCATTACGGTAGACCCCTCTCCCCTCCCGCCATCACCTACCCCTCGTTTCTGTGTTTGTGTGTGTGTGTGTGTGTGTGTGTGTGTTAGGCTGTGGACAAACAGGGGGCATCGATAAGTACACACATAAGTTTAGAGGGTGATGTGGGGGGGGGGGGTGGCTCTGCCCTAAAGTATGAAAAAAGTTATTCGAGGGACGTGGGTGAAGGTCTTGAGAGCGTAACATACGTTTTTCAACTATGGTAATGAATTAAAGGGTTGGGTCTTATTTATATATTTTTTCCCCTGAAAAATCAGTTGTTTGTGTATATAATTATAAAAATTATTTTTCTAAAGGAATAGTCAAAAAGTCCATGCAAAATGCGATTAAACTTTTCACTACTAACACTTTGAAAGATAGATTTTCACGAATCCAGTTTATATTGAGATCCACTTATTTCAGTTGTTTTGAACGGTAATTATGAATCTAAACCACTTTACTGAGCTCTATTTAAAAGCTAGTTATGGAGATATAAGATGTAACTGATGAGGCAAGAAAGAGTTAACAGCAATGCTGTTTCAGTACGGAAAGGGTTAAAGTTTCAGAACATCAAGGCCTTATCCATGTCATGGACATTCACCATTGAAATGGCCGTGCGCTCATACGATGGGAGAGGGAAGGATGAAACTGAGCGTATGGAAAGCGTGCAAGGAGTGAAAAGAGGGGGGGGGGGCGACTTGCAAACTCCGAGTATACTGTCCTTTATGTATGGCCCCTAGGCAGGTAGACAAGTAGACAGGTAGACACACAGGTAAGTGTTGATGGTATCTGCCAGCGGCCTGGACATGTTTGTGTCCTCCCAGCGAGTGAAGCTCCTAAATCATCTGGTGGTGTCGCGGAGACCCCCCGAACAAAGGCGGACTTGCTGAGTTGTAGATGGACCGTGCTGAATGTGGCTATTGTGTGCGCTCCGTTTCCGCTGGTCTCCCCAGGCACTCAAAAACCCAAATGGTGCAGATAAAATAAGCAGTGAAATAGACCAGACTTTTATGTGGACGGCGATCCGCTCCTCTCTCCGGCAGTGACGGGAAATGGCAAACTTTGCCCCCTCTGTATAATGTGCATTGTTAAAACCTCATCCTTGTCAAGTCAATTTACAGAACGTTTATCAACACTCTAATCTATGCCTGTACGCAGCACATTTTCATGGTATAAATTTTATTCCACGTCCACTAAAAGTCAGGTATTTCCACTAGCCTCCGATTTGAAAATGCCCTACGTGGACAAAGCCAGTAAACTAAATACAAAATGTATAATTTCATACTCAGATGACGACGTAAATTAAAATGTCATCTATATATATCCAATATTTTTTTTAAATCTCAGTACCCCCCCTTCCCCCCCCCCCCAAATCCCCCACCCCAATTTCCATTCTTTGGTCTTGACAAATGGTCTTGCGCAAAGTAGCCGTTATCGTGCCGACGCACCGTTAAACTCAAACTCAAAAATCAAAACTCAAAGTCAAATGAAAGAGCTCTGTATGACATAGGCTATGAAAAATTCTGCTGATTGAAAGACACTACCTCTCCCCTTCCCCTCCAAATCTGGAAACGGCATCCAGTGGTGCATAGGTCCACATGGATAACTAACATAGTAATACAGGGGCATTTTTTCACCCTTTTTGACAAAGTTTAGAGTAATCTCTGCTGTGTACGGGGAAAATACCAGTATTTACGCCATTCCAGGCCAAATTCACGTTTAAAAAACATCGTTTTACAAAAAGAAATATTCTCTGTCTTTCTATCTGGCTTGTAATTTTCTACTACGTCTAAGTATCTTTGGCCATTACAGAATGGACATTGAATAAAGAATTAGGCAGAGCGCAGGGTTTAGTTGTTAGTTGTTTTGAGCCTCCGGTTGTTGAATTTTTTTTCTTTTAGTTTAGGTTTTACGGCGTGTTGGCATGACAACGGCTACTTCGCGCCTTTCACTGTCTGTTTGGGCCCTTTATTTATGTTTGGTATCCAGAGCTTCATCAACTTGAATTTCACAGAGAGAACTTGATTACACTGGTAAAATTCTCTAAATTTGTTTTGTATGGATCTGAAAAAGAATTTTGTAAATGTGTACAAACGTCTTTAAATCAATTCCCAGATCTTGGCCTCTTTCAGAAAGGACACCGAGTCCCCGGTAACTTTTGTTTGGACACATTGTGTGGACACACACGATGTAATTTCCATAACACGGCAGATCTATAACGTTTAAGTGATTTCTGGCCTGGTTGAGACCACTTAACGATGATGATGATGTACGTACACTTTAGTAAGCCTCACAAAGTCCCTGCAATTTTTGTAAGCTTCACAAAATCCCTTCTATATAGGTCAAAAATGTCAGAATTGATCAAGGGTTTTACTATAACTATCTGGGTGATCAGGCAAATCTGGGCCAGTGGGCGCACGACACAGAGTCAGTGTACATACGGGATGTCAATGCTGCAGGCTGCTGCAGAGTCAGCAACATAGGCCCCGTCTTAGCTCAGCTAAGCTGAGTGACTTAAGGCCGTCTTAACGTGCGGTCAGGGTAGCTAGGCCCAGGCTTGGGACAGGTGTGGAGAAGGATTAATTAAAGGATGAGCTAAAGGCTGAACTGATCCATCACAAGCTGCTTGTCGCCCGCTCCACAGCATGTTTACAGCAGCCGGGAGTTCGTGTGTGTGTGTGTTGCCTTGGGGGCCAGTGGTTCAGGCATGACCGTGTAGGCAGCGCCAATCAACAGTCAATGAAGGGCTGGACAAAGTTTGAACTAGGACTGGTGCTACTCCCTGCCAACATCCCTACTTCAATCCGAAGTAGATTTGTATAGGTTTTCCGTGGTGTTGGTAGGATTACCGGAAAGGCAAATTCCTCACATCAAACCGACGTCGGGGCGATGTCGTAACCAGCGGATCTATATAGGAAGGATGTCGTTCCTACGCGCAAACGTGACGCCAGTCCTGCACGTCTAATTTCGGTAACGTTATCAGTGTTGCCAGTTGGCGTCTTAGGATGCCGGATTTGGGAATTCTGCCGCTGTTTCACTTCTCATGGCGGTCAAATGAGAATGTTCAGTTACCAGTCAATTTCTGGCGTTTTTTTTTTTTTCGCATTGCCAGAAAAATTGCAGAGAAAAGTGAAGTTAATGGATTGGAATACATCTTTTTGTTTTTTTGTTGTTCTTAATTATTATTTCGTTAACATCTTTATCACAGATTTGTAACAAATTGATGACAAAATTTGCGTAGCCTTCAGGTCTATAAATAGGAAAGAGAATGATAGCCACTCATCTCCCTTGAGATGAAATGCGTCTGGGTGGGGGGGGGGGGGGGTTGTCAGAATCTACTTTTAGATTGGCGTCCTAGCAACTTTTGAATAATGAATAAGGCAAACATCTTTACTTGGCAATAGGCCTACTTCTTCTATGTTGCCCACAGTCACAAACTCACGGAGCTGGTTGCTGGAGGGAAGAGAGGGGACACAGGAGAGCAGGAGTAAACGGCATTCTCAAACATACACACAGAGAGAAACACACACGAAAATACACGTAAGTATACACTCATAACAGAAATATATGGCTGATATCTATACACACACTATGTACATCAATGGCAATGTCAGACAAACTAAGACATACTTATATCACAAATACACGCATGCACACCTTTCTCACACGCCAGCACACATAAACACACACATGCCTGACACAGGAAATAGCCTCACAGATCCACTTCTCCTATCATTCATAATAATTATAACCTACACTCCCCCCCCCCCTAATTTTACCCTGTCATCCCTCATCCTCTCTCATTAACTCCCTTCTTTCCCACCCCATCTGTATGAGCACCTCCTCAACCCCCCCCCCCCCCAAACCCTCCCACCACCGCCCTATGGTCAGCCACAACCAGATTGTGACATCTTCAAGTTTTCTATAGGCATGACCGTGTCCACTCTCTTGACTACCATTTTTTGCCCTGACACAAAATGATATACGGGCATGGAGGGTCATAAGTTGCAGGATGGAGGGGGCTGAGGGTGGTATCTAGTGATAGGGGCGGGGGGAGGGGGGGGGAGGGGAATCACGAGAAAGAGAAGATGGATGTGTGGTGTTGGAGCCATGACCACAGGTCATCTAGGCCTACCTGACTGCTGACCACCTCAGGCTTGTCGCATCTTCTATCACTGACACTCATTTTACACTGTCCAGCCCCCCCCACCCCGCCCGATTCTCCCTCCCCCTACCTCACATTAAGTTTTCCTATTTGATTCAAATTAAATGTGACCTCCTAGTATGTGCGGCCCCCCCCCCCCGCCCGATTCTCCCTCCCCCTACCTCACATTAAGTTTTCCTATTTGATTCAAATTAAATGTGACCTCCTAGTATGTGCGCCCCCCCCCCCGCCCGATTCTCCCTCCCCCTACCTCACATTAAGTTTTCCTATTTGATTCAAATTAAATGTGACCTCCTAGTATGTGCGCCCCCCCCCCCCGCCCGATTCTCCCTGCCCCTACCTCACATTAAGTTTTCCTATTTGATTCAAATTAAATGTGACCTCCTAGTATGTGCGGCCCCCCCCCCCGTCCGATTCTCCCCCCCCCTACCTCACATTAAGTTTTCCTATTTGATTCAAATTAAATGTGACCTCCTAGTATGTGCGCCCCCCCCCCCGCCCGATTCTCCCTCCCCCTACCTCACATTAAGTTTTCCTATTTGATTCAAATTAAATGTGACCTCCTAGTATGTGCGCCCCCCCCCCCCGCCCGATTCTCCCTCCCCCTACCTCACATTAAGTTTTCCTATTTGATTCAAATTAAATGTGACCTCCTCCCCCCCCCCCCCACCCTCTTCTTTTTTCTTTCGGGAAAAGACCAAAAAAAAAATTTTTTTAAGGGAGAGTAACCTGGTGAGATCTCGGCATGACGACAGAGTTATCGCACACGCCCTGTCCCCGAAAGTCAGCTTACTCCCCATTCCATTCCCTTCCGTGTTCAGACTGACCATTGTCCACTTTTCTAGCAGGCTAAGCTCAGTAGATGGCTAGAATGTCCAGGGCCATGTCAAAAATTCTTTGATGTCCAGAGCATTTTTCAGCTGTCAGGCCAGTGGACGTTGTGAGAGCCACGAAGAGGTGGACAAAGACCGATGGATCGAAAGTGGAATGGTGATGAACGTACAGATTGTAGCAAAAGAGAGAGGCCGACAGACATAAACAGACAGAGAGAGAGTAGGCATGATATCATCTAGTACGTGCACCAGGGAGTATGTATGTATAGAGAGGTTTCACTAATGGTCGATTTCCACTACGAGACACGGGAGGCTCCGCGAAACCACTGTTAGCATGAAGCGGAAAGTAGATCACTGCGGTAAACAATACCCGTTTGTGCATTTCTACGGGGGTGTAAGAACTTACAAACAGCTCTAAATAGTTTCAATCATCCCAAAAATATGAACAAACCATAGTAAACAGACATGCACACTATCTTTGGCGACGGCGGTCTCTTTCAAGTCTTCAATTTATTGTTTACCGCAGCGACCTAGTTTCGGATTTGGCGGAAGTGAGGTCTCTCTATACGTCTATACTCTCTGGTTTCATTACATGGCCAAGTAGAGAAAATACTGAGTTGTGTTCACTGTTCAACAATGGCTTATTTTGTAAAGTACTACGTGCCCCTAACAACGGCCATTTATTCTAGTTCTGTGAGACTGTGGCAATGGTTTAGTCCTTACACTGTTGTTAGGGGACCGCAGTTTGATTACAAAGCCAAATAGAGAAAATATTGAGTTGTGTTCACTGTTCAGCTATAGCAGAGAGTATAGTATTTATAGAGAGGTCTCACTTCCGCGAGATCACGAAACTAGGTCGCTGCGGTAAATAAGAAATTGAAGAATTGAAAGAGACCTTCTTTACCAAAGATCGTGTGCATATCTGTTTACTGTGGTTTGTTCATATTTTTGGGGGGCTGACTGAAACTATTTAGAGCCGTTTGTATGTTCTTACGCCCCGTGGAAATGCACAAACGGGTATTGTTTACCGCAGCGACCTACTTTCCGCTCCATGCTAACAATGGTTTCGCAGAGCCTCCCGTGTCTCGCAGTGCAGATCGACCAATAGTGAAACCTTTCTATACATACTCTCTGGCTATAGCTAATAATGTAAAATCCGACCGTCCCCTGAGAAGACTCTTAGTGGTTTTATCACCAATAATTAAACTTTCGGGTTCTCAGAGTTCCGTGTTGAAGCTGCAACGTTGCCTGAACAGAGGAAAGAATAAAGATCTAACCCGAGACACAGGGTATCGAGACGGTTCAGTTTGCCAAATTCCGTCCGTCGACTTGCGCGCGTATCATCCATGTCAACAATGAAACAGTTCGCACCACACCCCTTCATAACTGAACGAAAAAGACTAGTACCACAGAGCTCTGTGAGTAGTACTCACTGTGTTTATACGCGCGCGTTGTGGACATAATATATAGTGGAATAAGGGATGGTCAATCTCGGTATTCTGTGTCTCTGATCTAACTGAACGGTCAACACAAGGCAGAATTTTTTCTGTTCACTTCAGTGGGCATTTACACTTTTTTTTATTTGCAGCCGCGTCGCATGTTTTGACATTTAGGCGAATGAATGGAAAAGCGCACACACGAGACACGAGCAGCTTGTGGGGTCAACGGGAACATGAAACACTGCAAATACGACAGCAAGTCTCAGTCGTCGGTCGGCTGATCGACCAAGGCGCTACTAGCCCTCGGCTTCACTTGGAAAACTGCCCTTACCGAAGCACGCCTTTCATTTATTTTTATTTTTTTTTATCTTAATCTACTTCAGATATGATCTTGCCATGAAGCACATCAAAAAACACATTATTTGTAGCTAGTGTAGGTGTAGAATAGACAGACGAAGATTCTGGTCGCATGCACGGTGGCCCGACAGCGCCAATCGCCACCGGTGTGTGTCAAGGGAAACAATCCTGGAATAAAACTTCGCTTGTGCGGACTCAAAAGTTCACCAGGAGCTCGTGACTTCCCCAGATTTGACCATGCTCGTTGTGTTCTGCTCTCTCCCACACATCACCCTGTGTCTATAGGTCACCATGCTACATTTCTTCAACGTGCAACAGTTATGTTCCCTGGCATGGGGTTAGAAATACTAGCAAGACAAAAGTTATCTTTCATATTATTTTCACTGTCGTTCTCGTTTAGAGAGAGTTTGAAAACGGCGTGAGCCATTTTCAGCATTAAAATTTTAACCATATTTGCCGTGACTGACGATTTATTTTCTTACTATAATTTTGTCTTACATTATTTTGTTGCCTTTTTTTTTTTTTTAAATCTAGTTTTCAGATGACAGTGTCATAGACACAGTTGCAGATGAACTCAATCAGACACAGAGATATTTGTACAGACATCCAGACACTGATTGCAAGTTAGAGATAAACAAAGCCCCTGAGGCTGTTGTCAAACTTTATTTTCATGTGTACGGAAACGGCAACGGAAACGTCAAAAATCCATCAAGTAGTAAAAATAGAGAATGTTTCCGTCTGTACGGAAAGGGCGTTTCGATGTACGTCATGAAAACATTCATTCTGTTTCTCTACTTGAAGTGTTTCTGACGTTTCCGTAGCCGTTTCCGTTTCCGTACACATGGAAACCCAGCTTTAGGGTTCCGTATTATATTTACAAGGTCAAATAGAGAAAATACTGAGCTGTATTCACTGTTCAGCAATAGCTTACTATGACTGTAAACTACTTTAGGCCCTTAAGAACAGCAAACACTTTGAATGTTGTTGCTGTTGCTAATGTAACAGTCCTGCTGGTGTTGTCAGTGCTGTGTTCCATGTATGTAAGCTGGACGGCGGTGATTGTTGTTTTAATGCCGTCAGTCGATATTCCACATAGGTGGGGTAATCTGTCATGGGAGGTGTGGGTGTGTATGGAGCTTTGGGGAGAGGGGGTGGTCGCTCCCTCAAATGGCTTTGTTAGGGGACCGTAGTGTAATCACCAAACCAAAAAAGAGAAATTACAGAGTTGTGTTCACTGTTCAACGAAAGCTTACAGTATGAAATACCAAGGTCCCCGAACAAAAGCCCCCTCCCAAACTGTCCACTTGACCCAGAGTGATGCTATCTAAGGGGTAAGCCAGACCAAGACTGGCGTAGGCCCCACACTGGTGGCTCACCACCTAATTATTATGCATCACACTATAAAACTACCAACTGCCCATATCCCCTCGGTGTGGGTTGTGAGTAGGGTTTTTAGTGTGATGCATAATAATTAGGCGGCGGTGAACCACCAGTGTGGGGCCTACGCCAGAATTAGTCTGGCTTATCTCTAAGTCACTTAAATTTTCGCATTTCCTCCCCCTTGTACTGTTTTCTTCTTCAGTTTCCTCTTCAGTTTCCTCTTCAGTTTCCTCTTCTTACTTCGGCTTTTGTTAGGGGCACGTAGTATTCTACATTATAAACCATTGCTGAACATTGAACACAATTCAATATTTTCTCTATTTGGCTTTGTAATGGTCTACGTACCCCTAACAGCGTTCTTCTTCCTCCTTCATTGACAAGATTATCAACATTATTATCACCACCTTTTTATTTTCTCCTCCTCAAGTTCCATTAAGTTTCACCTCCTTCTCTTGAGAGACAGGTGAGTTGTGAGCGGTCACATATTACCTGCCTGGTCCGAAGTGACTTTGACCTTGACCTGCGCGTGCTGTGTGGGCTATCGGTCTGGCCGGCCGGCCGGTCCAACAGGTGACAAGCCAGGACATAGTATACCTTGTGGATGCCGGTCTGTGGGGGTGATAGGTCATGCCTGGAACTAGTACAGGCAAACTGTAAGTATCTGACTGTATGTCTATGTGAGTAGTGTGTGTGTGTGTGTATGTGGATGTCGGTGTGTATGTCTGTATGTGTGTAAGTGTCGATTACCACAGCATCAGGCAACAGAACCAAGACAAGTCCGTGGAAATTCTAACCGACTTAACAAAGCGTTATGTAACTGTCCAGTGAAAATCTCAGACATCGCCCCTTTAGATATTACAGTACAAGTCCAACAGAATCTGAGGCCGCATTTCAGCAATAAAAGAAATTTATTAAAAGGTTTTTGAAGAAATCAGTGATTTATCAGCCCATGTCTAGATTTACGGACAATACAGTGTTCTACCAGTCGATCATTTTGTCTGACCTCTTGTCTCGTCTCTATCTACATTTGCCACACGTACCAATCAAGTCAACGTTACTTCCACGTCAATGAGACGTAGGTTTGTATAGGATTTACGTAGAGTTGGTAGGTTCTCCAATAACAGCAAATTTTCTAAGTGTGGAGAGGAATGAGTAGATTGTAATTGTTGGGGGGTTAGTTTCAATATATACGGTATTTCATTCAAATTCCAATGTTCCTACAAAACTGACAATGTAATATAATCCATAATCCGGATTTGATTTCTTTGTTGTTGTTGTTGTTGTTTTGCCCACTACTGTGTTAAAATGCATACAGAAATAAACCTGCGGAATTTCATCACAGATGTTAGTTTTGCTTTCACTTTGATGTATTTTGAGATCAGTGGCTCGGTTTGGTTTGTTTGTTTTTAGGTGTTCGCCCTAAAGGCTGTTGGCCTTAACTTTGTGTGTTCAGTTTGAATTTGATTTGTGATGAGAGGCGGTTTTGTTTTGTTTTTATTATTATTATGAAGAGTTTGGAGTGAGAAGGACACTCAAGCAGATATTGTATGCATGAGAAGTGTAAATTTGATACATGTTGAGACAGAATTGGCTCTCCTGCCATCAGCGCGTGCATGCAATGTCATCAAATGTATGAATGTTTGAACACAGCAGATTTCCAGTAGACAGAGCAGCCGGACAGCCGTGACCAAATAGATGGAAATTGTAACGTCAGTTTCTTTCCTGCCGGCCGGGGACAGCCGTGATTCCTCCCCGCCCACACCGCCCCAGCCCCTCTTTATCATTCTGGAACATGACGGAGCTGGTGTTGATAAGCATATCCCGGCAGTCCTTGCCCCAACCTTAGCCAATCTAGGGATTACACGGCTGTGCCTCTCCTGACTGCTCCAACGTCGACCAGGAATCTTTGAGATTCGTTAAGAAAAACATGGTCTCTGATCCCCGTGCCAGAGTTTTGGACGCTGCGAGACCTTCATCCTTGATCGCCCGGACTTCATTCTTAATACTGGACGCGTTCGTTAAATTATCCTCAATGAAATTTGATGAACACCACGGCGTGACCCGGCACGACCTCTGCACGCGGAGCAGCTCCAGACGTCATAGGGCACGGACAGACTTCCCTTCTGTTGTACCGGCTGCAGCGACGGACACAAGATGTCGGCGAGACTCTTGGGCCAAATTTTGAAAGCTTTGAGAGCTGTCGTTGCCAATTTGGCAAATGAGAATTGGTTTACTGGAACGTGCCAGGGATTGAGAGAGGAGAAGCCTCATTAGTTTATGAAATGTAATATTGAGCTAATCAAGTGTGATTGTGTTTAGTATTCGGCATGGTCTGCCCTCCTCAGACCTACAGCACTGGACAGGCCAAGGGATCAAGACTGGATGGAATTGATGTCACAGGCGAGTTTTCTAGTCTTCCTGGTGAGTCAAACATAGAGAGGGAGAGATAGAGAAAGACAAGTGCAGGGGACAGACAAATATTAAGGCTAAGAGATGAGTACTATTAGACTGTTAGACAAGGACTGAAGGAGGCAGAAACTAATGGGAACATGGAGGGAGGGAGGATGAGGGTGCACTAGTTTATGCGATGAAATAACTGGAATCGCGGGACAAAGTGGAAAACTGCAGGATTTGTGTGTGCATGAGAGAGAGAGAGAGTGAAAGAATGAATGAATGAGTGAGTGAGAGAGTGAGTGAGCGAATGAATGAATGAGTGAGTGAGTGAGTGAGTGAGTGAGTGAGTGAGTGAGTGAGTGAGTGAGTGAGTGAGTGAGTGAGTGAGTGAGTGAGTGAGTGAGTGAGTGAGTGAGTGAAGGAGAGATGGAGGGAGAGGGAGGGAGGGATGACAAGATCAAACATTGTGTAAAACTGGTATGGGAATATACCTGGTATCGGTCAAGTCCCAGAGATTAGTTCTCCTCCACTCCCATCCCCTTCATCTCAATGATAATAACTGGTCACAGGCAACCAGAAAAGTGGATTCATGAGTGTGTCTGACATTGGTCAATGGTGCCCAACGTCGACAATCATACCTGAAAACTTTTGCAATCGGCCAGCTGATACGAGTGAAGTGTTGGCTGACCACATCAACTGATTAAGTGCTAGAACATCTGCAGGCTCAGGGACGGCCCGGTGGTAAATGAGTGTGCCACCATTGAGTTCAGCTGCACATCAGATTTAGAACAGAATTTACCGAAATAATAGTTCCATGATTTTTTTTTAATAATGACGGAAAATTGCGTCATTTTGCATCAACTTCGCTCTTGCTGTTGCTCTGGTCTGTTCACACGGTGGTGCCTTGTTAGTATTGTCATAATCTCTACCATCAAGACGTTCTCGTGTAATTTCTTCGGTATAATGAAATTAATATCTATTTCCTACGAAACAAAATACAGAAATAGCATAGATTATTTACGTTTTTAGGCTACAAGGAGCTCACACTTTTCATCATTCTTTTTTTTTTTTTCTGAATTTAACAAGGGCACCGAGAAATTTTAACTTAAGGTGTCAGTTTTAAGGCTCTTGTTTGCTCGTGCAATCTGACAGTATGCAGCTGGACGTTCCGACATTGCAAGTGTTAGGTTTGGGAGAAGAATGGATTTCTTGGCAGTGGAAACAAAGGGGAATGGTAATATGTGTTATCTTAAATGTGTGCGTGTTGTGGTGGGATAGGGGAAAGGGAAAGGGGGCGGGGGAGGGAACAACCTTGGTTGTTACTTGTGCTGGCTGAAGACATGCATTGCAGCACGTGTATTATGTTGGATGTATCAGTATTATGTGTGAGTGTGTGTGTGTATGTGCCCCAGAGTGCAGCAGCCCGAGGTGAGGAATCATCTAGCTAGAGAAACGGAAGATTGAACCTGACAGCAGATTTTGTTCCAGAAGATTCCAGCGTGGCTCAAGTAATCCCCACACCTCTCACCGCCCTAATGTCTACAACCGACTGAGAAAACAAGGGAGACCCGGCCTGCTCCGACACCGCCATCTTGTTTGGTGTCTCTCAGTTTAGAATTAAGTTTAAATTGAACTAAGCCGGTTTGTGAGACGCTTGGAAAACAGGGCCGTGTTGAGGGCTAACCCAATTTGTGCCACATTTTGTCCGGCGAGGGCGAGCGGCTGGACAGAAATGGAACGCTAACAGGAAAACCAATGCAATTAAGGACGACTCAATTACAGACCGCGCTGGGAGAGGCCTCAGCACAGGTAAACTGGCTAAACGAGGTTAGCCACACGGAAAAATGGCATCAGCCGAGATGGCGTCCTCGGGCACGAAACTGACTTGTCGTCACAGATTCTGTCCGTCCAGCGACAAGACGTGAAGACAACATGAGCAGTGAGTGGTGTCGTTGTTAGATGCTAATGTCCGACATCATATTCTTAGCAATGTTGGCATTGTCAGGACAAGAGGATGCTGTTTTCAGTTTTCAGTAACTGATGTTTTGTGTGGAGTAGCAAGGAAAACGAGGCTGTCAATGTTGTTGACGAATGGCTTTGTTTTGTCCTTTGTACATGATCTGAGATTCCGTCGGCGCTCTGTAACTTTACAATACAAAGAGAATAATGGCGGCAATTTCGTCGAACCTATTCACACACACACAGAAATGACACACACGATCTAATATAACACACACACACACATCACTTCTTTAAGTCAATCTTCCACACCCACCTTCTTCTTTCTATACCCTATTTCATACACAAACGCAACCACAAACGCCACGTAACACACACACACACACACACACAGAGTCAGACGGTGCTAGCCATGGCCAATATTTGATATGAAGAAGGACCGCGGCGTAGACAGCCTCGCAGTTTGCTGTTTGATGAGCAAATGTTGGTCCGGGCGCACCAGGAAACGATGGTTTATATCAATTTGAAATGAATACCTTTTATGAAGTATGTTTTTTTATCTTGGGTTCCACATTTCCAACTTGTAGCTGGTTGCCGGTCGACGGAGTCCCGTCACCACCGGGATCACAGCGAGGAATCTCCGCGTCCTGCGTTACAACCGTCGGTGACCCCGGCTTCTCATGGACCACCTTATCTGGCAAATTTATACGGCCAAAAGTGTTATCAACGACTGTACGATTAGCGAGCAACCTTCTGAGGAAATTGTCAAATGGAAGCTAAGATATTTGTGTCACCATCGCAGGGTTTCAAACACAACCAGTTTGTGGTTGGCGGGCAAAGTTTATGATTTGAATGTGCGCTCGCGGGTTACGAAGAAAGACCGTATGCATCATGGTCAATCTAGGTCAAGCTCATCTTTGCAAGTTTTCTCATAACATGAAATATGTTCTGCCTCTCTTTCTGGGTTATAATTTGGTATTACTAATAGTAATAGTTTATTTTGGTCACCACAAAGTAGAATTTGAACAAAGAGTAAAAGCAAAGCGAAACATGCACTTTTTTTTTATTTTGCATCTCCTGTGACATTTTGTAGGTGGGGTATAACTGTCTTCTTCCATGACATGGCAGCGCGGGACGAGATGAGTATTTCGCGGCCAAAGATTGCCTTCCCCCAGACTGTGGAACAAGGACGTCGACCATCATCTGGGAGTTTCCGTGGGAAATATCAATATTTTTTTTTTCATGGCATGGAATTGAATAATACAACTTTGTCCATGATGCTAAAAAAAAGACCAGTATCGGAAACTTTCGAGCAAGATACGCCTTTGTTCAAATTGTCATCTTGTTATAGCTGTCGTTGCTGTCGTAAATTCCAGTGTCGTATATTGTCGTTGTCATTGTTGATTTTTTATCTACCAGTCAGTTTTATAAGTTTGCCGTAGACTGGAAATACCGAGTGACATGGAGATAAGAAAGGGTAGCCTGGCGCACAAAGCGGTTAGGTTTGGTAATTTGGTGGGCGAGCTGGCTTATCAGGGTGTGTAAAGGAAACAAATTCCTGTGTCGCCTCGCGCGGACTGTAATACCCACACACCTGACAATGTCGTGAGCAAACACAAGTCCAAACTGACACGTGTGAAGTGGGGAGCACCTGGAGACCCCCTTCCCCTACCCAACCTCACGGGCCACCCTTAGTCAGACTCGATGTCTTCTCTTTGCTTGATCTGTTCACTCTGTCACACTAACGAGCGCATTTGTAACCACAATTACTTCGGTTAATGCCTACAATTGGTGTCACACTCGTTCCTCAGGGGAGATCTCTGCAGCCTGAAGAGTGAGCAGAGGCGCTTACTACATGCCAGCCAAGCTCACGTTGTCTTGCTGGCACATGCGTCAACCCGAGTCGGTGTCAATATTGGCGTTACAAACATGTCGCCTTCAGTGAGAACACCGGAAAGGACAGGAGAGCGAGTGTGAGTAACTTTAGTGCGTACAATTGATTCTGATCACCCAGCTCTCCACTATGACCCTAGATATGGACATTCCAATTCTCACTAAAGACATGATATTATGAACTATCCCCTGTGGCGTAGGTATGAGAAAAGTGGCCAGTGTGGTCCCGTCTATAATCCTAACATTATTTTATCAACGACTAGAAAAAGTAGCCAAGGAGGTCCAGCTCTGACAGACTGGTCCAGTCTTTTCGCTTTGAAAACATGCGACTGCAACTGACAGTTCGCCAGATGGGATTCTCTGTCACATACTTATTTGGAATGACAACTCATTAAGCTGTGATGTATAGTCAGGCTGTCCTTTTGATATGTGACGCTGGACTGTAAATTTCTGACGTTGTACGTGAGCTCTTTCTTTACTTACGGTGACGTCATCCTAGAGTGGACGTACGGCAGGCTGTATGGCAAGTGGGCTAGGAGCACACTGAGACATTTCCGTTTTGCGCCAGTTTTAACTCACAGTTGAATTTCCCTTTAAATCAATCAGCGAGGTAGAGTGTTCCCTGTCTCACTAGTGTACGAAGTCCCGTTTAACCCAACCCCCACCCCCACCCCACTCACAGTCTTCATCTCACACTGAAACAGACTGTACTTGGTGTGATACAATCCAAATCGTCGCTATGCTGCAAGACTCCGTCCTGTAACTAATATTTTTGGCCAAAATCACTTTTTTTCGTTCTTTGGGTCTGAAAATCAATGGCGCACCTTGTGACAAAAGCTCATGGCTCAATTCCTATAAATAACGATATTGCAATAATCAAGTCCATTGTCTTTAGAATTTCCTGGCGGCAATAAGCCAAAGAAAATCAGTGGGTTTTTTTTGGCTCTCCAGTTAAATTTTCGAAATGTTAGTTACGGGAGTCTTGCAGCATAGCGACGATTTAATGTTTTGTGTCTGATATTACTGGGGAGGGAAAGAGGAAGGGGTGGGTGGAGAACATGTACTTTTAAGTCGATACTGGCGACATGAATTGTTGCGATGGTGCATTTATTGATAATGGTAGTGAGTAGTTATGATGATGCCGGCGATGGTAGCAAAACTCGTTGTCGGCGCGGTGGTGATGGCGGCGAAAGCGGTAGAGGTGAAGTTGTTGACCGGATGTGACAATATTCTGGCGCTTCACGCTTTTGTCTGAGTCCTGGATCATCCGGGGATTTCAGCTGACAAAGGGAGATAATGCCGGGCCGGCGCTTCAGATCGGCGCAGGAATGAGAAGTAGAGTTAAGCAGCGGAGGAATGCACGCAGTGCATGGTGATCCCATGACGTAGAACTGTAACAGTAAGTTGTGGAGAGAGAACGAGGGACATATATGAGTGGAGGTGGTCTGGTGGGGGCTTGGGGGGGGGGAGTGATGGGGAGGGACAGTCCAGGGGTAGAGAGGACATGGGGTAAGTGTTGTCACCCCGGCGATGGTGAGGTAGCCCGGCCAGCGATAGGGCAGGTAAACACTGGACTGGTTGCAGATAGCACCAGGATTTAACTGCTTGGGAAAATTGATAAACTGTTCTCTCAAATCGCGTTACAGAGTAACCCCAGCTTTGTCTTGGCCGCTTTGCAGGTATTTGCCAGTAAAGCGCTACTAAATCCCCGAACACGAGAGGTGTCCTAGACCCTCAACCAATCAAACCCAAAATGGGTGAACGCGCAGCGAACGAGATTCAAAATCATGAAGATAAATAACACAGAATTAAAGTTGGGCGTCCCCGAGTTATAGAAAATCGCACGCGTGTTTGAAGCATTATCAATGATTTAATATACATTAGTAGTTCCTGCCTAATCCTCCGCTCCTGATTTCCTTCAGCGCTATCTCTGGGGCCGCCACTCAACTCTGTTTACAGCTCCTGCTGATATTAAACTGGGCAAGTTTTTGTCGCCTTGATTCATGACTAGAAATGACACGTCAACTGTGCCGGTATTTCTGAATGAATCAGCGTTCTATAACGGAATGTCCTCCGACAGCAGCAGTGATCTTCTGTTTTGTATCAGCACGAAATGTTTCCACCACCTGTACGTCTTTGCCGACATCAGACCCCGCCTCTTGCTGGCCACTTGTTTTCAATGTTTGAGACGCATGCAATTGTGTTCTGTAGGGGTGCTGGGGAGGACTAAATAAAAGTTGTCAGCGGGAGGGAGGGAACACGCGGATTTCTGGCCCAATCTGAGTGTTAGGTGGGATTTGATATTATATGCAGACTTATGTATCGGCACTGTCCTACGAAAAAGGCACTCGCCAGGTCTTCGGTTATTACTAAGACATCACAGGGGTCTAGCACTTGTAGCCAATGCGCGACATAAAAATATTGAACGTAGCGCATGGCGAGACACAGAAAACCATCAAATTGGTGTCTACTGCATGCTTTTCCATCCAGACACACAAAAAAAGATGTCACCATTTCGCTAATCTATTATCAACTCTTTTTTTTTTTTAGAAGATTACATAATGCCATAACTATCTTTGTAAGATCGCTATAGCACAAATTTAATAATATTAATCTGTTTTATCAGTCAATTATTAGCGTAATCAATCATTGCGCTATAGAATTGAGTGTTTTCATCGTTCATTCAGATCTAGCCATTCCGTGTATTTTAGAACTATTTCCTCTGTTAATTCAGTTTGCTATAGAACTAGCAGATCAACTGCAGATATGATATTTACAGTCCGTCAACTACAGGAAAAATGCAGAGAACAAGGAAAACCACTGTACATGGCTTTCATAGATCTGACAAAAGCCTTCGACACCGTAAGCAGACCATCGCTTTACATTGTACTGAAGTCCATTGGATGTCCACCACAGCTATTGAAGCTGATCATCTCCTTTCATGACGACATGAGTGCATGCGTCCAGTTTGACGGAAACATCTCAGGTAAATTTGCAGTGAAGACCGGAGTAAAACAAGGATGTGTACTGGCACCAACTCTATTTGGAATTTACTTTGCAGCACTCCTACAGTTCGCTTTTCAAG
>OZ007568.1:65576391-65946391 GCA_963931925.1 Onchidella celtica | reverse complement strand
CTCTCTCTCTCTCTCTCCCTCTCTCTCTCTCTCTCTCCCTCTCTCTCTCTCTCTCCCCCTCTCTCTCTCTCTCTCTCTCTCTCTCTCTCTCTCTCTCTCTCTCTCTCTCTCTCTCTCTCTCTCTCTCTCTCTCTCTCTCTCTCTCTCTCTCTCTCTCTCTCTCTCTCTCTCTCTCTCTCTCTCTCTCTCTCTCTCTCTCTCTCTGTATGTATGTATGTATGTGTGTGTAACTGACCAATAGTTTTTCATGTCAAGTCAAATGAGGAAAGGTGGGGAAGAGGGGGGAGAAGGAGAAATTAATGGAGGCCCGTGTTTGTCATGAGTAAACCAACTCTTGCCGCATATGACATAGACTGTTATTCTCTGACAAAAATCCAGTTTGCTATGGAGAAACATCACGACATCCACAGCAAAACAAAACAAATTTCAATCATCCAAATTCTCCAGTTGATTCAGTGCACAGTCCACTCACTTAATCCATCCACACGATCCACACACGCATTCATATCCACCCATTTGACCCAAGCTCAGGATCCATCCAGTGACCCATTCACTCCACCTCCACACTCAGATCATCCCCTCGGTCCCAGACACAGAAATCTTGGCCAATCTACTCGGCCGTTTTGTTATTGTTTTTGTTGTTGTTTTTAAAGTGCGTAGGTGCTAAAACCAAATGTTACTGGAGACACCCCCCCCCCTCCCCGCACCACCAAAAAGAACCTTGTCGTTTAATATTTTGTTCAACTTCCACTTTGTGATTCAAAAAGCATTATCTGCCGTCAAAGTTCGGCCAGGATATTACTGAAGACATTTACACAGCACAAGCGATTGTCGATTCCTCGCCCCAAAAATACACTGACAGTGATATGAGATCCCAAAAATTGGTGAGCCAAAGTCAGGGATAGCGTGTTGTCATGGGTATGACCGCAAGTTGTCAGTGCTGCCCTGTTACAGAAAATATCCGTTTTCGCCAGTCTAGCTCAAACTTCTCTTTTCAACATCTCCTGAGAATGAAATTTGCTCTATTTGTCTAGTGGTACTGCAATGTCCGCCAACTAATAGTTTGTTTTGTCACCATAAAATAGAAATTGAACACAAACTGAAGTCGAACGCAACGCCAGATGTTTTTGGTGTCATCTTGCAGAATGTTATGTTTGGCGTTAACGCTCTTCTGACAGGACACGGCACAGCAGAGGAAGTGACTGCTGGCCAGACCATGCCAACATCTTGGAATAGTTGAATTGATCAACATGCATAATTTAATACGGTTGGCCAGTGAGTATGTATGTATGTATGCGTGTATCTGCGGGGGGGGGGGATAAGAGGCTGTGAAGATCCCCCAATCCCCTCCCACATACATACACATAAATATATACACCTGCATGATGCCAGCTTAAGGCCAGGATAAACTCCAGCGTTGTTGATGGTGGTTCCTTGTTGCTGTTACAGCTGGTGCTGTTGTTGTCGTCGTTTGTAATATTTGCTGTGGGAAGCTCAAGAGAGCTGTCTTTTGTTCTATTCTGCTGTTGCATCTGTCTTTTGTCTGAGCTTTTCACCAGCACAATTTTACCTTCATTCAGTCCACATGCATTAAAAAATGTTTATAATTCAAACACAAATGTTTTGTTATTATAACTTTTGTTTTTATTGTTTCTGCTAATGCGGTTGTTTGTACTTCATTGTGAAGATGTGACGAGTTTATTCCTTTCTTTCCTACGTCAGAAATGTCCATGCCTAGTTTTTGCTGATCCGCTTTTGTTCCCTATCCAATGAAATTACAATACTGAAAAGACACAAGAAGTATGAACCTTGCCTTGAAAACTGGGTGTCTTTTGTATAATTTCAGTGATGAGTGTTATCCAAGGCATTGGACTGAAGGGCCGGGAGATCATCTCGCTAGGCTTGTTGTGTGTCATGTGACCTTCGCTGTGGTCCCAGTTGATGCCAGGTTGCCTACCAAGTGGTTTGGATCACATGACAAATGGGGAATGGGCAATGAACGAACCTGGAATTTGACAGGCGCAAAGAATGGAAATTTGAAAACTCTTTTACATTGTCGCAGCCTACTTTCATCCAGCCAGAATTGTCTGGCGCACAATGAGGGCAGTTTTTTTCTTGCAAGTATTGAAATGTTGCTTGCATAACGAGAGTAGACTCCGCCCACACTTTGCTGTGCTCATTATGCCGAACTGCTGTTTCCAGAGGGAGAAGAAAACAAAGTTTTGTTACAAGGACAAGGGAGGTGTCGCGTCCGAAGCTGTACACGTCCCGTGTTTGTGGCTACATGAAATGGCGTAACTCATACAAACATACCCAAATTCAACAGCGATGGACGCCAAAGGAGTTGATGTATTGCTCGGAAATGAACGAATTAGTCCATAAGATTCGAGATCAGGTCGGCGCTGTGAGCGAGAGGGAAACCAAAATGAGAGCTCATCCTGTCCATTATGGACACAATGTACCGTGGATGTAACTGCTGACATTGACAGATGGCATTGCTAGAGATCTGTAGGCCAGAGCGGCAACAGGACAAATAAAGATCTTTGCTGGGCTCCTCGTTTTCCATCGTGTTGTCTTTTGTGTGCAGCTCAAGTGGGTGAGCTGATGCCTGGGGCTGATGTATCACCTCTCACTCACAAGATCCCAGCTGCTCTAAGTATACTCCTACATTGGCGGTGCTCAAGATGGGGGGCTGCAGAGGTTTCAATAAAATTTCGGTGTGCACTGGCTCTTGTGTGAGTTTATCACTGCGTCACACAGGTGGAAATTTGAGGACATGCTTTGTTATGTCAGATGAAGTAGTCACATCTCACGGCGGAACTAAAGCTCATTAATGTCTCCCCTCCCACCCCCCCCCCCCAAACCCCCAATTCTTCCCAGCCTCAAACATATTTGCATCTCTGTCCCCAAACATACATTAAGTCTGGTCCCCTCCCCCATCCTCAAACATACTTTATACATGCCCCCCCCCCTCCCGCCAACCCCATCCCTTCTCCCAAAATAGGTTGTGTCTCAACAACCCAGTCTACATGTAATTTGGTTTTGTTTGCCTGATCGCTAAGTTACGATTTAGAGTTCTTCATATTTGCTCTTCTACATTCCTACGGATTGTGACCTTCACGCCCTGACCTGTGACTTGTGATCTGTGACCCCTTGACTCTGTGATGCAGGACAAACTATTGGATGTCAGCCTCAAACAGGTCACTTTGTCATCTCTGCGGGTGCCAGTGAATTGTGCCTGGATGTTACACCGTGGCAGCGTCTCACCGGTGTCTCTATGCTGCATGTCAGGAAAACCAGGATATAGACTAGAACTTATTTGAGTGGTCAGTTGTCTAGAGTTGCATCCCTCTGGTGTTTTGGGGTCTCTCCACTAACACCAGTGCCCTCTCCTTTACCCCCACGCCTGTCTCTAATGGTCTGGCCGGTGTCAAAGTCTGACTGGCAAAAGCAGTTTGTGAACTGTTGTGAGTTGTGTACTGCGCCTAACAGGCTGCGTCACAATTTGCTCTAAGATAGAGAGAGAGAGTGAGCGAGACAGGGAGAGAGAAAGAAGCAGTGTAGTGTGTTGAGCGCTTCGCCGGCGCACCATTCTGCTCTGTGGTTGACATGTTGCTTCTGTAAAGCGCATAGAGCATTTTTAAAAATGGATAGGCGCTATATAAAATAATAATAATAATAATAATAAAAGGACGTGGTAAAATAATGGCCTGGCAGAATATGACGTCACATTAACATTTTGACGAGTGTGGTGACCAAATTTGACTCTGATCTGCATCTATTCAATCCTGAAGTTCCTCTGTCTCTGTCTATTCTTACATGATTGTGTCCACGTGCATCTATCATGTCTGCCGAGGTCTGTTATGACCTCTGTACACCTGTAATCTATTCTGACCCATATCCATGTTTTACTGACTACTGAATATTTTGAGTGGTGACAGAATAAAACCGTTAGGTTTAAATATATTGGGGGGGGGGGCAGTGTTTTGGGGGAGGGATATCTAAATCTGATTTCAACAATTATAAGCTCACACAACAAACTAACATCAAGTGATTCTAAATGTGATCATTGCGGCAACGGGTATCGTTTTAAACTGGTGAGGCAGCATGGCTATAACCAAAGGGCTAGTTTCTGTAAGCCTCTCTTGCCAATCCGCTTCCCATTTCCAATGAGTTAAGCAGAGTTGCCAGTGTTTCAGTCGTATGTGTTTGCTGGAGTGTTATCTTCTTCTTCTTCTTTCATAGTTGGTACGTCTAGAAGACGATTCCCCAACTGAACTACTATATGCGACTCAACGTCGCTCCTCTGAGGCTAAAAGCAGGGTAAAACCTTCATAGATGTTAAGACCATTTAAAATATATTAGTTGTGTAAAATCTTTTGTATATATAACTCCGGTATAAATATCTCTTGGTTTCCAGATTGTGCACAGAAATACAACCCGCACTTTAGTTACAATGGTAGCTGCAACGGATAATTATGTTCTTTAATTCATTGTCGAAAGTCGTTGCAGACGGTAGTGTTTGGACTTCTGCCGGGAGGTGGTTCCACATCCTGATGACACTAGGGTAAAAAAAATAAAGATGGCTGTTAACCCGTGAGCTTGGGATGTTATATTTTATATTATTCCTTCTGTTGCCTCTGGTATTAATGGTGAGGTGGTTCAGTGGGATATGGATATTTCCTTCCCTGCCCTTATAAAATATTTTTACTTTGTTTTTTGCTCTCCTCTCTTCTAATAGTGTCCACTGAAGGTCTCTCATCATTTTGTTTACACTACTACTTCTAGTATAGTCATTCGTCACAAAGCGGGCAGCTCTCCTCTGGACCCTTTCCAGTTGGTCTATATTTATTCGACAGTTGGGGTAAGAAGACCGTAAAAGCCAAAACTAAATTTTACGGAGACGAACCACAAAAAAAAAAATTGCGTTGCGCTCGGCTTTATTATTTATTTATTTTTTTCCATTCTGCTTTCTGCAATGACCAAAAGATACCGCATAAGTCATACAAATTTATAGAACCTCCCCCCAAAAAAGACGGAGCATGACTCCTTCTATAGAAGAATTTTAAATGCCGATATGACCTAGATAGCACGTACGGTCTTTTTCCGTAAAACGTCACTGTGATGAGGACACGACAGTGAGAGCAACTAGACAGGACACACAAGCTACTGGCAGCGAGAATGGAATGACACTTTACTTCTCCAGAGGTGACTGCTGACATAGGAAGGGAAATAACTTTAACTTACCTATCCTGGGCTGGGTCACACAGATTGGCACGAGTTATCTCTCTTTGAAAATGTGTTGTTTTTTTTGCCATCTTCAGTGTTGGTTTTTGTTCTTTTTCTCCACCCCCCCCCCCCCTGCAAAGCCGTTCCTCCCGTATTTGGTTTTCTGATAGAGACAATGTTTGACTGATGTTCCTGGCATAGATCTTTCTGGGTCTGCAGGTGTATGGGTGGGGTGAGGTTGGAAGGGACTGGCTCGAGCAACTTAGTACTGGCACTGTAGACTGCCTACAGCAGGAAACCTTCAGCCTCTTGAATGCCGACAGCGTATTGTCAGGAATAATCTTTCGTATGCCAGCTGTGTATCTGTCAAATACAATTACACATCTTTAGACATTTGATAAATTTTGCTTTTATAGTTCCCATTTCCCTCTTTGGAAAGACTGAAATAATCAAATTCAAAAGTGACAAGGACAATGAAAATCACAGCAGCACCGCTTCGGCATTGAAAGGGTCAAGCGACCACAAGGACAATCACACTACAAACCCACAAACAGACCATCAACAGAGGAGACGCACGGTTAGGACGTGTACCAAATTCAAGACTCTATTCCTTTATTCAGCCGTTGTTTTTCTTCTTCAGCTCAGACAGACATATCGGCAGACACTAGTCAGTGACCGGCAGACCGGATGCGATGCGCGTGACCACCACACAGTTATCTTATACCCCCACCCCCACCCCCCCCCCCTGCTAAAAAAATAAACCCTGTCCCGGACTCGAATCTGCCAATTAAAAAAAAACTTGCTTATGATGGGACCCAGACAGAAATGATGGAGCGGTGGTTGGGGCAGGGGGAGGGGGGTTGGAGCAATCATGATTGTTGGTGTCGGCGAGACAGGCAGAAAACAAAAGAGTCACTTTCTCCAGTGACATTGATCCCCTGCTCTCACGGCCACGCTTCGTAAACTGGCTTTTTAACGAGCTTATTACCGCCCTTGTGGCACATTTTATCATAGGTTGTCTGCCCGTGTCAGCTCGGGTTCCAGAGCTGGAGACGGCGCTGGTGCGGCTCACATCACGTGATCAATATTTATGACTGATTAGACGATGCTGACGAGCAACACGAGCAGGCTGGGGGCGGGGGTGGGTTGTGGGAAGGGGATGGGGGGGGGGTGGCAAACACGAAAGTGAAAGCGAATCAAAGCAAAATAAGAAAAACCTGATTTTCTAAAACATAGACTGGGGCAAATTTGGGCAGCTGCATAGTTGAATGCGGACGTGGTTTGAAGAAATGGTTTGGGGGAGGTGGGGGTGAAAAGTAAGAGGGGGGGGCAGCTTTCTCTATGTTCACACTACGGCAGCGGAGGGGGAACGGAGGGGGGGAGGGGGGGGGTTCGTACACAGTTTGGCAAGGGGGGGGCAAATCTGTACGTTAGACATGGGAACCGGGGGGGGGGGGGGGGCACGTGCGTGCCACTTAATGTTATAGACAGACACACGTCAAAAAGAAGAAAGGGCATTTGGGAAGGAGCAGAAGTGTAGATTACTGCAATTTCTTCCAGTTCCAGGGTGTAAACTTAGCATGACTGAGCTGGGTCCGTTGTGGAATACGACAGGGGCGGGATTTACTTGTCTCTGTGCAGTGTGGAACATGTCATATAAATATCTGTTGTAGGACAGCATGGCTTGATTGTGTACCGTCGTAACCCGAAATGTAAAAAAAGGAAGGGGGCGTGTTGGTGGTTTGGTGAAGAGTGAATGAATTTTTTTGCAATGAATGTGGTTTGCAGTGGAAGAAAGCAAAAAGGGAAGGGGTGGAGGGGGGGGGGGGAGGGGTAAGGGACATCCCGATGTACTTAGGCTCGTATGGAAGAGGGGTGGACCCAGGAGAATGAAAAGAGTACGTAGGGCGTGGGGGTGGGGGGGGGTGGAGAACGGTATTACTGGATTACTGGTGAGCGGATTAAATTAAATTCCACTCTTATTTATTGTTGTTTTGTTTCCACAAAATGAAGGATTTTTTTAAAATCGGATGCAGGTTATGTATGAAATGAAACAATCAAATAAATGTAGTTCAAGCGAAATGCCACTAGTTTTAGAACACTGAGGCTTTATCGTGAAAATTTGCCAACTTCTGATGGTGGCATGCTGACTCGTTTAAGGGGGGGGGGGAGAAATTGAAGCTAAATGGGTGAAAAGCGTATGTGGTGGGTTGGGGGCGGGGGGGAGTCGAAACTGGCCAAATTCGAGCATTCGTACCTAATGGACGGCCCCATAAAAGGGTTTGATGCTTAGTAGGTTTGATATAATGAATTCTCACCTGTCCCCGTTTCCTCTAAGGACATTCCACGCAATATGTTACCTGAGAGCCATGTTTCAAACCATGCCTGGGAAAACAAATTAATGGTTGTGTCGTTAAGGGAAGCAATTAAATTAACATTTCTGGTTAGCATTATCTTCCTTGCTAATCGTGTGACCTGGTGACCATCTTGGAAAAGCTCAGGTTTACAACCTCCCATCAGTTACCATGATTGTGTCCCATCAGTTACCATGATTGTGTCCCATCAGTTACCATGATTGTGTCCCATCAGTTACCATGATTGTGTCCCATCAGTTACCATGATTGTGTCCCATCAGTTACCATGATTGTGTCCCATCAGTTACCATGATTGTGTCCCACCAGTTACCATGATTGTGTCCCATCAGTTACCATGATTGTGTCCCATCAGTTATTCAAATGAATTGCCCCAGTGTGCTGAAAAGTAAAACTTGATTATTTATGCTTTTTCTGTTTGCTCCAATGCAGTTTTTGAATATAGAAACACATTCTTCAAATCCTGTTGGTTTAGTTTCACAAATTTTGCAGTTTTATTTGCTGAGTAAAAAACATGTTGTTTTTTTTTTTTATGTCCCATCAGTTACTAACTAAAGTGAAGGCAATTGAATGGGCTCATCTTAATTTTTACTATTTAAAACACATTTTTATCATTTCTGCACCATTTTTCTACAGGATTGATCACTCCATTTCGAAATAAATGACTGGTTATTTATTTAATGGCCTTTTCTGTCTTTAAAAAAGAATTGTTTAAATGTCCCTTTAGCAACACATTTTAGAGTTACTTGTATAAGCGTTTTGCCCCAGTCCTCGGCTGTAATTAAAGACAGAAGGATGCTTGCTGTCGTTACTAGTAAAAATATTATTATTATGTATGACTATGAGTCGTTTCTGGTCTATCCTTCTACGGGTACTCTTTAGGCTTTGCGATGTCTCGGTTGTTGGAAGACTAGTATTAGTAAGCAAAGCAGCAAGAATCCCCACTTAGACAATACGGTGTACTTGCATACAAGGTGCTGCCTCTTGTGTAAGCTGGTGCTGAAGTTTGGGGTACGTCCATACATGTTGTCAGTGAATGGTCTTTTGCTTGTGTAGGCACCCGATGGTACCCTCTAAGAGGCCGCCTCTGCTCTTTCGTACAGTCATGTATTACTAGTACATTTACTAGTAGCAATAGTTCAAACTTGAATACAACATAGTACTTTGGGTAAGAATGAATTTCAACTATTCAAATAAAAGCGCGTCAGTGTTAAGACCCCGTGCTTTTTGTTTGATCAGTATCCACAAAAATTGTGTTTCTTGTGCTGAAAAGTCCCTCCCAGTCTCACTTGCAAACTGCGACACCAAAGCACTTCCTTTTCAAATGCACTTCGTTTCTGCCTTCTCTCTCTCTCTCACATATAAAAACACAAACACACAGTTGAGAGAAGTATACTCACACACATACATACACACACATGTATACGCCCAGATAACACACACACACACACACAAACACTCTTGTGTCGAGTACGTCTAGTTGTCATAATTTGGTCCATGCGTTCTTCCGTGTGCTGCACAGGAATCTCATTGTTGTTGTCGATGGCGGTGATGGTGCTAATGGTAATGCGTGTGATGTGTGATGGTAAATGTTGCTGCTGCTGCTTCTATTGGGTCAGACGTTTTTGAAATAGGCCTACAACTATTTCAAGTCGAGCGGTAAAAGTAGAGAAACTGGGCCCTGTAATGTTATTGCTGATGATGATGATGATGGTGGTGATGATGATGATAATAAAGCAATTTAGTGTACTGCTAGTGGTCCGTGTTAGTTGTCATTTTGTACACCTTACAATATTTTTCTTGTCCTGCGAAACTTGAATTCCAAGAAGCATAACTCTCTTTTACTTGAGGACCCTCATAGTTTACATTACTTATCCCCCCTAAATTATCATGGATGAATGCCTCTCAATCTCATTTGTGATTTACCATTCGTATCACGTTCTCCTCACTGACAAATGACATAACTCAAGTCTGTGTTTATGAATATATAAGTTTTGATGGTTGTTTGATCAATAATGCTAAAAACAATGCAAGCAATAACAGAAAAGAGTTTATAGAATGTACAATGGAATGGTTATGCACAAGCGACTTACGGAATGCTTATAATTTTATGTGTGAACAAAACAGAAAACAAATCAATTGATCAATTAATTCATTATTAAACAGCATCAGTCAATGAGATAATTGCTGTCTAAAACACAAGAAAGGCTCCAAAATACATAGGAGTTTATAGCCGTGCAAGGATAAGGTTTCAATCACAGTTACAAGAGTAAAGAACGTACATGTATCACATTCTGCTTTTTAGCAGATTTTGAACATAGCGGAAAGTATCACATCCTATTTCTCTAACCGGTTTCAAACAGTGCTAAAAAATATAGATCTAAATCCAGTTTCCTATTTCTACAACACATCTCGAAAAGTGGAGAAAGTACTACATCCTATTTCAGATCTCTAAAAGTAGGGAAAATGCCACAGCCTATTTCTCTAACAGATCTCTAAAATTGGAAAAAGTACAGATCTAGATCTGACAGCCTATGTCTATAACAGATCTCAAAAAGTGGAAAAAGTACCACATCCTATTCCCCTAACAGATCTCAGAAAGGTAACAATTAACAACCTATTTCTATAAAAGATCTCAAAGAGTGGAAAAAATGCTACAAGCGACTTCTCTAATAGGCCTCGAACAGTGGAAAAACACAACATCTATAATTTCTCTAATAGATCTCAAAAAGTGGGAGAATTCTCAAAGAATTGAAAAAGTATCACATTCAATCTCTCTAACAGATCTCAAACATGATAGAAAATAAAGACATTTCCACAATCATATTGATGTTTCAAATTCAATCTCAAATAGTGAAATACCCACACTTTCAGTTTGATGAAGTGAATCTGGTCAGCTGATTAAGTGATTAAGTCATATGCAATCATACCTAAATTGCTTTTAACGATTATTTATTACCAGCAGATGAATACAATAACATTAAATACACCACAAGATGTTAAATGGGACAAGTGGGGCATTTAGTATTCATGAGTTTTGCAGACACTGCCTAAATCTGAATGTAGTTATGAATACATGGGAGACATAAACAATGGTGAATTCTGCAAATCCAGATGGAGGAAATACTGAGCTGAGTTCATGGTTCCATTATCACCCTAGACTTGAAATAACTTACTTTGTAATTATAACATCAAACACTGTAGGAAAATGCTGCACTGCAAGAAAATCATGTCATTAACTTATCTTTATGCTGAGCATTCTTTCCACGCAGTGCGCCATAGACCTGACTCATTAAGTCACTGTCCCATCTTATTTAACTCCACTGTCTTTGATAACATTAATAATGATTGTATTCAGCCTTTGATTGACCTTTGGTACATGTATACCTGAGATCTGCTTTTTGTGTGACAATCTGATTAACGTACAGCAACTGCCCTGTTCTGTTATCAACTCAAATCTTCTTGGATGTGTCTAAATTGATCACTTTGGTAAAATAGAATTTGCTTCTAAATAAACTGGTAGATCAACAGACAAAATGAATAATTGTACCTTGGTAGCTAACCATTTCTATGGGGTATTAACAACCAACATCCTCCCTTCCAATGTATGCCACTCTATAAATCTATAAAACGTACTTCAATAACAATTAAAAACAATAATAATAATAATAATACTGCATTATTATTGTTATTAGTATTATTATTATTATCATTATTAATTAGTACATTTGCCAACTCTTGACCTAAACATCTACATGTAAATAAGGATCCATATGTGAGAGGATGAACGATTTTCTATTTTTAATATGTGCTTTCATGGTAACGCTAGTGCGTGAGTAAGGGACGGCCACTCATAGTAGTGTAGGGACACTTGGCCGAGTACCATTAATTGGATTATTTCCCTTGTAATACTAGCGCGGGACCCGTTATTCACATCACGGTGAAAAGCGCGCATTTTGATTGGTCAGTTGGAAATGTTGACCACCAGGCTTCCAACTCTTATATCATGGCTTTAAGTTTCTTACAACTCGCTCATTCGTTGTTATCCACTGACAGAAAGACGGGAACCCAAATTTATTTTTGAGAGTATACAATACCCTATCGGTACAAAATAGGTACTCATGATAACGTTTGTTATCAATGGAGATACGTCGTATTAATGGACGAAAGTATCCCGCACAAAATTGTCGAATGTTGTTAGTCCTGACACTTTGAAAATTTATATTAAAACTATTACCGGGTTTCTGGTATAAGTAGTCAGTTAGAATTTTAGCAGCAAGTTTCTACTTTATAATGGTACCAATTTTGTTGTACTTTGATGCACATATCCTATTGAAATAATTAATAAGAGGATCTCGGATTTAAAGTAAACTATGAGTTAGACGCATGTTATCCCCGATAAATCCAACCTGGGTCAAATTTATTCAATTATTGCTGGAGGGGACGTTAGAGTAATTTCTGCAGTTTACTGGGATACCTAATTGACTTTTGTGTGCACCCTTTTAACCGTACTGTAAATTCGATTGTGTTAGGACCCTAACCGGTTATGTTGTTCGGCTGGACTCAATGTCCGAGCCTTTCACTTGTGCAACACGGGCTACGTAATAGCTCTCCCGGACGTCCGCGCTGGCTCATAAATAAGATGCGAGTTCGAGTGGTCAGCACACTCCATCATAGACGCAGAGACAAGAGCCGACAGCACAGTGAACCCAGACCAGCAACCCGGGCCCGTAGCAGCTCAGAGGCTTGCCGACGCTTGCCATCGCCACCCCGCCCCATAAGGCATGAAGCGGTAGCGCAGGACCCGGAGAGACTTTGGCTTATGGCTGGTTGGGCTTCTTTTTATGGGCTTCTTCTTTTTTTGGGCTCCTTTTCTGGGTTTCTTTTCTTTTTCTGGGTTTCTTTTTCCTTTTTCTTGGTAGGGTTTTTCCTATGCCTTTTTGGTAGCGATACCTTTGTTAGGCTTTTTGAATAAATAAGATTGCCAGCAGAACCCTGTGTTTGTTAATCCTGTGTATCCTTAAGGGAGTTACTATTGAACCCACGCAGTAACCACTTTACCCACTCGTAGTTCATCCAACACATATATGATATAAAGTGAGTTAAACAAAATATACACAGCTTTCACATACATCAAGCTGTAAATTTGTCAGTTACACTGTATGCGGATTATCTAAACAGAATGTATGAAAATGAATGCATGGTTGCATAGACTGAGTGACCCTTGTGGTAATCAAAGGTGAAGGACGGGGAAGGGGAAGGAAGGTGGTTATCCACATACATGTGTATCAATATAACAAAGACAACAAAAAACACCAGTTCATTGAAGTCTCTTGCACCGGTGGGCTTAGGCAAGATGATGTCTTGATAGTCAGCATAAAATCACACTCAGGTACAGGCAACCCTTGTGGCTCACATGTGGTTGCATGGCAAACCCAAGTGTAACAGTGATGATGAGATGAAAGTGTTGATAACACAAGAGATAACAAAATGTTTATTAAACTTAGGTGAGGATAACTGAAAACTACATAAATGCAGTAAGGGCAAGATGACCCTGTGAAGTGTGAGTCAGTCCTGAGGTCCTGAGTGAGTTAACTACAGTAATTCCTTCTGAATCTGTGTGGCCACAAGAGTGTGACGTACAACAGCTTTACTATAATAATACAGACTTCAGCTGTGTCCGACACCCAGTTCAGTCAGAACTGATAGCTGGTATTGAGTTATTTACTCATTTATCGTGGTAGATATGCCATTAATGATACATGTATCATCATTCTATACAATAATAATCCCTGTGTCATGCACAGAACGGATACGGACCAAATACAATTAAATCTGAGCTCAAAAGAAGAAAAAGAAAAAAAAAAGAAAAAAAAAAAGGCTTTACCGTGATATAATACTATGGAATGAAACTTCAGAAATATTCAGGTGTCTCTCTCTCTCCTGTGTCCTGTTATCTCTACCAATTATCCTATACATACAAACACACATGCACAAAACATCAGAAATATACAGACATAACCCAAAACAATCTCTCAGCATCCATCATTACCATGCCCTCAGCAATCAGAAAACATGTCACAGGGTAAAGTACAAAACATAACACTGTTCAATAATTCAGTTGCTTGGAATGGAATACTGTACTTGAACAAATTTCATAACAAAATAAAAGCTGATTGGTAATGCTGATCTTTCCCAACAAAACTTTTCCTGAAATGGTTCTGGTTTGGTCCAGATAACAATATGTGGCAGTTACAGATCATACATGTCGACAATCTGAACTAAAGTTTTAAAGTATGACATATAAGAAGGAACAAACAGGATGGACTTCTGAATGCGACTCATGCCCGAATCAACTAAACAATGGCAGACAATTACAGATACTACCTCAAAACTGCCAATTTGAAGATTATTCACCTCATTATTTATTCCATAGGATGTATTAGAAAAAGATAATAGATCTAGTGCTTCATAATAAACAAATGGTTGAAAGATAAAAAAATATATTTTTTCAAGAAAATGTCACGACTGTATTAAAAAATATTATCACGGGTCGCATCTAGAAGTACTTCACCAAAAAATAACTAGATAACTAAATCAAATGCAAACAAACTGCAACAGTTCTTGTTTTGGTTGGTTGATCTCCTTGCGACTACGGCAACTTTGGTGTGTGAAGTGACAGTACTCACTTTCCAGCCTTGGAATGCTTTGTCCTTAGCTACTGCTCACAAGACTTTCCTTACAGTAAGTTACGATGAATAAGCTAAACAGCCGCACGATGGTCAAAAACAGAGACCTTATGCATGCCCTGCACTTTGCAAAACCAATCAAAGTTATTCCAGAGTAAAATGTCTAACTAATGGACCTGTATAGTTACAGTTGTGGTATCTAGTATTCCCTCTACTGAATCGTGAAGGTCAGTGGGGTAACACTAACAGTACACACATACAAATTAGGTAATATAAATGCCATGAATGTTTTAATCAAACTCCAATTAGGCAATGTGTGAGCAAACATCACAGAGTCAGAGATAAGGAAATGCATTTGTATAAAAGTATAATTAATATCTAACTATCTTACGGATTTGGCAGAAATAAAAACAAAATTAAAGCAGTGGTTGCCATATCTGAGACAAAACAAGAAAGAAATGATGTCACCAAAATTCCACTAACCATTTTTTGGGTTTCTCTTTTCTTAAATTCACCTGAATTTACTGACAACTGCGCAAAAAAAATTGTCAAATAACATTAATTACATGCTAATTTGCATTAAAATGTAGGCAAAAAATGTTTTAAACTAAACATTTGATAATTAGTGTCCCATAGTGAATGATTATGACAGATTTGAGCCATTTGTCTGATTAATGCTGATCTATAGGATTACAAATCAAACATAAAAATGGACATAATATAGTAAACTGTCTACGACATAATTACATGTATTATTTGAGCAAAGCAAATAATTCCACAGAAAATGTTGTAAATAAGATTAAGAATCAGTGAGGTGGTCAATGAAGCCCAGCTGTACAGATTGCTGCCATGTTGGTGATCACACTTTAATCCAGTGTGGAATATTAACAAGTTATGTTGCCATAGTGGCTGCCAGAAACTGTGGACGTACAAGAACAGCTGCTATTGCATTTGCCAGTAAGGGCCAAATTGTGCATTATAAGTAAAAAATGAAAAGAGTCATATATGGCAGTTGCCAATAGTTTAGAACTAGAAAATATTTGATATCTCTCAACACAGAAAATCTGTGGGGTTCCAGCAGGGCTTGGAACAAAGTTGGCAAAAAAAGAAAAAGTTGTAAGTTGCAAAACCTCTTACAAAAGTAAACACTTAGAAACAAACTGTACGAATTTCTACTTCTTTTGAAACTTATTGAATAGTTTAAATTGTTGGTTTCTATGTGGGATTTTGCAATATACACTTTTTTTTTTGGTCATTATTAAATTTTTAATCTCCCTTGACAAGCAAGAAGGTCTTAAACCACAGGCCAGACACATCTGATATCAGTGTTATCTGTAGTTGTGGACACATTGGTTCTCCCGATTCTTCCATACATCCACTTTTATCTATGTTTTACCCAGTAACTCAACTATCCTCTCCCCCCTCTCTTTACCCCAAACACTGAGGAGTGCCCAATCCATTGCCTAACCCGTAAATTTAATGTACCTTTTACTGACCTCATTTCTAGAAAATTCAGCCGCATCCCCTGCAGTCTCATTTTGCCTCTGTTGCTGATGAAAAGAGGCTGAAACAAAATCAGATCCGATCAGCCAAATATCCACAGTTTTAGTTCTTTCATCAATTACATTTCATCAACTTCACATACAACTTCAGAGCCACATTGAACAATTCATCTTATTGGCCTCATTCAAACATAGCAAGAATGCAAAGACCACAAATCATTCATCGTCACTTCCTTAAGAGCATTACAGACTCTCTCCTGAGCACTGTCGACAGAACCTAATGATTCAGGAGATTGTGGGTAGAAATGTGAGAGAAATTGACTTTCACGACTTTTCAGGACCTGTGTGAACCTGGCAACATCTGACAAGGCCAGTGCTTGTCACAGCTGAAACCCCTCACCATTGATAACAAGTACTAGCTGTAGGGGACATTTCACCTCAGGAGGTCAGAGCTCACTTGCATCCATCAACTCACCATATAAGGAAGTCAGTTTACAGATGACCATGATGAAATCAGTCAGTGTCATGTGATTATCTCGACCTCCATAACGACGGGCAACAGCAGCCAGAACTTGTCGATTGACTGGAAAGCCTATCCATGGAAACAAAACTCATTCAAGTCAAAGTCAGAAAATTTTTCATATGATTTTCATTTTTAATGTCTTATGTGTCTGCAAGATCAGTATGCTCAATCTGTGCTGGCAAGGACAAGTTTTGGACTGAGAGTCTATTATGAGTTTTCAGAACAATATTTTATATTCTGAAAAGTCCCACAACTTAAGGTACCACGATAATCTGGGTGTCACAGACAATGGCAAGTAATGGTGCATGTCTGTAACAGGTAACACAAGGCTCGAAGTGACTGTGGCTATTGGTTGTACTTGTGAACATAAAGATTTAGATATAATGGTGTTGTTCCATTTCGCATTAGCTGGTCATGGGAGAAGGAAAGAGGTCAACTATATTGTTTCATTTAATTCAGATTTTGTATTTTTCTACTGTTTATTATTCAACAGCAATGCTTGCCACTAGTGGGGATGAAATTTCGATTGTGTTGATAGCAGAAGGATATGTATTGGATTGAGCTATTAGCAGAAAAGTGGCACCTATGTTGTGTTTAGCTTTTGGTCAGCACTTTAGCTCCACTAATATCTTGTTGATAAAGACAACATCTATCTAATCAAAGTTCTGTTTTGGGTCGGGAAGGGAAAGAGAGTTGTGAAACAGGAGAGAAAACTTACCCAACTTAGAGAACATGGTTCCCAGTTCATATGTGTCTACAGTGTTTGTGTTGTCAGCATCGAAATGCTTGAACACCTCCTGGACAGTACATGGAAATGAACGCAGATCAGACAACAGTAAAATCTGCATAAAATGTAAGCTGAGGCTATACATGTATAATTGTCAAAAGACAGGTCTTGATAAGAATGACACCCCCGGCTTAAATTTCCAAATTTCAAAAGAAAAGTTCTGTGGTCAGGGTACTTCCATAGACTTTAATATTTGCAATGGTTGCTGAGTCTACCTGATCAACGGCATTCTTTAGTAGAGCTATCACAAAAACATTGATAACACGATTTCACGCATTTGGGGGGCAAATATTGCAGGGTCTGGCTTGACACCCAGGGCAAAAGAGTACCTGCGCAGACAGCAAGTTTTGGAATGCTGATATTATTATCATCTCATGGAAGCGGGACCTCTGATTGGCTGCTGTTATAATTTAATTCATGTTAACCCTAAGTCTTACCCTGACCCTAATCCCAATGCTAATCACTGATCCTTATACAAATTCTCTAATCTGGGTGTCTACCTGAAACTACCTAAAACAGACACCTTGTAAAACACAACGATCTTTCTGTTAAATTACATCTAAACCCAGACAACGTCAGGAACATGACGAGGATTACAAGTATTTTTATTCTCAAAACAAGCAACTGATGAGACAAATTGACAGACTAATGTAAGAGGAAATGAGGTGGAAAAATGGTAAATAAAATGAGCACGAAATCCAGCTGAGATTCACTGAGACAGGCGAGAAAAAGTAGATCATATCATCATGTATAATGACATCCAGTAACAAGACCTTGGAAACAGCAACGAACAAGAAGTCCCTGTCTTTTCTTTCTTTGTAATAAATAACTTGAATAATGACCACCCATAATCAAAAGTTCCAATAGCAGTTAAGAAAATTCTGAGACTGTGGGTGTGGCCAATGTATTAGACATGTCGAATGTCTGTCGCTGCAAACCACCATGTGAATTTTAAACTTTCCCTTGATTTGGGGTGCTCTCTCTTTGTCTACACTGGGCTCACTGACCATGTGCTGTGACAACATGCCTCCTGTGTCATTGATGGGCATACACTAACAAGGGGGGTAACCATGCAAAAAAAAACTGTCATGAGTATATTCTTTACCTTGTTATGTCCCTTTTGCTAGAATAGCAAGGTCTCAGATATAACACTACAGTTCCATTGTGTAATGTCAAATACATTACTGAAAAAAGAGAAGGGAGAGGCCCAGCCTATAGCATACATTGTATTACCCTTATACAGCCCGAGTTTGAGTTTAATGGCATGTCGGCATGATATACAGCCTGATTCACATGTATGTGGTCAAAGATAGATGCCAGCATACAGAGTGTGGAGTGAGACAGAAAGAGCAGAAATGAAAGTGAGAAATTTACCCTGTAAGCTTTGATTTCTTTCCATGCACGTTTGGTCTCAGCCAGACTCAGAAATCCACTTTTATTTTCCTGATGACATTGTTAAGGAAAGGTCGGATGCCTGACCTCACACATGGACTCTGACCAACCCATACACAGAGACTGGCTGCACAGAAGCATGCACACTACTAAACACACTTACAGACTAGATGCACACACTGTGGTCAACTGTACATTGCAATTTGCAGACACTCAGACAAATCAACAGTATGACAATTGACAAGCAAAAAGATCTCATCTTTCTCAGCTCCACCTTTTTGCATGTACTGGGCACTCTCTATTACATTCTAATCTCCACTTTATTTACTTACAACTGAAAATGAGCCTAAAGTCATGTCTGATGGACGGACCCTTCCTCCTGAGATCCAGTAGTCTTGTTCTACCTAGAATTTCATTTCTTTCTACTGGCACTCACAAACACCCCCAATTCCCCATTTTTCTTTCTCTTCCATCCCTTCCATTTCCCGCTGATTAAGTGAATTCACTGACCTAACCTTTATCATTTCGTCCATCCACCCCAGTCTGCAGATCAATCAACAGAAATCAGCCAGCCATCCACCTCACAAAATTAATAAATTGATGAAGTACTTAAAATTTAAACCAGTAATGAACCTATTATATAATTAATCCGCTAGTCAGTTAACCTTCAGTTGAACAACCATTCTCTGACTCAATGGAATGGTTACTCGTTCATTTAATCAGTCATCAGTGTCAGCCATCAATATGACAATCATTCCATCTCTTCATGAAATGTCTGACCCAACAATCAATCAGTAAATCACCAGCCACCATGTTGAAGGATACATCCATCAATGAGACCAAACTCCGACAAGCCTCTAAAGAAAAGACCATCTTCTCACCAAATTCTGCAAAAATAGAAAATTCAAATTTGACTCTCTTCTCAACCAAAATCTGACGTAAATCAACACCTCAATATTTCTAGGCCGATCAAAATGAATGCAACTTTGATTCAAATACCTTTTCAAGTTTTTGGTGTGGATGACCATAAACAGCCTTTTAGAGGACTTCCACAAGTAAACAAAGATAAAGCAAGACAAGATCAGCAGAAGAGAAAGCATCCCTCTGGCAGGAGCCCTTTTGAGGGCTATGAAAAACATTGAAGAAGACAGAAGCAAAGAGAAGAGAAAACAACAAGGAAAAGAGATCAAAACCAGCAGAGATGCACTGAAAATAAGGACCTCAAAATCAGAACACGACATTTTTAACAAGGTAAGGAGTATCATATGACTTACACAACTTCAGTTGGGCACATATTATTTATTGTATGTTCTGGGTGTTAATTGCCGAGCCACCCATTTACTATGAAAATACAAAATTAGAAGATAATTCGCCTGCTAGTCAGGTCCTGTCGTATCCTTATTAGGCCACTCAAATGGAACTCCCCCCTCAACAAGAAAACCATTCCTCTGGTGACATCATGAGTGCATGTGACAGTTATGTTAGAACACCATGCCTGCTATTGCTCGAGTTTTTTTTAAATTCAGAACCACATGTCTGGAGAAAGTAGAACAATGTATGAAATGAAATAAAAAGATGTAGGTAAGCAATGTAGCTCAGTTGTTGCCCGAGACTATGAGCGTTAACTTGGGGGTTGGCACAGACAAAAGATAAATTGTATCCATGAACGAAAAAGCGTGTAACTCCACCTTATGTGCAATTAGTTTTGAGACAATTGAGTTCAAAATCTTTCTTTAACCCTTAGAAGACAATAGGGCTGATGATCTGCCCAATTATTTTACAGTGAAAAAGTTCTAACTAGTCATGGCATGGTCTTGTAGCCATTAGGAATGCTTGTTTCATATAATCTACGGATCTGTACGTATCAATGGCGGGTCTTCCTGCTGTTTGAAACACATTATCATGTTCTGTCTTGTGAACACCTGTCTTCCTAGATGGGTAAAATCCAAAATACCCCAATGTCGAAAGGGTCAAACAGCAGGCTACGAGGAAAGACCAAATTATTATTTTTTGTCATCTCTGGAGAGTTGGAGCTTTATTGCACTGAGAGATTGGACGGTTCTGTGCACAGTCATAAGGTTGTGTTTCCAACAAAGGTGGAGTTACACCACTCTTTCATTCATGCGCACTATTATGGTCGAGTTTCAAAATTCCCTGGTTTCAGTTTGTAGTTAACTCTTCGGCTATGCATGATGGGTAAAGCCCGCTGACTGGGTCAGTGACCTAATTCACAGTCTTATCTGGGTCAGTGTTCCTTGCCAAGGTACACAAAATAATGCAGCTTTGCAGGTGGTTTGTTTAGGCAGGCATGAAAACACTTCTGTTATGCCTTATCGTGCCCGATTATGATGTAAACAATGAAACCTTTGTCTCTTACCAAAAATCTGACTATGATACCAAATATTATAAAAACCACAGAAATCTGTGGGGTCGCAGCAAGGCTCGAAGCAAAGTCAAAATATGGCAAAAAGAAAAAGTTGTATCCATAGCAAACCTTCAAGTAAGAAATAATACAGAAAAGATGCAATAAAATACAAAGGAAAAGGGAAAACAAGTCAAGCTTTGGTATATTAACCTTCATCAGGAACAAAAAATGTAACAGGGTGGAAACTTGAACCAATAAAACAACTGAACAAATAAAAAAATTTGTAAAATGTAAAACCAATATGAGCAATTAGTTGCAGGTCCAGACTTGGATTTTCAGAGCCCAGCTCATTTGCCAATGTATGGAGGCTCAAAGTGAACCTTATTTGGTATCTAATTAATGCATCACTTCATGCCTCCAGTACTCAGAATTGTGCACTATGGCACCAGTACTCACCACTAAGTGCTATGTCCTGCAGGAAAGTACTCAGTTCATTGGCATCTAGTTTCTTGTCTGAACCACAATGACGGTCAAAGGCTTCCCACACTCCATCTTTGGGTGATGGCAGGGACTGAAACATCAGAACAAGTTGGTAAAGAGACAGCAACACATTGGCAAAACGCAAATGCCAGCTTAAAAAGAAAAAAAGGCATTTGATCTTCAAAAAAAAAATATATAACTTTTTTATTCATCTGTATTAGCACTGCTGTTTTGCCAGAACCTATTAAATCAGCCTTCCATAATTGTATCATTTGTTGGGGTTGCCAGGTAAGTGCATGCACTAAATGTCAAATTAATGAAAAAATCACTTGCAGTTTAAAACTCCTCCACATAGCACAATGAATCCCCTCCGGACATAGTAGCGTTAAGGAAGCATTACACTTCATATAAAGTAGGGTTGCTGGCTGGGTTGTCTGTCCTTTCCCTCCTTCAGCTGAACAAATATCACACTACTTCTACTATACATAACTGTAGACTACATCTCATCTCCTGAGTTAAGTTAAAGATATTCCTTTCCAATGTGACATACTCAACCCACATGCATTTCTAGCATCAAGAGTTCAGATCAACTTACTGGTGCTAGGTCAACTTTCTCATCAAGGACTCTGAAATACAAAGTGAAAAATTTTATGCTAAGATGGGCTCACTTGTAGTTTCAGGTTACATAAGAGACAAACGACATAAAGATGGTTTATTCTAGCAATTTTTGCAAGAACACTAGGAAAGTTAAGCACCTTGCTTAATCTGTGCTAAGGCTCCTGCCCTTTTCATTATAAGTCATGGAGGTAAGTTGCAGAAAAGCAGCAGTGAAGGCGATGTGGTGGAGAATTTTGCAGTGCAGTGAACCGCTGAAATGCTTGCAACAAGATATAACACTGAATGCAACCTTTTTCGCAACCCATATAAAGCTCTGAACACCACTCAACACATGAGACGACTCATATGAAAAAAAATAGCTGACACCTCTCTTATTTTCTCTCTCTCTCTCTCTCTCTCTCTGTATCTATCTATCTATCTATCTCTTACTATACATACACCTCACACCAACCAGTGAAAATACATAACGTGCATGTATCTGGCCAATATAGTCTATTTGTAAGCTTTCATGTTGTTATCAGCAACATAGCATGTGCAATGTAAAGCAAAATTATGTGTCCCTTCTGACACTGGATTTGAATATATTTCTCTTGTAATTCAAAAGCTTGAATGAGGACAGCATCCCAAACCACCAGAGTGTGCGGTCAGATCTAAGTACCGGTAATAAATATCCAGTGGCTCGCAATACGGAGAGGCCAAGGGAAATAAGCTACTAGCTGACATGAGTTTGCCTATTGAATGGAGAGTAAACCATCTCTATATCGTTCATCCGTAGTGACACTCATGGGTAAGCTGCCACGGATACAAGTTAGGGATATAATTCATAATCTATGTGAAATTCTGGAATGGATTATTTCCCCTACCTAACAAAAAAATAAATTATTGCAATTCAGAGTGCATTCAAAAGATTGTTTCCATTCCAAAGGTGACTGATAGACAAGTTTAAATGGCAGAGAGAGAGAGAGAAATAGAAAGCTAAAGCGAAAGACAAAGAAAGAGAGAGAGAGAAAAACAGAGAGAGCAAACTGAGAGAGAGACAGAGAGAGAGAAAGTTTAAGTGTTCATCATATAAATTAGGCCACGTTTATTTTCCTTCTTCCCATATGTTATGACCACGAGTAAATTCCATCACCGAAAGCAGATGAGATTACACTGAATGATGTCTATACTTAATGATTGAAATGTCTCTCACATGTTGACCTACTTGACTTTCTCAGACCTGTGGGAAACATTTCCAGGGCCAACTGTTAATTTAAAAAATTGATACCTGATGCCTTTGTATATGGGAAGAATAGTTGACAGAGAACAGAGTTAAATGTGGCAAAAAACAAAACAAGTTGTATGTGTATTTTGCAAAATCTCTCCCCTCCACACAACCAATATACAACGAATTCCAAAAGAACAGAAAAAACTGGGTGAGCTTTCTGACATCCAGTCCTCCATCGGGAAAAAAACAACACAAAAGAAAAGCAAGTAAAACAATATCTGAAAAAGAATGAAAGCACTTCAGAGGTTGGAATAATAATACTTAACTGTTGCTGATGTCTCTTCCTTGTCCTTTTAAATCTATCATTCAAAAATACTGGAAAACCCCTACTCTACCAACAAGCTTGAAAACTACCAAACGAATGCTTCCGAAATGTGGCATTGCGAACTGAAATAGGTAGCAGACCAACAGGCTAAATAAGTTCATACGATTGGGCGTGACGGAGGAGTAATCCGCCAAATGCGCAAATAATTGAACTCGCAACATGGTTTGCAACATGTTGCCAATGAGCACTCGCTGAATGAAATTCTCAGTGTGCACTAAATCTTGCCATGACACTGTTAATTTTGCAATTATTCTCTGATACATTCTGCCGTGCTAACTCCATTTTTTACATAACTACATGTAAACCACTTAACCCCATTTACATGAATGATTTTCGTATAAATTTTTTAATACTTTTTAAACTGACTGAGACCAGATCACATGAAAAATTTTTAAACCAGCCATGCAGTAAGACATTGATTCAACAATTATCTTACCCGCTGGGCACGTGTTTCTCGGTAAATAATCTCAGCATGAACTCCCCTTCTTCATGAGGGTAGAAAGTGCTAGGAATGATAACATATGTGCCTGGCTGAAGCTCAAAACGTTTGGTGCTTTCTCGATAGTAAATGTATGAGCCTGAGCGTTGAGTCAGAAGTAAAGCATTCCGAGGAGCTCGAGAATTATCCAGGGGACGTAACTCTGGGTGTTGCAGCTGTGAAGCAACAGAGAAAACATGTGCATTTGTCATTAATGTCCACATTCATGTAGTATTTGCACAAATCAAATCACTGCAATAAAAAAAAAAGCAGCAAATCTGAGAGGAATACAAGTTCACAATGATAATATAATCTTTCATTAAGCAGAGAAAATGATTGGTGGAGGGAGGGGGAATAGTCAGTGCAGCTGTAGTACAAGTCCCAAGAAGCATGTACATCAAACCTCCACTCAACATGTACACATTAAACTTCATTCACTCTGCACTCATCAAACCTTCGTTTACCCTGTACACATCAAGTCTTCACTCACAGTCACGGTACACATCAAAGCTTCACTCATATCATCCTATCCAGATCAAACTTCACATACTCTATACACATCAAATCTTCACTTACCCTGCAGACATCAAACCTTCAGTCATCTTGTGCACATCAAACCTTCACTCACCATGTACACAACAAATCTTCACTCACACTGTACTCATCAAAGTTTCACTTACCCTGTACACATCAAAACCAATAGCAAGCTTTGACTGATTGTCTCTCTCTTTCTCCATCAATGAAACAATCAAAGTGCAGTCGTGGCCATGACCCAATGTCTCATCCGGAGCTTTCAGAGTGATATAAAATTGTGGATTCCTCCAGTACAAATCTGGGGATCACAAAATACAGACTTTTGTCCTGGGATAGAAACCCTAACAACAGCATGTAGGACACAACTGTTGCAAGTGACCAATGCTCCTCTCAAATGTATAGATAGATCAGGAGATCAATAGCAAGTCTGTAAATCGTCTGATATATGTCAGACTAACAAAACACGCAAACCATCACATGAAATGGACTGTCAACTGCCCAAACAGAAGTCAAAAAGTTAAATATATTTGATGTTTGTGCAAGGTCTGCCGAACTATCGTTGAAACTCTGCGGCTCTAACAGCCTCTCCTCTGTCCTTCCTTCCCTTCCAAATAACCACAGTTCCCACTCGGAAGATTTCAGCAAACAGCTGAACTGTGGTCAAATGTGTCATATGTTGAAGGCCTGAGCTCAAGTTCCACATGTGGGCATTCAATGTCATGCAAACAGTAAGGAGCAAACAGACAAATTCTCCCAGAATCTGTTAATACACTCACTGACCACATGCATGAACCTAGTCAAGCCAAAATTATTTAACAGCAGTCTCTCAGGTGGCTATCTCTGGCACAGTAACATGATATGTCTAAGCAACAGTGCTCTGGAGCTTTTAAAGGCTTGACAGAAATATTCAAAGGTACCGATGTTGACATGAACTCTTTATTTGGCCTACCACCTACCATGTACTGGGAATAGCTAATAAATTATTAATATACTCAAGCATGGATAACTCAAATTGTACAGGGTACCTTCATCTGGTTCAAGTTTGCCAAATTTTGATGAATACCTGAAGCCTTAGACAGTATGAACTGCTACCATTGCCGATTCAAGGGAAATAATACACCGACAATTTCCTTTAATAAACAATGGATTACCTCCCATTCACAGCCCCTCTCCACCTCGATGGCCAGGTGAGAGATGGACAAACCACAAAGGGGTTAGACGAAGCATGCCAACGGTGATGATGCAAGATTGATACAACCACAGGCCTAAGGCCCAGTCGTTCCATCATTAGGCTTAACCAAGGGCTTGGGCTATACGGGGGCTTGGCTAAGTTATTGGCATTAAGTTCCCTTTGTTTCTGGGCTGCTTCTATCACACTCACAGTAAGAAAACTGGTTTGATGAACCCATGTCCTTGTTCAAAGTTTGCATAAAGTATATACATGTATATATAACTGCAAAGGATACTGAGAATAAATTCAAAACTGAGGTCTCTGTTCGTAATTTCAACTTTCCTATGTTTGAGTTTTTCGCACTCATCTCTAACTACATAAAAGAAGTTCAAATCATACATTTGGTAAACAGTGTTGGCTTGAGATAACTCACATACAGGCCATACTTCTTTTGTGTCCATCAATAGTCTTTGTCTCAAAACATGTAAACAGAACAGAGAAACTTACGTTGATGTGGTGCATTGCCACACCCCCCTGCTGTCACTCCTCTGAGCCAGGCATCATGATAAACTGTCACATTCCAGAGCTGCTTTCTCTGGGGGTGGAAAAATCATTTCTGCATTAGGTTCAAGCAAGAAGCGGGGAAGGGATGTTTTGTGAACAACATATTATTATTACACTAAATTAAATATCTTTAACTCTTTCCCTACCACACATTCTGGGCAGTATTCCACGGCTGGACCAAGCTATATTTGAGCCACCATTTTGTTCCCTCAATAGACAACCAAAAAATATGAAATTGTGTGAAAATGGATGTAGATTCAAAATATTAAGGTTTGAATGTACAACAGTGTTTTGTATTCACAAAAATTCTGTTTCGTAAACACTGGATTGGAATTGAACATGAATTTCATGAGCCGCATTTTGCGGCTCCCGGTAGGAATCGGGATTTTGCTTGAGCCGCAAAATGCGGCTCGCGGTAGGGAAAGAGTTAAAGGCTGTAGTTACTTGAATATACATGACCCAAGCATATTGTACTAGAGGTGCATATGTACCTATTTTTAACCCCGTCCTTATCCTCAACCCTAAATCATACCAAATCCCTAACCATGCCTCTTACCCTTTCAACGAAAAAATACGAGGAAAACAAAAAGAAAATCTGAAAGAATAATTATTTTAGGCTGTTGTCAGGGGTATTTTGGGAGGGGCTCTCTAGATCTGGAGACACAAAAGGCTTTAAAATACGTATCCCTAGCGTAAAAAAACTTGGGGTGCGTTCGAACAAGTAACAACATTCATTTTTAAAAAAACAGAAAATTTGTGAGATCACAGCAGGGCCTGGAACAATGTTTAAATATGGCAAAAGAAAAAAGAGAAAAGGTTACAAAGCCCTGCTAAAGAAACAATAAGTGATTCCTTGTAATATTTCTTCATTGTTTATTATGCACAGCTTTATAACAAATAACCTTTCTTTCTTTTTTTTTTTTTTCTTGATTCATTTAAGGGCATTGTAATATACTTGGACCTTTCTCTTTTTTTTTTTTTGCCACACTTAAAACATATTACTTTTTTTTTTAATAGACCACTACAGCAACATGCGTTTATACCCTACTATGTCTACATTGATCTATTACTAGGTTAACAATATCTGTATTGATATCTGTACTGTACCACATTAACTACATCATTAATAGTAGTGCCACACAAAGAGACAAACATAACCACACACTCACATCATTGTCTTGAAGTTCTGCTATAAATGCATCCGGCTGAAGATGACACAGTTGAATCTCATCAAAGTTGTATATAAAATCCTCATAGCTCATCCTGTAGACATCAAAATTACATAGGTCAAATCTCTGTCTCTATGTCGACAGCTGAATCATCTCACACTTACTAGTACAGACAATAAATCAGTTAGCATAAAATCACCATTTCCAACACAAGTTCAAGTTCGAGTATATGACAGGTCCTTAATGAGTAATTCAAACATACTCAAGATAGATCCATCTCCATAAAATGATAACATAAAAAAAAAAAGTAGGGCCTACTGGCTCTTAAGACAATAGTTCCATGCCCCACCAAAATACTGCCACGCCCTGACCGGTGGGGTATGCACCCCATCTTGAGGAACACTGTGTTAATCAATGTACTTACAGACATTTTGACACAGAAAACAATGGAAACATTTTTTTGATTTAAAACAGGTAAATCAGGCTGGCAAATTTGATAGCTTTGGACGAAACAGACACAGCTTTACTGTTGTTTGTGTGTAATGGGGGAACAGATGTCATTGACCTTACAGTTCTGTGATAGTAGTGAACTGAGTGATGATTGCTGGATGGAACGTAAAAATTAAGTCACGAATTAAGTCATCCCAATGCTTAAATTCCCCACAGGCAATGAGGAGCAGAACTATTTTTTAAATCTTTTTACATATACTGTATACTAACGTTGTCCAACCATGGTAGGGTGCATGTTTTTTTTAAAAATTGAAGTGGAGCATGGGACAACAAAGGTTGAGAAACAGTGGATTAACATCTTTATTTCCCAATGAATCAATGTCACCAAATTTGACACACTGCTGTTTGTGCTGAGGAAATCTTATTTCATCACAAAAATGTGACCATAGAAAATCTTGGTCATTTCTCAAGTTTCTAGTGTGGGCAATGTTTAACTCTTTCCCTAGCGTACAACGCACACCGCCTCGCACGCTTCCCTAGCAGCAGACGGTACAATGCAGCCTGCGTTGTGACATTGTAAAGGCATTCCTTGACCACTGTAATGGAAAATTTTAACATCCCGCGACATTGAACTTGGTAAAGCTTCCTTTGTCCTAGCATGTCCAGCCATACCACGTGTGTGCTAAGCGAATAGTTGGGACAGCTGTTGTGTAGAAAGGGGATCTTAGTTTACAAATGCACAGTACAGTAAGGCATTCAAACCCAGGAAGTGCTCCATCCAGATGTGGAATACTGGACCGTAGGGAAAGAGTTGGCCCATGATCTGATCAGCAGTTGGGAAAGAAGGTATATAATCGAGGAAACTGAGAATCTTTCTTTTTTTCTTATGATTATTGCCCTTCTGCTTCCATAGCCACAGGTGTTTTGGGCTTTTCCATAGCATTCTTGACATCTTCCACATTAGATTGCAAAAAATGAATCTGTGTTTTCATCAACAGTACCTAATCACTTTATGATATTCATATTTTCAACCAAAGAAAAAAATGTGAATTGTTATATTTTATTACCTATGAATGTTTTCACTGAATATTCTTAAGAACATGCAGACTTGATAGAGCAGTAAATTGTGAAAGTATATGAACTTGTGTTTGGACCATCATTGTTTGATGACAACAACCAGTGAGAATACAAAATTTTATCCATTTCTCACCAAAATTCTCCTTCATTACGATCTCGGAACATCAAGCTCTCTTTCAGGTCCTGATGCAGATATGTCATTTCTGGCGACCTGAGGGTACAACAGACAAAGGCTGAGCCAAAATGGGGTATAAAAACCAGTTAAGCAAGTGATTGGGTTACCTTAATAGCTTGTATTCTGTCAATCAATTCAGTCAATCTATCTGAAGATCTGTAATTTGCCCTCTTGTCATCCACACACATCCACTGTCATCAGCAACTTTCATCGTAGTAATCCCTTTATTGTATTTATTGTGACCTCTGACCTCAGTTACTGTCAGTTCATATACTTGTGTATGCTGATCTTAACATATTTCCTGTCAGGTTGTAGATATACAAGGTGGTGACCTTTGATTTCTGTGGCTATTGGATCATATACAAGGTGACCTTTAAGCTGTGCCTCTGTCAGATATCACCTACCTGTCAGACCATGCCCCCTTCCATTCTCCCCGACCCCAAGGGTTTCTGAGCCTCAGCAGATTGACAGTTCCTCGACCAGTGGGAATCTGGACAACAAATGCTAGACAGTCAAACTTTGACATACAGAAATCAGTTACAGTGACTATAATAAAACATATCTGATATCATTCACTGGATCTTAGGATTAAGAAGATTTTTGTTAAAAAAACAATCATCTATCCTATTTGGATTCTTACACCTCAACACATAAATATACAAAAAGCACTGCTAAGCCTGGCAGTAATAGGTTGATAACCCTGATATTATATAAAGCAGGGTTAGCAGCCTGCTAAGCTACCAATGCTTTTTGCCATAGTCTGCCTTACAATCCAACTAAAAAGAAGTGCATGATTCATGTGAGAGGATGAACGATTTTTATTTTTAATAATGTACTTTCATTGTAACGCTAGTGCATTTTAAGGTACGGTTAGTCATAGCGGTTTACAGGCACTTGTCTGGTTGTCATAACTTGAATTACTTCCCTTGTGTACGGTAGAGTCTGCTCCAATTGTTCATGCCTTGACGTGGAGGAGTGGCTTGCGTGTCCCAGTGATCCCAGGAGCTAAGCCAGCGGAGGCCTCGTGCCCCTGATAGCTTTAAGCAAGCTGGACAGGTCATGGGGGAAGGACCAGACAAGATTGAACAGACCGGCCCTCCAGGTTCGGGGGTTGGGCGTACGGCTAACAACCCTACCCTGAAATCCTTGTTGGGGTGACCTTACTTGGAGAAACAAAAATCGTTACGGAAACAGCAACATGGAAAAACCAACGTTCTGGATGTGATGGACCTTCTGAGTACCTCGCGACTCGTATGAATGCAAGTAGTGAAAGCCGAAAGGAAACTGCTAGCAGGATGAAGGAGGAACTGAACACCGCCAAAACCAAGACCAGGATTGGATACTGGAATGTTAGAACAATGTATGAATCGGGTAAGTTAGCACAAGTAACATCAGAGATGAGGCGCTACAACCTACACATCCTGGGTGTAAGTGAGAGCAGATGGACTGGATCTGGAAGGATCAAAACATCCACTGGAGAAACCGTTCTCTACTCTGGAAGAGAGGATGACCAACATCATGAAGGAGTAGCCATCATCCTAAAGAAAGGACTGGACAAATGCTTGTTGGAGTGGAACCAGTCAATAGCAGACTGATGAGGATGAGGATGAAAGGACGACACACAAACATCACTGTCATCCAATGTTATGCACCAACCAACGAAAACGACAACACAGACAAAGACGACTTTTATGAACAACTCCAGGGGGAAATGGACATGACGCCACGGCATGATCTCATCATTGTCATGGGAGACCTCAATGCTAAGGTAGGTAAAGATGATATAAATTATGAAAGAGTAATGGGAAAACATGGAACTGGAACAAGGAATGACAATGGAGAAAGGCTTGTGGATTTTTGTGCCTTGAACAACTTAGTCATCGGAGGGACCCTTTTCACACACAGAGAAATTCACAAACTCACATGGAATTCTCCAAATGGAAGAGACAAGAACCAAATAGACCATTTGATGATCAACGGTATGTGGAGACGATCCCTTCTAGATGTGAAAGTGAAAAGAGGAGCTGACGTAGCCAGCGACCACCATCTAGTGGCAGCACTTATCAAAATTAAACTGAACAAGACCGGAATCAAGACATCAAAGCAAAGACACCTTAATATTCAGAAACTGAGAGATGCAAGTGTTAGAAATGCCTTCAACATACAAGTCAAGAACCGATTCCAGGCTCTACGAGAGTCTGATAAGAACAACCCTAAAGAAAGAGGAATCGATTCAGAGTGGAAAAGAGTAACTACAGTGTACACAGAGAGCAGTGTAGCCTGCCTTGGATTTAATGAGAAAGGGAAAAGCAAGGAGTGGATCCAACAAAGAACATGGGATGTGATCGAGGAGAGGAAAGTCATGAAAAAGAAACTCCTACAAGTGAAATCGGAAAGGCTGAAAGAGAGGTACCAACATAGCTACACAGAGTTAAATAAGAAAGTGAAGAGACTAGTAAAGAAAGATAAACGAGAAGCCATGGAACAGCTAGCGGCAGATGCGGAGGAGGCAGCAGCAAGAGGAGAACAGGGTACGCTCCACAAGATCACTAAGCGCATTTGTGGCAAGTACGGTGGAAGACCAAGTGTTCCAATCAAAGACAAGAATGGGAAACTACTGACTACAGAACGAGAACAGGATACACGCTGGACAGAGCACTTTCAGGAATTACTAAACCGGCCACCACCTGAAGATAGAATAATAATACAAGATGCTGCTGAAGACCTTGACATCAACATAGATCCACCAAAGAAAGAAGAGATAGTGGCAGCAATAAAGAGCCTAAAAAACAGCAAAGCCCCAGGAAAAGACAACTTGACTGCAGAACTGTTCAAAGCAGATCCGGATCAGTCAGCCACCATCCTTCAGCCACTGTTCACAGCTATCTGGGAAGCAGAAGCAGTACCAAAGAGCTGGAATGAAGGCAGAATAGTGAAAATACCCAAGAAAGGAGCACTCAGCGATTGCAACAACTGGCGTGGTATCACTCTCCTTTCTATACCCAGCAAAATCCTTGCCAAGATCATTGTGCAACGTATGTCAGATGCTGTGGACAAGACACTGAGAAAGGAACAGGCCGGATTCCGAAAGGGGAAAGGATGCATTGACCAGATCTTCACACTCCGAAACATCATAGAACAGTGTTCAGAATGGCAAAGGCAGCTCTATGTGAACTTCGTTGACTTCGAAAAGGCCTTCGACAGCATCCACAGAGAGAGTATATGGCGCATTCTTCGGCACTATGGGATTCCCAGCAAGCTTGTTGAACTCATCAAAAGCTTTTACAAGAACTTCAGTTGCAGTGTCGGAAACAGTGATGCATCCTTTGAAGTGAAAACTGGTGTACGGCAAGGATGTGTGATGTCAACAATTTTGTTTAACCTCGTAATCGACTGGATTATGCGGAAAACTACAGAGGATGCACCAAGAGGCATCAGATGGACACTCTTCGACAACCTAGAGGATTTGGACTTTGCGGATGACCTTGCGCTATTGTCACATAGTCACCAACACATGCAAGATAAGACGCAGAGACTACATAATTTTGGATGCAAAGTAGGCCTTCGGATTAGCCAGAAGAAGACAGAGATTATGACCCTAAATGTAGACACTCCAGCACCAGTGCAAGTAGATGACAAGAACCTCACCACGACTGACAAATTTAAATACCTTGGTAGCATTATCAGACCAGAGGGTGGCACAAAGGAGGACATCCAAAGTAGGCTGGGAAATGCAAGGGCTGTCTTTCAAAGTATGAGCAACATCTGGAAATCAACACAATACGGCATCAACACCAAGATCAGACTGTACCAAAGCTGTGTCCTACCCACACTCCTGTATGGATCAGAGTGTTGGCGAATAACAGAAGGTGACCTCGCCAAGTTGTCTTCCTTCCACACCACATGTCTTCGTAGGATTCTCCGCATCTTTTGGCCAAACAAGATTTCTAATCAGGAACTACTAAGGCGATGCAAGCAAGAAGAAATAGCCAACATCATCACGAAGAGACGATGGAGATGGCTTGGACACGTGCTGCGAAAGGAAGCAAATTCTATAACCAAAACAGCACTTCAGTGGACACCGGAGGGACGGCGCAAGCGAGGCAGACCCAAGGCAACCTGGCGGAGAACAATCGAGGCAGAGATGAAAGCCTTCAATCACTCATGGGGAACTCTCGTAAAGATGGCCCAGGACAGACAGGGCTGGAGATCCTTTGTTGCTGCCCTAAGCACCAGTGGGTGCAACAGGAAATAGTAGTAGTAGTACGGTAGAGTGGTATCCTTTATTCACATCACTGTGAGGAAGCGCGCGGCACACATTTTGATTGATCAATTGGAAATTGTGACCAGCGGGTATCCAGCTCTTGTATCATGTCTTAAACATGCGTCTTGTCAACCGTCAGAAAGACAAAAATTCGGATTCATTTTTAAGAGTAGGCAATACTCTTCCCATACTATATAGGTGCAGATGATAAAGTTGTTACTAATGGAGATATGACGTATTGATGAACTAAAATATCCCACACGAGTTTGTCAAATTTTGTTTATCTTGTCATCCTTGAAAAATTATATTAAAACTACTTCAGGGTTTCCGGAAAAAGTAGTCGGTCAGAATTTTAGTAGGAAGTTTCTACTCTGTATTGATACCAATTTTATTATACTTCAATGCACGTATCCTAGTGAGATCGTCAATAATACAGTCTCGGATTTCAAGTAAACTATGAGCTAGACACGTGTTATCACTGGTAAATCCAGCCTGGGTCAAACTTATTAAATTATAGCTCGATAGGACACACGTAAGAGTAACTTCTGCCATTTACCGGGATATCTGATTGATTTCTGTGCGTATAGTATTAGCCGCGCTAGGAATTTTTTGCGCCGGTACACTAACCAATTATTCAGGTCTAGCCCCAACGCCAGAGCATTCCACTTGTCGACAACTGGACCTACTCTCTCCCACGTCCAAGCAGGCCCTATAAATATGATGCCAGATTGGGTAGTTAAGACAACCTTCCATCAAAGGCGCCGAGACAAACTAACCAGTGCCAGTGAACCCAGACCAGTAGTACGGTAGCTCAGAGGTTTGCCGATGCTTGCCCATGTGCCCCCGCCCAAGGCATGGAGCGGTAACACCAGAACAGAGAAACTTTGGCTCATGGCTGGTTGGGTTTTTTTGTTCTACAGTTCCTTTTTATGGTTCCCAGCATCCACGCAGAACCTGTGTTTTTTTGTGTATCCCTAAGGAAGTCTAGGGAACCACATAAACCCACATAGCCACTCGTTTGTCCTACATTCATGACCTAAGGAAACTACTGATGTTAAGAAATAGTTTTCCACCCCAATAAGTTCATTCTACGCTTTGTGTAAGTGTGGCAAGTGCACGGAACAGGTGGTGATTTACAACTAGAAGATTCCTGACCACTCTGAGCTGTTTTCAGGTGTATTTCTGACCATTTGCGAATGAATGCAGGGGTAACATTGCACAGCAGAAGCATCACAAAATCACCAGCCCTGGGCAACATTTGATTTATATACCAATACACAAATTCACTTGAAGAACATTCAAATGCTTTCTCAAATGCCCACAAACTGCATGCAAAAATCTCAGTCCAGATGGCATTTAATTTTATATTCAAATTTAACGGTCAATGATTTTATTCAAGGTCCACTACAAAATGCTGGAGTTTGCCTGTCGTCTGTACGCACTGACCTGACGGAAACCAGTGATGCTGTAAGCATGGCCCATAAACAAACCATTGGACTTTTCAATCTCAGTTACTGGAGAATTCTCTGGACGCTGGGAAAAAAAACAAAAAAATATGGTCTTCCATGATGTATGAGCTAAATTTTGCAGTACAAATATAAAATCTCATTATGCAGGGCAGTCCTGAGACATAATATAAAGAAAGAAATATCACTGCTGCCAAATCGTGAAACTAGTGTCAGTGAGGTAAGCAAGAATTTGGATAGCATGGTCTACACCATTAAGAGTGCATAGATCTATTTATTGTGATCTCTCCATATTTTGGGGTTGGTTGAAACTATAAAAAAAAAAAAAAATTTTCTACCAATGAAAACACACAAACGGACATAGTTCTCTGTGGTGACTACATCACGGTCTACAGATAGCATGGTCTACACCATAAAGAGTGCACAGATCTACTTATTGTGATTACTCCATAATTTGGGGTTGGTTGAAACTGAAAAAAAAAGCTCGTTCTACCAATGAAAACACAAATGGACATAGTTCACTGTGGTGACCTACTATTAGCTCTATGTTGACTTTGGTTCACTGAACCTCCCAAGTATATCATTGCAATCCAGTAACAGTGATTCCTCTCATTACATATATATACTCTGTGGTGAATCTAAACAGAAAGCTCTGGTAATGCATAAAATGCACACATCGTTGCCATTCCTTAAGACTGTAGTAAGTGGTTTTGACTACTTTTGTGGAGAAGCAAAAAACATGTTTGATTTTAGCACTACCCGACTACTGACAATGACTTTTTGACTCTTTCCCACTTACAAAAATGCAGGCCCCCATAAGCGTCTTCATCTTGTAGGACGTCAGCAATAGTGAGTAGAGCTCTGGTGACACTTCCTGTTTCTCTCGGAGGTTAATGACCTCAGAAACGCCTCCAGTCATGTCCACCATGGCATCTTGCATCTTCCCTCCATCCAGAGCTGTATAGCTCCCTCTCAGTCTGGGGATCAGAACAGAACATGGGACAAGTTAGAGTTCTATCTTCGGCCCTGTCACGAGTGGAGTGAGTGCAATTAAGGGGATTGCTACAGAGCGGGTGTAGAGTAAGAAGGGCTCACGGCAGACAGGTAGGGAAAGACGTGAAAGGAAGAGAGTAAAATTAACGCACGAAGACAAGTAAGGAAAGCATGCATGTTATGAGTGGTGGGGGTCTGAATGAGGCGAAAGCGCTGTATTACTAGCACTGCAAGTTAGAAGGTCCTACTGAACGGACGCTAGTAAGAGCCCAGCGGGCGGACATAAGGGGAGCAGTCGAGAGACCAGTGAGAGAGTTTTTCCAGTGATGACTGGTAGGTAGAACGTTGATTGATAATTATGATTGATGTATTATATTATATTCGTCTATTACCATGATGTAAATAAGTATATGTGAGGAATGTGGAAGTCCTTGATATTGGATATAGCAATGTGTGCCATGAGCGATAGATGAAAGTGAGTTCATGGATTTGTAGCGCGAGTGAGTAGTGTGTACTCCGATGGAGGTGTGTTACCGTAAGATGTGTGGTGAGTGAAAGGTGAACTAGTGTGTGTACGCTTCATGGGTTGTAAGGAGAGGTGGAGTGAATAGAAATGGTAGGGTATTATACCAATGTAATGTTATTCTTGTAGGTGCCGAGGTCGGGCCAAAGAGCGCCGCCTACGGTGATAGGCCAGCATAGGGCCGGAGGCCACACATAGGCCAGAAGTGAGGCTGTCAGTGCAGGACAGTAGAGGCACATAAAGTCGTGGCAGTCAGGCCACGGACAGGGACGTAGATATGAGCGTGAATGTGATAATGTACTATTGCCATGTTGATGGGCTAGGAACTAATAATGTACTATTGCCATGTTGAGGGGCTATTGAAATGATAATGTGTTATTGCCCTGCTGAGGTGCTAGGGGAGTGCTAAGGTGTATGACAATAAGAAGGTGATATTGAGAGACTGCGGTGCCAGTGAATTATTAATGTGCTATTAAGACCCTGAGGGGAGAGGCTGAGGCCGAAGTGCCTTTAGGAGTAACTACCGGGTTGCGGATCCGAGGGAGAGTGTGTGTGAGAATAAGGCCGTTGTACGGCAGTTAATCCCAATAATATAATGTATGTAATTGCGCTATTATCTGTATAATTATGTTTAATAAATGTGTGAGTCTGATGGATTGTTCTGTTAAGTGTTAAACTTGTTTGTTCGTGATTGTTGTCCTGTCATAACTTATTACATCTCCCAGTCTGGGATTTGTGACATTGGGGGCTCGTCCGTTGTGACACTCGTCCTGTTTACCTGTGGTCATTTTGACATTGTGTATTCGTTATATCTAGTTGTTTTTCTGTTGTGCTAGGAATTCGTGCTGTTGTCCTTGTTCGTGGGATGAATGGGAATTTCATGATGATATGATTTATGTATATTTATGAATATGTATTGATGTATGTATTTTTATAAATATGTACTAATGTGTACTTAAACTTTCAGAGAGACAGTGTGTGTGCGTGCAGCCTGAGGAGACAAGCAGCCAGAGCTCCGATTAAGGGGAGGACTTAAACTCATAAGGCTGAAAGTTAAGTGAAAATTTTGTACCCTGGATTGAGGGCTGTCTTTTCTTCTGTCTTTTTCTCTGTTTTTGCTGTTTTCGTTGTAATTGATTGTACGGGCGGTGGCGCGGGTTTGCTGTGGTGAGCGTAGTTTATCCTCTTCGGGAGGTGGGCTAAATTTGGAACTTCGTTCACCACAGTGAACAGTTCTATAGGGACCTGTATTTTTGTTTAGTTGTAGCGTCGATATCTTCTCTGTTCCGCAGGAAGACGTATTCTCTTGTCCCTCTTTCTACCTATCTGTAGATACGTTCTTTTTTTCAGACTCTGTTCTTGTTCGTACCTTGTAGTGTAATCGGCGTAGTTAGGTTGCATTTTTTTCCATTATATTTTCTTTAGGTCTTTGTCCTAGTCTGGTTCGTTGTCCTTGACGTACTTGTGGTCCTTCTACTGAATTTCCTCATTCTTGTCTTTTCTACTCTTTTTTATTATTAATAGTGCTATACAATTAATGAATATAGAATTAGTTAGGAAGTAGGTAAATTTCTGAATTGTATTTGAGACAATTGGGTATTGTTATATCTGGTGTGATCTCAGGTCTCTGGTCGTGTCGTTAGTGATCATACCGACAGGTTAGCCGTTTTCATAATACATACCATAACCATAAATCTGTGAAATGGCGGAACTCCAACAATTAATGAAGTTGGGTAAGGAACTTGGCCTTGAGGGAGAAGAGCTACGCGGCTGGATTAAAGAACAGCAGGCGGATTTGCGCGATGAGCGTGCTAAGGATAGAGAGCGAGAAAAAGAGGCTCAAGAGCGACAGAGAGAAGAGGAAAGAGAGGCTAAGGCTCGACAGAGAGAAGAGGATAAAGAGGCTAAGGCTCAGCAACAGGAAAGAGAGGCTAAGGAACGGGAGCAGGAGAGGAAGTTAAAGTTAAGGGAGATAGAAGCTCAAGAACGGGAGATAAAGTTAAAGGAGATAGAGGCGCAAGTAAAGATCGCCGAGTTGGAAATCAAAAAGAATGCGCCAACAGAAACAGTTGAGTGGCAGGTACACAATAAAGGTGGCGTTAGGATTAAGCTCCCTACGTTCGACGACCGGAAGGACGACATAGACGCCTTCCTTTACAGGTTCGAACTGAACGCACAATTGCAATGGGGGGAAAATAAGGAATTATGGTCCACGTACCTGGCGTCTCTATTGCAGGGGCGAGCGTTAACCTACTTTAAAGAGCTACAGCGCGAAGACGTGCAAGATTACGATAAGCTGAAGGCTTTGCTGCTTCGCCGATTTGCGCGTACCGAGGAATATTTCCGGGAGCAGTTTAGGCGAGCACGTGCGGATACCAGGGAGGACTTTGCTGCCTTCGTCGCGAGACTAACGGAATATTTCGCGAACTGGGTAGACTTGGCGCATGTGGGCGCGGATTTTGCTAAACTGAAAGACCTAATGATCCGTGACCAGCTGTACGCGTCGTGCCATAAAGATCTGGTGGCCTTCCTGAAAGAAAACGAACCCGCGACGGTGCAGGAGGCGTCTAAGTTGGCGGAAGCATACCGTACGGCACATCCGTCCAAACCAGTCGCCAAGGCGTACGTCCAAGATGCTGGGTACGTCGCCGTGGTTGAGGGGTCGCCGGCAGGACTTAACGACAGGTCGCGTCAGCGTGGTGCCTATAGTGGGCAAGCCCAGGGGCAGCGTAGGGGCTATCACCAATCACCTGCATATGGATCCGGTAAGTTTGACCGAGCAGGAGGGCTAGGTCGCGGTAATGGCCGGGGGCGATTTGTCACCTTTGCCGATGACCGACGGCATAGGGACTTTAGTTCCGGTCGCGATGGGTCACGGGGACCCAGGCCTAGTGCAGCACAGGGAGCGGAGTGTTGGACTTGCGGACGCGTGGGTCACTTTTCACGCGAGTGTAGGGCCGCGAAGTGTTGGAACTGCGGAAGAGCAGATCACATCAGCGTGAACTGCCCTGCAGATAGGATAGCGGCGAAGGTGGACAGTGGCTCCAGTCCATGTTCCCCTAATAAATTTCATCATGCGGCTGCGTGTGTTACATCGGACAACGGAGGCGGACAGTATTCTAAGTGTCCCAGTTGTGAGAAGTTATTATCTTCCGGTGTTTTACCTTGTGGGAGAAAGATCCCCGTTATAAATTCATGTCATACAGGAGGTGGTCTTAGTGTTTATCCGGGGTTTGTTGGGGACGAACCGGTCTCGGTTTTACGAGATACAGGATCTACCGTTGTGGGAGTGCATAGGGACTGCATTCGGGATTCACAGCTTACAGGTGAGACTGTCCCGTGCATCCAATTTTCGGGGGCCATTGAGAAATTACCCATGGCAAGAATAGTGATAGATACACCTTTCCTTAGCGGGGAAGTCGAAGCAGTCGTTGGTTGTTTTCCAGGCGCCCAGCTCATCATTGGGAATGTATCACGGGTAGTTTCCCCTTCCGATGAGAACGTGCAAGCATGGTCGCAATCAAAAGGTATTGACTTTTGCGCCGCGGTCGAAACACGTCGACGGGTAGCTGATAAAGATAAGATTAGACCTTTGGCGACGCCAGCGGTCAACCTAGATATCACGCCAGAGCGCTTGGCGAGATTACAAAGGGAGGACCCATCATTAAACCCATGTTTTGGGGAAGCGCGAACCGAGAAAACGAGGAAATATAAGAACGGCTCGTCTTCCTTTGTTGTTCAGGCGGGCATTCTGTTCCGTAAGTATGTAACGGTGACCTCCATTTTAAAGCAGGTCGTTGTGCCAGCGTTGCTGATCGCAACAGTATTGCATTTGGCACATGATGTCCCATTAGCGGGTCATATGGGGATAGCTAGAACCAAAGAAAGGGTTCTTAAAAATTTTTACTGGCCATCGATCCACAAAGATGTACAAGTCTATTGTAAGACGTGCAGTGCGTGCCAAAAGACGACGCATAAGGGGCGTACACCCCAGGCTCCTCTTCAGAAGATCCCCACGGTTTCGGAACTGTTTAAAAAGGTCTCGATAGACCTTGTTGGCCCCATTCACCCAGCGACCGATAGGGGGAATCGATTTTTCTTGACGGTCATATGTAATGCTACGAGATGGCCAGAGGCGATTCCTCTGCGGACCATAACGTCTGAAGCAGTCGCGGAAGCGTTGTTTGCAATTTTCGCTAGGGTAGGAATACCAGAGCAAATTCTGTCTGATAGGGGCGCGCAATTTACGTCGGAGACGATGAAGGAATTGTTCCGCTTATTCAGCATACAACCCATCACTACCACCCCTTATCATCCGCAGGCTAATGGCATGTGCGAGAGATTGAACTCGACGTTAAAGTCGATGCTGCGTAAGGTAGCTGCTGACCGCCCTAAAGATTGGGATAGATATATCCCTGCAGTGTTATTCGCGTACAGAGAGGTACGGCAGGAGTCAACGGGATTCTCGCCGTTTGAAATGATGTACGGTCGTAGTCCTAGGGGTCCAACTGATGTTCTTCGGGAGATGATGACGTCGCCATCATCGGGAGACGATGATCAGATTTCGGTGTTTCAGTACCTTGTTGATTTAAGAGAAAGATTATCTTCAGCGCGCACTATGGCAGAAGAAGCTTCTAGTATCGCTTCGAAAAGAGCAAAAGACTATAAAGATAGAGGTTCCAAACTGAGAATTTTTAAGCCAGGAGACAAGGTCCTATTGTTGTTACCTACGGACCATAATAAGTTATTGATGACATGGAAAGGCCCTTATGTTATTGAGCGAGTTGTTTCAAAGGTAGATTACGCTATCCACATTGATGGAACGAGTAAGGTTTTCCATGTTAATATGCTACAGAGATTTTATGAGAGACCACAGTATCTGTGTGCACAGACAAGACCAGAGGAGACTGTCTTCTCTATTGCTTGTACGGGGGTCGTAGACCAGTTGGACTGTGACGTAAGCGACACCGAGGCGCAGGAAGAGTTACAAATTCAATTGCCGGAGTTAACTCCGACACAAGGTTACAGGGACGTAAAAATTAACCCTGACCTTACGAGTTCAAGGAGTAGGGAACTTAAGACCCTGCTAGCGTCATTCCCGGATGTTGTTACGGATTTGCTGGGTCGCACTACGGTGATCCAGCACCAAATAAAGTTGACTTCGGATAAGCCAGTATTTCTTAGACCTTATCCGTTGCCTTTTTCTTCGAGAGATAGAGTCATAAAGGAAGTTGAGTCAATGTTGAAGTTAGATGTGATAGAGCCATCAACATCGCCGTATTCATCACCCATCGTCCTCGTGAAAAAACTTGATGGATCGGTGCGGTTCTGTATTGATTTTCGAAGATTGAACACCATTACGGTAGGCGATAGGGAGCCTATTCCGTTTCAGGAGGAATTAATAGCTTCATTGGCCGGGTCTACGTGGTTTTCCAAGATAGATTTAACGAAAGGGTATTGGGAAATCCCGCTTACTGAGGAGTCTAAACAATACACGGCGTTCCAAACGCCCATTGGATTATTCCAATTTAAGGTCATGCCATTTGGGTTGGTAAACGCGCCAGCGACGTTTGCACGATTAATGAGACTAGTGTTGAAGGACATACCTAATGTCGTGTCATTCTTTGACGATATAGCATGTCATACGTCGACATGGTCTGATCATATTCAGACACTAACAGTAATTTTTCAACGATTACGTCATTTTGGGTTAACTGCTAAACCCGCAAAGATGGATTTGGCATGTCCAGAGATAGTATTCTTAGGACATATCGTGGGTAGAGGTGTTCAGAGACCTGAAGTAACAAAAATTGACAAATTAGTAGGGTTGCAAATCCCTAAAACAAAGAAACAAGTCAGAAGCTTAGTGGGAATTTTAAATTATTACAGAAAGTTCATTCCAAATTTTTCCTCCTTGTCATCTTCTCTTACTGACCTTACTAAGAAGGGACAACCCGATAAGGTCCAGTGGACGTCTGAATGTCAGACAGCATTTGATAATTTGGTGACAGCATTATCATCGTCACCCATTCTGATATTACCCGATTTTCGATCTAATTTTATCCTCAGAACGGATGCGTCGGACTCTGGTGTCGGCGCTTGTCTTCTACAGGAGAAGAACGAATGTCTCCATCCTGTATGTTATGTCAGTAGGAAGTTATTGCAGAGAGAAAGAAAGTATTCTGTGATAGAGCGTGAGTGTCTTGCCATTGTGTGGTCCGTCCAGAAATTAGGACGTTATCTCATGGGACGAGAATTTTGTATCCAGACAGACCACAAGCCACTGACATTTTTGTCGAAGAATCGTTCGTCCAGCCCACGCTTGTCTAGATGGGCATTGGCTTTGCAGCCGTATACCTTCGTTATTCAACCAATTCCAGGAACCAGCAATCATATCGCCGACTACCTTAGTCGAGCCTAGGGGAAGAGTTCAGGAGCTTATACATCGGAGGACAGGAACATTGACAGGATCTGTGTGAATGAGTCGACTTTAAAATATTGACATTATAAATATGATATGAAGAATGGTTGATAGGTTGATTGGTTTTTGATTCTGTATTAGATATTGTGTTTAGTTAGCTATTCATGATGTGACACATATATGCATATTGCAGGGCATATTGATCCCCATATTTTCCGCTGATTTCGGTATTTTATATACTAGGGGAACTGCTAGGTCATTTTTGTAGTGTAGGTATTGCTCACGCTCACTCGTTGACAGTCATCTTGATGCGATTTGAAATTAATTGCATTAATTTTTTTGGGGTGGGGGATGATGTCACGAGTGGAGTGAGTGCAATTAAGGGGATTGCTACAGAGCGGGTGTAGAGTAAGAAGGGCTCACGGCAGACAGGTAGGGAAAGACGTGAAAGGAGGAGAGTAAAATTAACGCACGAAGACAAGTAAGGAAAGCATGCATGTTATGAGTGGTGGGGGTCTGAATGAGGCGAAAGCGCTGTTTTACTAGCACTGCAAGTTAGAAGGTCCTACTGAACGGACGCTAGTAAGAGCCCAGCGGGCGGACATAAGGGGAGCAGTCGAGAGACCAGTGAGAGAGTTTTTCCAGTGATGACTGGTAGGTAGAACGTTGATTGATAATTATGATTGCTGTATTATATTATATTCGTCTATTACCATGATGTAAATAAGTATATGTGAGGAATGTGGAAGTCCTTGATATTGGATATAGCAATGTGTGCCATGAGCGATAGATGAAAGTGAGTTCATGGATTTGTAGCGCGAGTGAGTAGTGTGTACTCCGATGGAGGTGTGTTACCGTAAGATGTGTGGTGAGTGAAAGGTGAACTAGTGTGTGTACGCTTCATGGGTTGTAAGGAGAGGTGGAGTGAATAGAAATGGTAGGGTATTATACCAATGTAATGTTATTCTTGTAGGTGCCGAGGTCGGGCCAAAGAGCGCCGCCTACGGTGATAGGCCAGCATAGGGCCGGAGGCCACACATAGGCCAGAAGTGAGGCTGTCAGTGCAGGACAGTAGAGGCACATAAAGTCGTGGCAGTCAGGCCACGGACAGGGACGTAGATATGAGCGTGAATGTGATAATGTACTATTGCCATGTTGATGGGCTAGGAACTAATAATGTACTATTGCCATGTTGAGGGGCTATTGAAATGATAATGTGTTATTGCCCTGCTGAGGTGCTAGGGGAGTGCTAAGGTGTATGACAATAGGAAGGTGATATTGAGAGACTGCGGTGCCAGTGAATTATTAATGTGCTATTAAGACCCTGAGGGGAGAGGCTGAGGCCGAAGTGCCTTTAGGAGTAACTACCGGGTTGCGGATCCGAGGGAGAGTGTGTGTGAGAATAAGGCCGTTGTACGGCAGTTAATCCCAATAATATAATGTATGTAATTGCGCTATTATCTGTATAATTATGTTTAATAAATGTGTGAGTCTGATGGATTGTTCTGTTAAGTGTTAAACTTGTTTGTTCGTGATTGTTGTCCTGTCATAACTTATTACATCTCCCAGTCTGGGATTTGTGACAGGCCCCAAACCAACAATTTCATATTAGACTTGATACCAATGAGCTAAAATTTGTGAATCCAATAGACAGGTTTAACCCCATTTTAAATCTCTTTAGTTCATATCCCAATTCATTATTCATACCTTGTGGGGCCTATCAAACCCAGACTCTCAAATAGAGAAAAACTGCTCAACACTACTGAACCATACCTCGTGGGTTATGGCAAATCCAGATTTCTCAAATGTGTAAAAAAAAAACACAAAAAAACCACATACTTCATGAGGCCCGTCAGGACAAGTTTCAATGATAAAATGCTGTAATAGGGATCTGGATCTGAGAGACCCCAGAGCTTATAATAGGATTAAACAGACATTTAACAGAAAACAAAAACCCAGCCCTCCTGTCAATTTGCTGAAATTCCACACCTAAACCACTCTGAACTGTCCCATCCCAAGCATCATTCTTAATATTATCCAGCTCCTTCCCTCCAGCAGAAACTAGCAGTATAACTGACCTGCTTGTTCATTTCTTGAAGGTTTAGTTTTACTGTCTCCCCACTCCTTCTCCACACTGTTGACTGAGCTCCAGCATCATTCTCTAACTACATGAAAGACTTCTATCTTTGAGCATATCTCTACTCCTCCACTCTTACTCCTCCCCCAGCACCCCCCAAATACTGCCACCTTCAGGCTGGTGTGCCCTCCTTACTTTGCATAAGCTTTCTCCAACAAACAGGGCCATAACTCATTGGGTCTTTCCTTGTTACTGCAGTAGATGAGTTGACGGCCATTCGTAGGGAGGTAATCATCCACAGTCACCTCCACCCACTTGCCATACCACCAGAAGTTGAATCTAAACATCCCTGGAGACAATATGGCAAAAACAGAAATTTTAGCAATATAAGGAATGAAGGAGCCATAAAGTTTATACACTCAATTTTGGAATCTCCGCCTCCCCCTTCCCCTTTCATATAATACATGTAATATGTGGGTGGATCTGGCAAAACTGGGCGAAAGGTGAAATGTTTCTATCTCTTTAAAAAATCAAAATAAAATATTTCTAGGACGATTTCAAGCAAAATATTTTAACTGAATGCAGAAAAAAGGGCAAATCTTTGACCTTATAAGCAAATCTCAATTTCCATAGAAACCCAATTTCACCAGATCCATGCTTTTCACATACTTGGCCTTAACATCCCCCCCCCTCCCCCCCCCCCCCCCCCCCCAATTTCTAGTGTACTGGTACTACCACTAGAATGGTGAATACCCATGATAGGGCCCTGATGATTTAAAAATTTAAATGACATTTTGCATTCTGACTGTTTGACTGTTTCATTAGAAATATGATTTTTATGTCATCCAGCATTTCAATATTTCCTGAAAAATAGTATTAAAAAATAACAAATTTTTCCGTTCACTACCATACTTTAGAAGTGCACGTAGACTCCCAAGAACCATCACCCCTCTCCCCGCTCGCACGCTATTCACAAGCTGGGGCCACCCCCCCTCCCCCCTCCATCCTCCAAGCATATGTCACTGTATTTTACTGATGGTCCCAAATAGCCATAGATCAGTTGTACAGAAAATACAATATCCCTGACATTAAAAAATGTGGGGGGCGTGGGAGACTATCAGAACTCGACTTTTTTTTTTTTTTTTTTAATTGATTTATTTGGCATGCTTGGAGGCCTCGACAGCCCGCAGGTTGTATTGTAAATTGGGAGTTAGATTCTGAGAGCTAAGGATTAAATAACATTTTTTTTTATATTGAAGGTATTAAGTCTGACAAAGACAGTTATTCACTTTTTTGCTTCTCCTAAAAAAAAAAGTTATAAAAACCAAGTTACCACATGGGGTCCTCTATATATTGTCACCTGTGTATTGGCCTGGCTCAAAGCCCTGATCCATGGGGACTACACGCTCAAATTGTTGCGGGTGGGAGGTGACCAGAACAGCTGCTCCAGCAATAAACCAACAGTTGCCTGGAAGTTCATCAACATTATCATCATCATCATTATCATTAAATTGGTCTGATTTCACATGTCAGCCCCTATTTAATTTTGTTTTGTAAAACACTCAAACCTCTCTCTCTCTCTCTCTCTCTCTCTCTCTCTCTCTCTCTCTCTCTCTCTATCTATCTATCTATCTATCTATATATCTATCTATCTATCTATCTATCTCCAATTTGTCACTTGTACAAAAACTGTCAAGATGCGGACAGTGATAAATTTATGTCCTATGTTATTATTTCCAGGCAGTCACAAATTAATATAACTTTCGCTTACTTTGTTTTACCCTCTATCCCATACAATAAATATAACCTGCATAAAATGCCCTCTGTATAAATTTTCAGAGACTGCATTTAAGGTGTCAACATTTTAAGCATAAGGTATCCAGGCTGCCACAGTTCAAGCTTGTATTTCCACAACTGCCTTAGTGATCAAATGGCACATAATTGTTCCTGTGTTTGGAATGCTATAGATTTGTTTGCACTCTCTCTCTCTCTCTCTCTCTCCCTCTCTCTCTCTCTCTCTCTCTCACACACACACACACACTTTCTCCTCCCCCTCCTGTGTCTCTCCATACCATGCGGCTGTTAGTGAATACATGAAGCACGAAAACCCACTGCCTTACCTAACAGTCCCTGGTCGATATCGTGTCTGTTTGCTTTTCTGTAGATAAACTGAGGGTCATGCACCATATCCTGTAAACACAAGAACAGGGGAGAGTTTGGGGGTAGGAAGAGGTGAATACATGGTCGGACACGTGCATGGTCACTGTGATGGTATGATAGCTTGTTAGAATGGGAAAGCTGCCAGGTCAGGTAGAGGGAGATGCTTTAGCTGTGAGGTGTATTGGTCAGATAAAACGAGATTTTTTTTGGTCAGATAAAGGAGATGCAGATGGTCAGATAACGAGAGATGCTATAATGTCAGACAAAAGGACCTGTAGATTGTCACATAAACAGAGAGACAGAGAGAGAGATGGTAAGATGAAGGGAGATATATGGTCAGATGAAGGGAGATAATTACACGGTCAGGTGGAGGGATACAATCATGATCAGGTGCAGGGAGATACATGTCAGAGGAAAGGAGATAATATATAGTCAGATGAAAGGAGATACACGATCAGATACGGGGAGATATATGATCAGATGAAAGGAGATAATGATCACAATGAAATGATAAATATGTGGTCAGATGAAAGGAAATGTAAAATTTGATAAAGCAGAAGACATGGCTCCATGATATGCCACATTATCATATCTGTTCTATACTGAAGGAGTTTTATAAGACTGAAATATTTTCTTTTCTTTTGACACAGCTGGTGACAATCATGGTCTAATAATAAAAGCTTTGACAAGAACGAGAAGTATCGTAAACCCTGATAATCCAATGAAGATTTCTTCCGTGAAAACAAGATTACCACATAAGCCAATGGGAAAGATCTTCAACTTACCCGAGGATTTTGCCACTCAAAATCTGACGTTCATTCAAAAGGGAAGATGAGAACATTTTTATCCATAAATCATGAGAAAGAGACGAGTATTACTAAAGCCATAGCACATTCAGCTAAGTCTGTTTTGCATCGGTTTTGACTCAGATTTGGACTTCCTTTATATGAACTAGCAAGATAGAACCAAAGATACCAGAAAGGATAAGATGAGACACTGCAGTCTTCTTCACACCACTAAAAAAACCGTGCACACCAATTTGCGCGCTGATTTTGGGGGGGGTGGGCACGGGCGGGCCCATGGCGCATAATATGAAAAGAATGCTTCATATAATGGTAAATTTATGATGCAAACTTGTGACTGTGCTACTGCCACTCAACCAAAGTTTTCCCACAGCGATTGAGGTTATAATTTCCACAATGAGTGACGTCAATCAGGGCCTAAAGCGATAGCTGAACAGTGAACAAAATTCAGTATTTTCCCTATTTGGCTTTGTAAAATACGGCACTTTTCCTGACTTCCGCGCGTTTGCCGCTAGGTAGCGGTGCGAAATCTGTGCACGCTAAAAGCACTAGGCTAGTTGTCTTATCTTGTCAATTCTAGTATCTTTGATAAAACTCATCTCAGTCTCACTGATGCGCAAGGTCTAATTTAATTCCAGAATCCACATTTTACAGTCACACCAAAAAAAAAAAAAAACTGACTCATAGAGCTAGTGCCCTTACCCGAGGTCTTTTCCAAACAATGTTGGAGGGGTGCATTCCCGCAGGCATCCTGCCATCTGGTGCCAGGGATTGCACTGAGGGTGGGAACTCTGGATCAGCAAACAGAGCTCCGGCGGAGAGCAGCTCACGGCGCAAAGAGTCAAAGTTTTGCCTGACCCGCATGGTGTCGTTCATCCTTGGTTGTATCCCTATGTCTACACTTAACCCAAGTTACTTGGAGAGGTAGATGGAGGGCGCAATACTGAGAAAAAAGTCGGTGGGACTGTGTGAGGGTTAGGGGGAAAGGGGTTAAAGTCACTGTGTTGAACGTCCACTCAGCTAAATGATGGAAACTTTACTTCAGTGTGTCTGGCGCATCTGTCTGGATTTGATCAATCATGATTGTACAGTCAGGTGACAATCCTGGGGAGACAGAGAGGGTGAATTCGGACAATGACTATCTATAAGTCGGAGTTCGAGAATGATATTCATACAAAAAATCAGTACAATGTCTCCAGCTGTATATACGGTAGATTAGCATCACAACATTAGGGAGAGGAACAGAAAATCAGACAGTCTTCAAGACAGACAACAAAGCAGCCAACACAAGTATAAAAGATATAAATCTGACAATGTCTTTATAATGAAGAAACACAATACTGAGGGACACGAACAGAACTCGGACCCTGTCTTCGAGAAACACAACACAGTTAAAGGGCAGAAATCAGACACTTGTCTTAATGACGAGAATAGGACAATAAGGAAGGTGGCAGTTGAGATAAGGAAGATGATGGCTATAATTAAAAGTTTTTACTTCAAGCATGTATTTTTAATAAATAACAATATTGAATACTATGTAACATCTGTATATTTGCATGTTTGTTTCGTAATATATATGGTACCGCGCATGTCATAAAAAGTAACCGTATCAAGCGTTCAATTTGGTGCGTAATGTTGTGGTGCGCATGAGTTCTGAAGCAAGACTGTAGTTTATTACTGTTATTATACAAAGGGGGGGGGGCGGGAGCACATGATTGTTTATTCTGGGCAATGCCCGGTAGCTCATCTAGTAATAGTAATAATACACAAACAAGCAAAAATAAGCAAACAAAAATAGAAACAAACAAAAATCGACAAAACAAAAACACCAAACGTGAAAAACCAACAACAGACAAGCAATAAACGAACAAGAATCTATTCTTTGAATAGACAAATTTCAATACAACTTTCCACACATTATTGCCAAACAACTTGAATTTTAAATTAAGGCAGTTTTACACAGTAGTATATGTCAAGAACAAAACAAAAGCATTCCACTGTGACAAACAACAACAAAATCATGAACCCGCAACAACAAACAAGCACACAAAACAAATGCGAAAATGAAACCTCGATAAAAAAAATTTAAATAAAACTAATACAATGTATACAACAACAACTAAAATGAATAAAACGGACAGATTTTAACAACAAAAGTTTAACCCTATTTCAATTATTGTCTTGCAAAAGAAAATGTCAGGTTGGCTCCCCTGTAGAAACACCAATAGACTTGAGGGAACACAGACCTGAGGGAATATAGACCTGAGAGAACATTGAGGGAAGTTAGAGCCGAATTGAGGGAACATAGAGCCAAATTGAGGGAACATAGACCCGAGGGAACATAGAGCTGATCCCAACATTTTCAGTTTGTCCGTCTCTCCACGAGTCTGAATACGCACAAGTTGTTGAATTTGACAGAATCTGTCTTAGGTAATAGTCTGACTTGGCAGAGTCTGTCTTAGAGAATTGTCTGCCTTGACGGAATCTACTTCCTACGATCACCGTCTCCATAGGCAGTTCAGGAAGCTGAAACTGGTCAACTTGAAGCAAAATTACAGACCTAACATCAGAGAGTATAGTTGTATAGAGAGGTTTCACTATTGGTCGATTTGCATTGCGAGACACAGGGGGCTCCGCGAAACCATTCTTGGCATGGGGCGGAAAGTAGATCTCTGCGGTAAACAATTCCGGTTTGTGCATTTCCACAGGGCGTAAGAACTTACAAACGGCTCTAAATAGTTTCAGTCAGCCCAAAAAATATGAACAAACCACAGTAAACAGGCGTGCACACTATCTTAGGTGAAGGCGGTCTCTTTCAGTTCTTCAATTTCTTGTTTACCGCAGCGACCTAGTTTCGCGATTTGGCAGAAGTGAGATCTCTCTGTACATCTTTACTCTCTGCTAAAATGAAGCTTTTTTTTTCCGGCACTTTCTCCTCCAATTTCAGGAGGTATCATGTCTCATCCAGCAAACCCTACGGAAACCACATGCATAGGATTGAAGTCAAGTTAGCACATAAGAATAACATCGTTTCTACGTAGATCCAATGGTTACAACATAGGGCCGAGGTCGGTTAGTATTTTTTTTCTTTGTATTTTGTATTTTATATACTTCTTTAGTCCTGTTTAGGTAAATTGCCTTGGTGTCATTGCATGCCAGTTACAACTGGAGCAGACACGTCGTCGCCACAGTGCAGTGCCGGTTGGCGGGTTTTTCCTTTGTTTTTTTTTTGCCCCCCCCCCAATACAGGGGGGTAGGGATAAATTCCATTCACTTTTGCCCTGGCAGCGGCCTGTTCGGCCTGCTTTTTTCGATTTCCAACTGCCTAGGTATCTTTAACGTGCGCACCACGCACACGGGTCCTCCGAAAAGACTAGGTGCTTGATCCTACCTCCCATAGGATCAGGGACAGGAAAATATGAGAAAAATCCCAAAATTCCAACATGCCTGAACCGACCGGGATTCGAACCCGGTATGCTACCTTAGGCATGAGAGGCGAGTGTATATCTTGCCTCTAGACCACCGTGCCCCGGCTTGATGTAGGGAACCCGGCCCTGAAGTAACCCTACCAATCGTACTGAAATCCTATGGGTGTACAAATCTACCGGTGCGTGAGACTAACGCAGGGATACTGGCAGGTGAAGGGATTAAAACAAACAAAACAAAGATGACGCATTGTTATATTCAGGGCGACAATAACTTACAATCCAGTCACAGCTTGAATAAACTTACATGCACAATAATTCATTAAGTTGAAGTATGAACATTCCACCTGCATTTATTGTTATAATCCTGAACGAAATCAAGATATGGTCCTCCATAAATCTGTGAGAATGGCACAGCTGTTTCACAGTGGGTGTACATCTCTACCATCTTGTTATCCGTTAAATCTGCATTGTTTTAACGTTAGAGTCTACACTCCTCGAGGAAATTCAAATACCTACAGCTGTTTATTCTGACGAGTTGACACCGGGCTTTGGGCACTGTACTGTAGGCTAATTATATTCTTGATCCAACGTTTTCGAATGTGGAGATATAATCTGAATAAAAATGGAACGGATTGATATCCACATTCCCTATACTTGTCTGCTAGCAGAGCATTTCTCAATTCATTTGACATTTGTACGCAAAATAAAATCAGCCGTGGTGTCTGTTTGCGCATATTAATCAATTATCGGTTAGATCGGCTATGTTCCCTTTGGGGGAAGGCAGAGTAGGGGAGGAATTATTAAAATTTAGTAATCGATAATAATTCATATTCCATTTAAAAGGTCACTGGGTGTGAGTGGCTGTCTCCAGTTACCAAACTTGCGGAGACAGCCCATAAAGTAACGAAGGATCGACATCATCATAATAATGTATAGTTTCATCAGTTTCACGACTGACACTTTTCTTTTTGTTGTTATCTAACGCGATAGCCATTAAATTTGTTGTTCAAACACATGTACAGGTCGACATTGCGGCTCTCACCACTGACTACACTGTATCTGGTTTAGATCTATAGACTAATTCATTTATGAGTTTTTAGCTACACACGGCACTGGAATATGACCACCAGATAATCATGACCATGTAAATAAGAGCTGGGTAACGTTTAACTCACACACGCCAGGAGTCATGTATACCGGTAGTACCTGCAGTAACCAGAAATAGTTACACTGACTGACTGACTGACTAAATTACTCACATACCAACACACGATCCAGGAAGTAAATGTTAGTTGTTGCTGTCGCTCCAAGCCAGAGAATGCCTGTAACAGGTAAACTCACTGGGCAGCACTTGTGAAGTGACAGTCTCCAGCTTTCTGTCACATTCTACACGAAACAGGCTTACCCTTCACGTAACTGTTTGCCAGGTGAAACTGTCGGCACAAACTGACGTCACACCGTCTCAGAGACAGAATTAGAATTCCCGCGTGTTTTAATGATAGTGTCAGAAAAGTAGTTCAACATCTCTTCATGGGACAGACAAAACTAGTTGTTTACCGACGCTGTAACAAGCATTGCCACACACCGGCATCAATAAGAGCAGAGTAAATCGATAAGAGCACACACCGGCCAACAAGCCCAAATGTGTAACGGCCTTACATCGCTACAAACACGACAGACTTGTAATGCTTGAATGCGGGGACAGGGTGTCGTAGATTGCGCCCACTCTACGCTCTCTCCCTCCCTCTCTCTACACAATTGCAGTTGTTTGACGGTCGCCGTTTGCACAAATACACAATTTCTTGCTTTTCCTTGTCTGTCGCAGTTTATCTGCCTCTGCTGAATGTTTGTTCTGATAGTCGCTGTGCAACTTGTTCAGAGGCCAATGCTACATGTTCGCTCTGACAATGTGCAGGTGGCCACTGTCCCTTCAAAACACCTAACTCGGCTCAAATAGTAATTAGGTCATCGGTCACGCTTGGATGTCAAAGGTGAAACCAGAAAACTTAAGCAAGGTGATCTTCGTTGCTGAAGTCAAATGCACGTATCCATACAGGCGTGGACTCTATTGTATATGAGAAACTGGAGCATTGACTTTGCGTCGACGTTGTTACAACTTGCAGAATCGGCATTTGTGGTTTTAATTTTGTTTCACATTTTAAGGGTTTAAAGCGAGTCATCCAGTACACAGACACGAACATCCCGATGTGCTGAACACACCATACACTGGCATACACTATGATCGCGGTAACTCATTAAAGAAACGGCCTGGCTTTTGCTGTCTGCCTTTGTACTGATTTCTATTGCACCCTTTCTCCCTTATTTACAACCCAAATCCGCCTCTTCTGACCCCTTCTGGGCACTCTGACTCTGTCTGTGGTGTCCTCCAGTGTACAAGGATTGGGTTTGATTCCCTTCAGTACACGTCCTCTGTTTATTTCGCTACACAAAGTGGCCTTTTTTTTTTCTTCCATCAAGCGGCCCCAGAATTCACAACAACATCAATAGCAAGATCCAGGAGCTTTTTACAGTAGAGACAGCGTGGTCTGAAGATGGCGGAGAGCAAAATGATATTTTGAGGGGTATTTGTCGTTGTATGCGACATTTTGCCGAATTTGAGGTTTTGTCATCAAAGTGGTACTCTCACTCCTGATTTCATTATGTATAAGTGTCATTCCAATCGGTTAAAAACTTTTCGAGATATGCGTTTGTGACGTAATGATTTATGAGTATTTTATCCCGTTTGTCGACCAAACTTCATTTTCTCGAAAACGTAAAAATGCACATACAATAATAAGGCAAATAATCAACGATTTATTTGTCTGCGTGCCTATGTATGTTTATAGTCAGTAAATGATGTATCAGTGTATGTATGTCTGTCTGTAAAGTGAGTGTGTCCCTAGATACAAGTGTTATCTGTCTCTGTGTATGCTTGTCTGTATATTTACATTATAATTATGTGCATGCACGCTTGTGTTTGCCCTGTTTGCACCACTACGTCAATCTGACGTAGACTACTTTAGAATTCCACAGGGTTGGTAGGATTATCGTAGGGGGGAATTTCCTACATCAAATCGACGGCGAAGCGATGTCGTAACCAGCAGATGTACGTAGGAAGTTTGTCATTCGTATTTTAGCAAACTTGAGGTCAATCTCATTCGTCAGATAGACGTAGAGTTTCTGACTGGATGGTTGTATGTGCATATAATTAGGCCTATGCTATGCAAGTCATGCATCTATTTCATTGCATGCTTGTATGCATGTGAATATGTGATGTATATAATGACTCATCGCAAAATAAGAACAGCCCAAATCTACCTGCCAAAGTATAGTTTTTAAACTGCATATAGCTATTTAAATGTGCAAAACTGAATACTACTCAATGATGGAAAGTTGTTCGTCACATCGAAGTTGTGTGATATGTCATGTGTACACATTTCTTTCTTTTGTTTCAGTTTATTAGAATTAGTGCCCTTGATTTAACAATGGCCATTGTTTTTGTCAGTGTGCACACGAAAAGTCGGACGCAAACTCATTAATATCGACCACAATGCGCCTTAGCCCACGCCAATACCGATTTTCAACCTAATTTCTTTATTATTGGTGAAGATGCGACTGTTGGAACAGCCACATGCACTTTTACAGCATGTAATTATCTAAATAGATCCACGAAATAACAGTGTGCACACACGGACAACAAAAACCCTCGAAAAGAAAATAAACTGATTTAAAGTGAAAAAAAAACGATCTTCGCATTTTTATTGCCCAAAATGGAATAGTAAATTCTTTATCTTTATGAAATGATGTGTTTTAAACCTCTAAGATACCATTATTGGTCACAATTTAATTGACAGTTCATAACATGGTACAAACACAGGTAGATTTGGGCTGTTCTTATTTTGCAGTGACTCAATATATACACATATTACATGTACAAGAACTAAGGCCCCACAGTATGTAAATTGAGGTGCAGAACGAAATTTCCTGCCATACTTTTTAGCTATGCTCGAAGAAAATGCGTCTTTTTACCGGTTCAAAATGTCGGAACACTTCTTTTTGTTCAAATCAGTTGTGGCTCAACATCAACGAAAGTATTTAAAACAAAGTGAACACCAAGACCTTTTGAAATATATATGCACGCATACCTTTACCTCTTTCTATGCATAATGTGGTATTTTGTAGAATTAGGAATCAGCGGTTAAAAAGCCTTTCACTTCAGGATTACACCGGAGGCTTTACTTCCTTTATAATAATATTATGATGGTATGTAAATTCAAACATAATCACTATTTCGTCGAGCCCTGCACTAACCCCCGTCAGTGCCGCCCCTGTCGCAGAAAAATGTTTTGAATTATAGGCTGTGATAGCGAGACACATGGCAATGAGATGAGTCAGTACAGGTTATTAGAGCTATATTTTGTAACTTGTCAGGTCTTTGGAGACAGTGCATGAGAAAACAGTATCTGGCTGAATAAAAATAGCTGAGATTTATCAACTTAGAAACATGGAAAAAGACCCAAAAAATTTTAAAATGTACACCAGAATTAGTGCCATAGCAGGCACACATAGAGCATGGAAGTGGAGACCGTTTTGTAAAGAAACACATGCAGCTAGCGTCCACATGACTGTGCAGTGTATTGTATTGTAGACCCGATTGATAAAACATATTATACTCTGCTGCACAAACCTTGCAACAAACTTTTAAACTGCTCTAACTCTTGAACCCCTGGAAATAACTGAATGAAATTAAAAGCCTTGTGATCTTTAATTCAAGTTCTGTTGATCCCACAAATGAACTGGACCTAAATGTGAATTTCAGGAAAGCTAGAAAGGGTCAAAATACTTGACCCGACAAGCTGAAACTTACATCGTTCTGGACCTCGGTGTTTGGTTGTCCAAGACAGGACATCAAGTCATTAGAAAATTGAAAGATTTCTATTTCACTGGAAAAATCTTTGTCTGGTTCATCTTTTTTTTTTTTTTTCACACATTTTTTAATTAACCTAATTCGATCAGATGTTACAGCCGTCAAAAGTTTGTTGCAAGACTTGCGGCTTGGTATGGGACTGAGTTTGTGATGTTGTAAAAACCAGGCTGCCATAACGTTGTACAAACAAGCCTGGATTAAGCATAAAGCAAAATAAGCACATGCTTGGGGCATCAAGGGAGTAGGGGCACCATAGAAAAGATAAAAGGGATACCGTAAACTTTTCAGTGCCAGAGATAAATTTCGTGTCGCCACTTTTTACACAATTGCTGACAAGGTGCAAACTCAGATGATCGGGAAAGGAGAGGTGTACAAAAGAAATAACGGACACATTTTCTTGTCTAACCGATGTACCAAATAAAGCAACTTTCTCATCTACAGAAACTGAAAGCTACTAGCAGTCGCAGTACTGTCGCAAATCAATCGATGCTTAGTCAGATGATTTAAAAACCAAGTCCTTAAAAGTCCTTCGAAAAATATTCATTTGATTTTTAAAGCACTTAAATAGTGTCTGACTCCTTGTGTGCCATGACTTTTTCCACGTTTGCCGATACAGGGAGAAAATAGTGGGGGAGATGAAGGAAGACTAATTACAGCAACATCTATGAATAGAAAGTCGACTTTCTTTCTTCCCGAAACAAAATACCCTAGCATTCTCGTGTACCGACACATCTATGACTGGCACAAACGTGGTCAGCAGAAGAACCAATTCATGGCTATTGGCACACAAAGAGTTAAGTTTCAAAATTTGCTGAAGTATCCCTAAAAAGTTCCTAAAATACCAGTTTGTCGTAAATTTACTTTCTTTCTTATATTGTGGTGCAACTAAAGAAGTTTCACAATTATTTTTTTTTTTAATCTGAAAGCTCGCCTTTATCTATTTTCGACTCGATTGACCAACGACTCTGACAGCGTACCAAGGTATTAATTTTAACAATGTGAAGTATGTAAGGAGTAACATTGTTGTTTTATTGCAGGTACTGTAACACAGTATCCTAGAACATTCGTAAACTAATTGAGAGAGAATAATATTAGAAAGTCCTTGAAAAATCTTTATTTTTCCAAAGAAGTCAATAAAGGTCTTCATTTTGATTTCCAAGGACCTGTGGGAACCCACATATTGCGTTTCTTAACCCCTTTAAACTGACGGGCTTTGGCAGAAATATATATATATTGCTTTCTGCTAACTAGTTTTAAATTGAGGGGGGGGGGGAGGTTGTATTTAATAAACTTACGAGGTGTTGCGTGGGGCAAGCTGAATTTTCTGTCTGATATTTGACATTCAACACTAATAATATTAAGTTTTATCGTCTCGTCAGTTTTGACAAGGTCTTGCCAATAGAAGGGCCGAGGGCACTAAGGTTGGACTGTGCTTGGGGCATCAGTTGCCCTTCATCCGGGCCCGCATGAGATTGGTTTTGTAGTGTTTTAAATGTCAGGCTGCAGTATCGTTCTACAAGTACCTGCCTTTATCTACAGGTAAGCCAGTGTTCGCCAGATAATTCTTTTTTTTTTCGTCTAAGAAATGAACCACTTCATATGTATCAGCCCCAGGCCCTTTGAAAAGAAAAATAGAAAAAAAACAACGTCCAACTGGTACATGTAACTTTTTCTATCGAGATAAGAGGTGTCCCAGATTTGAGTCACACACACTCATCGGTTCAGTGCTGTGTTGTGGATGAAAGCGTATGTGGAAAGATTTTTAGAGTGCAAGTGCCTGGCATCGAACGTTTATGTTTTACTTTTGTGATGTGATATCACACAATGAAGTGCGCATACGCTACTCTTATCTGGTGAACACATGACCAAAGTTAGATTATGTTTGGCCTGCAGGCCTACGCAAACTACATGTATAGGCCTATTAAACACAGAGTTCCAAACCTTTCTGTGCGGGGATCTTTCGCTTTCATTGATTTGATGCGAATTACCGTACTCTTTAATTTTGGAATGATGGGGCAAAAATTCCTACTCTATTTTTATGTCAACAAAAAGGGCCAGAAAAGAAAAGTTGACCGCTATGTAAGCCTCGACAAGCTTTTTCCCATTGTAAGCGGGTCAAGTGGTTATTGAGGTTTAGCAGCATGGAACTAATACACGTACTGTTTTGTCGGTCGTGGGGCTACAGAACGTAGCAAGCTTTAAAAAAATATTATTCGTGAAAGGGGGGGGGGGGCAGACATTCGTTAGCATACTGAAAGTCAAACTTTTAGTATCATCGGAAATAGGTCTGATATGATAGGTAAGGCGAGGGTTCGACCTTTGCTGGCGTGGTAGTTGGCCAAATTTTGATGGGCGATTGTTTTGTTGTTGTTGTTTTTTTAATTCATTCATTCATCCAATAAAAACAGTTGTATGACGTTTCCTGTCAATATCTGGCGATTGTGCAGATGGCACCGAAGATTACAAATGCAGAAGTGGAATTGTTGCATCTATTGAAAGCGCCTGGCAGTGGCGTGGCGTGTGTTGCCAGCGCCAGGGACAAGGATGTGACATGTAATATTGCGCCCTCTGACCCGTGGGCTGTTAATTAACAGTTTGAGTCTGAGTTTGGGTTTTATGGCGCGTCGGCATGGTAACGGTCACTTTGCGCCTTTCACGTTCTATTTTGGTACACTTCCTTTATTTATGTTTTGTATTCAGAGCTTGAACCAAACACATGTTGGCATGTGGCAACACTTTTGTGCCCCGTCATGATGAAAAACTGTAGAATGTTCCAACATTGGAAAACTTTCTGTGTCGGGGAGGGGGCGCTTTTTTTTAAAACTTATTTTTTTTAATTAATTTATATTTTTCTTTGGAATTTTGCTTACCTAAGAATTTTGCACTCGGGGGCAACTGCCCCTGTGGTGGCACCCCCCCCCCCAACCACGCTACGCCACTGAAGCCCGATGTGACCCCTGGCGTGGGGTTGTCGGAAATAAACCTGCATCTTCCTTGTTTTTCCTTGTTCGTCTTCTGATTGCTGATGAAGATCTAAATCAGCTCAACTCTGACCATAACTTTGAATCTTGGTGAAGTATTTGAGAATGAGGTGTAATAAAAAAAAAAAAAAAAGAGGCAAATACTGTAATAACAATAATCGCCTAATAATAACGATGATGATGATGATAATAATAATACGGTGTAATGATAATAATAATAACTGGCAATCTAATATTCATATAATCCCACATTTCCATTAAATGTCAGATTGCGGAAAATGTCGGCCACAGATGCTTTTGTTGTTGTTTTTGACTTACTGTTTCTCACTTCAGCTTTATGACCGAGTGATGATGGTGATAAATGTAAGCAGACGACTTCCTTGGACCTGGCACGAAAACATTTTTACAGCATATTGTGTAAGCTATGTATGTCGTGTCCTTACGTGAACTGTTGTCCTCACGTGTACAGCAAATGCCGAGGCTGTCATAGGACACATTTAATTAATGATTACTCCCTTGTGACCTAAAATTAAACGCAGTCCCATCGAGGATGACGCACTTGTCTGTCATCTTATTCGAAGCTAAACATGTGAATCGCACGTTTGGTCTATCGTGTTTTCCAGAGTCGATGGTTATCCAGGTGCCAAAGATACCTGTACATAATATAAAAATTCATTTGATTGCAGCAGGGAGTACAATAAAATTAATTTGAAAAAGTATTTCCATTTTAGGACCAGAAAAGTAATATGTTAGGCCGTGAGCGTTTGATTTACAATAAAGGAAGATGAAGGAAAAAAACAAAACAGAACAGGAAAAATAAAGTACCTTAGCTATCATTTTTCCTCCAGTCCCACCCCTGCTTCAATTTCCGGTCACCGCACGTGGTTAGATCCCTCTGAAAGATTCATTCGCAAATTAAGTTTTTAGACTTTCGTATTTTTTATTTTTTTTGGATGATCAATTAAACCATCCCGCCAGTAATCCTACGAAAATCCGATGTGTAGAATTGACGTCAAGTTGGCACATAGGAATGACATCGTCCCTGTGTAGATCCGCTACTTACGACGTCAGTTTGACATGGGTATGATGAAGGAAACCCGCCCCAACGGTAATCCTTCGCGGCCCTGCTGAAATCTTATGCAAATCTACGTCGGATTACGTAGGGATGTTTGGCTGGGCACAACATAAACCTGTGATAAAGTTTGATTTACAACGAACCAAAAATTTGAGAGTTCTTTTTTGTTTAATCAGTGAAAACTAATACTATATAGTATTATTCATAATTATAGTCAATGGCCACAAACTGTATGGAGAAGGGGGGTGGAGGGGGAGATATTCAGAATAAAACTTTTTTTTTTACTCACTTGAGCGCATTTGACGTCAAACCCGGTAAGGATTTGAAGCAGGGGCTGGAGTGGGCATTTTTTAGGGGGGGGGGGCGGGGGCGGGGGGGGAGGGGCGAAGTGCGGCAAACAACTTTTGAGCAGAATTTAATTACACACACTAAAGTCCTGCAATTCGAGACATCTTGGCGTCACCAAATTTGTAATGGATAATCACAAAAGTAATGTCGCTTACGCCCAAATGACAGCAAAGACGTTTGTTTTTTTGTTTTTTTTATCGGTAGGCTATCTGACATTCTTGTACGAAAGTCTGCAAAATAAATGGGACGCTAAAAACATTGAAAAAGAATACTGTACTTGTACCAAATGCAGACTTTGAAGCCGCAATGATATCAAAATTTCCAAACAAACGACCACGCCAGCCTTGATCTGTTTCACCCCTTAGCGCTGGTGCCAGGCGAAAATTTGTCAAATGCAGTTTTGCTATAGATCTAAATCGTTTCGAGCAAACTGAAAACTAATACATGTACATCTATTATACATGTAGAAGTATACACTGCTGTTTTGCCTTTGGCGCCCCATTGTATCAGGCGGCAATGCCTGCCCTCCATGAACTCAAGAAACAAACCAAAAAGTGGTAATTCATATTCCACGTGTGCAGACGGTGAAGTTTGGAAACATCAGGGCAAATACATGTACATGTATTGTTATAAATACATTGCAAATCGTCTCCCTTTAGCTGCATTTGGGTATCTTCCCCTTTGAGACAGTACGCGTGTACTGTGTCTTGGTCTTTCCTTGCCCTGCGAGTAGAGACTTTTTTGTTGTTGTTGTTGTTGTTTTTTCATAGACATTGTTTTTCTCATGCACTTGACATTGAAGAGACCCTGGCGTTCAGGCCGCGTTGTTATAATAATGGCACTATTGTGTTCAGTGCCAGAGTGTCTCAAATGCTGAATGCAGTTCACGGATCATTTCTGCATAATCCTGGCTGAAAGTGAAAGTGGCCCATGGCTGTCATGAGCCGCTGCACAAAATAATTACAGGTACTGCCGTCTGTTATTTAGTTCCCAGGCTTCCAGTCTTACCTGCAGAAGGTCGTCTTAAACTGATTGAGCCACACAGACACCATTATGGCTTCAGCTGCCTAGGGGACTGGAATTTGATCAAGTAGGAAAAAAAAAAAGAGAGAGAGAGAGAGAAAAGCAAATTTCAAATGCGCAATTTGAAACGAATTAATCCTACATGAATTTTTAGACCAGGTGAACAATGGACAACCTTTGACTGTATAATGTAATAATTATGAGGTTGAGATGACAAAATGATTGCATGTTGTCTGAGTTTGCGTCTGGAGAAAGCACTTCGGCCCGAGACAGGTCACATTCTGCTAGGAAAAAAGCAAAACTCTAGACAGGATAGTTAACAGGACGGCAGGTCAGAAAGAGACCCTGCCAAAAGCGCTCAACATCCACCCACACGCCTCACAAGAGTTTGAGCTCGGAGAAAGTGCGTCCACCTGATATTCTAATGGTCACACTATGCTCGGAAAAAAAGCAAGACGAACCTTACAAAGAGTAAACAGAACCACGGGACAAAAGGAGATCCTACCACAAATCGCCGGCCCGCTTCACGCGGGTTTGAGTTTGGAGAAAGTACTCAGACAGGATAACGGTCACACCGTGCAAGGAAAAAGCAAGACGATCCACAGACTAATAAAATACCCAGACTGGATGATCCCATTGTGTGACATCACAAAACAGCGAAAGGTCCGCCATTTTAGGTTTACGGCTTCGACCGACGCTTCAGCACAGCTACAATGCAGCGGTCGCTAAAAGTCCATACGGTCATCATTGAAAACAACAACAAAAAAAAAAAAGGCAGATGTAGACAATAAAATGAAAGGATAGGCAAGTCAATGCATTATCAATACATGTAGGCCTACAATCAAGCTTGACAATACAAAGAAATTTGTACTGCAGATAGAACTAGAATCAGAATTTTCCGAGGGGAGGCCATGTTGGTTATACGGCCGCCGCTCGAGAAATTCCTTTAAAAACGACACAGCCCTAAGCTCGTGTTTCCAGCCTGGTTAATTTATCAGTTTGTGAGGCGATCTAGACAATGTAACACTAACAGAACAACAGGACAGACGGAGACCCTACCACTGTCGGAATCGCTCATCAACCACCGGCACCGCTTCACAAAAACTTGAGTTTGGAGGAATTGACGAAATATAAAAACCACAGAAAAACTCTGAGCTTCCATACATTGGCAGACGGACGTGCTTTTGCACTGCTAACCTAGAAAGAACTCGCAGATAAGTCCACATACATGTATTCTGTTTATATTCTATAAATTTCCTATTGAAATCTTTTATTGTCCGATTGTTTTCTCTGACCCATTTTTTTTCTGTTTTTTCTTTTGTTTTTCTTGACAAAGGCGACAGCCGAAATATTGAGGATTTTCTGTCTTCTCTTTTACATGTAGTTTTCACTGTATTGTTTGAGTATTATTTCTTGCGCAAGGCTTTGCTAGGCCTACATACAACTTTTTCTTTTTGCCAAATTTTGACATTGAGTTTGGCGGAAGCATGTCGACCCGACAACGGTCAGACTGTACGTGTCCTAGGAAAAAGCTAGACAGGATATAAAAACACAAAAAAAAACAAAAAAAAGGTGACAGGACAAAAGGAAATCCTACCAAAAACGCCCACCAATCACCAGACCGTTTCATGAGAATTTGAGTTTAAAGAAAGTCATAGAGCACGTTAACTCCATAACGGTCACATGGTCCTAGGAATAAGCAAGACGATCAATAGAATTCATGTGCAGCACAATGGCAGGACACAAGGCGACCCCTGCCGGTTGCAAATGACAACGTAATCCATGCATTAGCTACTAATTTGCATATTGTGTACCCCAGACAACCGTGAAAAGTCGAGCTCGGACTGAATGTGTGACACTCCCACCCCCACCCCTCCACACACACCAAAACGCATACATGTAACATGGATTATGTCAAAATTAGGCAAAAAGAAAAAGTTGTATGTATATGGGGGTGGAATGTGGGGAGGTGTTTTCAATAAGAAAACTAAGTTCAGAAACGTAAAATACTTGTATTATGTGTACACGTAAATGTATTTATGAGGTTCCACAGAATAGAGGTAAGGCAAAGAGCAAATTTACACTGCATTACAGCCTACAAAATGGCTGATTTTGCCACAGCATTTCGTCACTGCACTACCCTAATGGCATAAAACATTTTGGACACTTTTGAAACATTAAGAAAAAAAAATTGTTTCTTTTCCTGTCAATTTAGTGACTAATGCCATTATGATTCTATTAAAAAACTACATTTTCCTATTGACGCATTTCTTTTTTTGTAAGCACATTATCTGATATACTCAGGAATGCAGTGAATCATCAGTTGCCTCTTGGCGCGAGTCTGACACATGCTATTATCATAGAGCAATGATGACTCGTCTTTCACTTCTACAAAATTCCAAGTACAGCATGAACATCCACACTATGGCTCTATTTCGTCAGTTGGTGAAATTCTGCAGGGTCTTTCGTCGAAATCCCCCCCCCCCCCTTTCCCCCCAAAAGTTTACTGCTGAATGTGGATAAGCCCCCTTGCTTTTTGCAACCACATGTGGTTATCTTAAAACTGCGGACCTGTTCTTTCCTGGTTCGATTTTAAACCAACTCCATACTTAGAATGTTCATTTTACATGCACGTGTACTATTCCTCGTCACACTGAATACATGTACTTGTATTCATGAAGTTTAAATTACGTGTATATACATTTGCCCGTTTTCATACTTGGTAAAGCTACAGGAGTGGCCTGGCCTTTCACAATTCTGTGAACGTCGCGTCCTTGGTTCTTCTTTGGTCCAACTTCACTTTTTGCACAATTGAGAAATTCAATCTTAAAACGTTGCAGCTTTAGCACATGTATTATAATAAAGAGTTAGAATAAATCGGACCCGTGAAACAGCTGGATAAGTGCCTAAACTAAAATGCATTTTAAACAAGTGGCTAAGCATGCATTTGTTACTCCTCTTCTACATAATAAAAGATCTCCAGTTTTTCAGAAAATGGAGATAGAACAAACAAGAATTATTAATTTATTATTAAGGTCGCCAAATATGCAGTCTGCAATGACAGACAGAAAGATCAACCCACAGTACAGTTACAGACAGCTATTCTAAATACAATCACAGAAATTTTTATCGAGATTTATCTACAATCACACAAATATTCACGGACAATCCCACAGATATTCAATAACAAACATTCACCTACAAGCACACAGATATTCGATCTAAAAAATGATCACCTACAATCACACAGGTGTATTCAACCACAAACATTCACCTGCAGTCATACCAATATATTCAATCTCAAACATTCACCTACTATCATCATGAGAATGAAAAGATCAGATAGGGCCTGTTGTTGAAATGATTAAGTATTTTATTGTTTTATACATTTGGGACTGTCATAATATCAAATAAATCAAATGTTTGTACTGGCATCCCCATCACCCTTTACATAAACAAAAACATTGTACAATCAAATACTGAATTATTACATAAGAACACTGTGGAAAATGCAAGGAACAGGTGAGAGACAGACTGCTGGACTAGGTGTGTGTGACTAATGTGAGTGAGTGAGAGAGAGAGAGAGATGGGGAGGAAGAGAGTGAGAGCACTTATGCACAACTGGGCACCACAGTAAAAGGATGTTGACAGAATAAAATTAAAAGCTCAAGACTGGCAATTAGTATGCTATGACATAAACCTGAATACAATGTCTGGTTAAAGTCATTTGGCTAAAACAATATATACCAAAAAGAGGATAAATCAACACAAATTTAAGTTGTAGGATGGGCAGCTCGACCCAAGCAAATACAGCTGACCACCGACAAATCATCATGGTAGTGGACAGTGCAGGCCATTGATGTGAAAGCTAGGTGAAGATGATGCAAGCTAGGAAGTGCAAGACATATAAATTTGTTCGCTCAGACCTCGGACTCCATCACTTGTGCCAGCTCTACTGTTTTCCTGTTACTTGTTGTATGATCCTTGACTAATCTGGAATGCATGACCAACCTGTCCAATCTACAATTCACCTAATGCCCACAAAAGATAGAAATGCAAAGTCTAGTAGTAGTACAGGGTTCAGCATCCTACAGCCAAAGGGCCAGGTCTGGTCCATAAGAAGATACTGGAATATTATGCTTATCCAGCCCACAATTGATTTCTTTTCCTTATTTCAAGGGTTTCACATGATTAAACTGAGAATTCATGCAAGGCATCCTGTAAGTATGTTACACCAGGCCCAGTTTCCCTTTTGTCCCAAATCAAATACTGGTAAAGCATAATGACTAGCGTGAATGACTTCCTAGCATATTATTATTAATATTATTGATTAGAAGCAAAATATAACTAGATGCATTTAACCCTTTCAGTGTCACAGACCTCCACGGAGGCCGCGACATTTTCCTAAATATGTGTGCCGACACCGTTACGGCTGTTGATCGAGGTTAGGTTGGATCTATAATAAAGAATTATGTGAATATGGATGAGGGTATTATAATTTGTTCCATGAGTTTCAGGAGAGATTTTCTGGTAATATAATTTGCCACTATGAGTGACGTATGTCCCAGGGCTGTGACACCAAGAGGGTTAAATAGATAATTCCCATATTTTTATGACCTTTATTTGGCTTATTATCGGTTCAGCAATTACATATACGCGGTCTGGTCCATAGAAAGGTTGCCAACCTCTGGCCTTGTACATATGATTCAACAACATTAGGCACATGTGCTTGTCATAAAAATTAAGTGCTTAGGCAACAGATGCAGAAACCTCATGGCTCATTAGAGACAACCGCATCCCCCCCCCCCTCCCCTTCAACAACCCCTTGATTGAACAATGTAGTCTTGACTGTGTATGCATGCTAACAAGCAATGACCACTCTCTTATCCATCCTCAGGTCTATTTGTTGAACACCACCACTGACCGTATGCTGTAAGAAGATATAAAAACAACAGTCCACTCAGTTCAAACTTGTCAATTTTGCAAACCATGACAGACACAAACCACAGTACAAATATAATGCAGCACTGTCCCAGACAGAAAAAAAACTTACACTCTCACACAAAAAAATTCATTGAATTGTTCATGACAATAAACTGAGATAAATTGTAGTCAGATGACTGGATCCATGCAGAAAACAGTAATTTAAAAATCAAGAAGTATAGAAAGTGTGACTCATCAATAATGGTCTCGGGTGCAGTATTTATAAAAAGTATGCTGCATAAAATGTAACACCCTTTCAATTACTAAACCTTACAAAACCCAAAGAGACCAGGACAACAAAACAAACGCTACTAGGCATGGTTGTTAAACAGTACCCAACTGGCTTTACTGCATTAGAAAAACTGGGAGACTAGATCCTGGAAAATGGGGATGCATCATTCTTTTCTAATATAGAAATCTACCAATATTGTCTGACCCCCCTGTGACAACTGATACACAAACTCATTCATCAGCACTAAGGTACTCACCTTTGTCCTGTGTGCATGTAATGAAAGGCTTCATTGATCTTGTCCAGGGGTAAGGTGAAGGTCACAAACTCATCCACTTTGAGTTCCTTCTTCATATAGGCTTCAACCAACTTAGGGATGGAATCACGACTCTTCCAACCTGGTGGTCAGTCAGACAGTGGATATGAAATTTGTTTGATAGTTAACTTGACAAATGTATCAGATTAGGCACTCACATATGTAGAAACAGACAGTGGAATTTAACATTTCAGATATATACCAAATAACATTTTTGATACAACCCTTGAACAGATCTATTTAAATGTCTGCATGTGGTAGTAAAACTACACATTAGCGTTATTTTAGTTAGTGATTATGGTAATTTCAGATGTATTTAAATTCTCATTTGATGAGCAAAATATGACACAGGTAACATGCCACATATTTCAGATTCGCATAGCCTCATTTTCACTATCTATTCCAAAACAGAAAAATATCATTAGGTTTGCATTTTTGCATACATTTCCACTGAAGAGGAACCAGAACGACAGGAATAACCAGCCAGCATACACACAACAACCACTCTCCTCCTAGCAAACTCCACCAGCAACATTCCCTGGACAGTTCAGTGATGAGAACTGACCATCACTAGTTTTATGAGTGGACCATCCAAATTCCTTAAGTACCACACCAGGCTTTAAAAGTTAAAATGTGGCAAAAAAACAAAAACAAAACAAAAACTGTAAATATATCACAAAACGCCGCTTTGGAAACAAAAAATATGAGACAAACTATACAACAAATTCCAAAAGACATTTATTTTATTCCATAGTTTCTTTATCAGGGTGTCCAGCACTTTCCAACTTCAAAAAATCCTACCACTCCTTTAAAAAATCCTACCAGTCTAGCGCGCGGAAAATGTTTAAAAATTACAAGTGCAAATACAAAAAACACACAAAAACAATGGCAAACAAACACAGAAAACAGTTTACAGCGGAAATTATCCTTGTCCCCACTGTCACAAAGTAGCCAGTCACTATACTGTGGATCTTTTAACCACTCAGGATCAAAGTAGCACTTTCCCATTTTTTGGTTGTTCTTAGTCTTCCTGAAATTTGTTATCGGAGCACTATACTATTGACATTGACCAGACCATAAAAATGGACCTTGATTTTGATCAAGCAAGCGATATCACCAGTTTCCACCTATTCTACGTTGGATCCAGATCTAAAAACACACGTTACCCTCCTCATGATAAAAAAACATGGAGTGGCCTCCTGTAGCAATGAATGGCTGCCGATGAATGAGAAAATCGTTCAAACAATGTCCAAATGAAACTTAATCGAAGTGGAAGAGCCCAAACCCGAGAAACAGACCGTCTGTCGTCCTGGCTCGTTTTATCAGTCACTACTAGAGTCTAGATCTAGAATGGGATCTCCCGCGATTTATCTGGATCTTGAAGAATTCATTAAAGTCCAGCTGCACAGAATTTCACAATGGGCACAATGAAGAAACACAAAAGAGAGATGCTTTATCAACTGCTGTCGTCCAGATAGAAAAACGAAATGGCCGCCTTTGCAAGCGTAGCTTTTTCTCAAAGTCTCGTTAATCAGGTGTGATCTCGGCAGATTCACGTTCCAACTGGCAGGGCGATTTTGACGCAGCTTGGGTTTGGGTTTCACGGGTATTTTTTTTTTCCTTCTGCGCGATAATTTTTTTCCCCTTATCGGCAACACTTCATTTTTTTTTTCCGACCAAAATCCGACCGTGAGTTAAAAATCCGACCAAAATCCGACTTCGCTGGACATGCTGTTTATGGTGTGTCAGTATGCCGGGCTCTGCTGCACACAATTTTTTGTTTGTTCGTCCCCACATTTAACCCTGTTCCAAACCCTGCTGTGCCCCCCCCCCCCCCCACCAATTTTGTCCATCAAACACTTATTCCACACCAACCTCCAAATGCAGATCCTCTCCACACTCGGCCTGTCACCAGCTGGAATGGACGAGTGCTGATTTCTTGACCAGCTGCAGCCACACCAATGATGGTGGACTCTCCCCAGCCCTTGTGACAACACTCTAGTGCAGCTCTCTGATCACAGACAAGTAACACATACATCAAATCAGTGATCACAGACAATGGACACATCAATGGAATTAGTGGTGAAATCAGTTTGAGTAACATTGGCAAGCAAAGAACTCAGATCAAAGTTAGATTAGTTACATTCAATGTCCAAAATAGTGCACTCAGTTAATCAAATGTGAGGCACTCTAGGGAAATGGTCTACACTGCCAATTTTTTTTTTAAAACAGAGCTAGGGGCATATGTGAAAGTGCAAACTGTCCTGTGAAGAATGCACACTTTATTTCATGTAAAAATGTTGAACACTAATGAAGTTATGGCTATTTCAAGGTGACAAGGTAGAGAAAGACACTTTTGAGAAAAACGTATAAAAAGTTTACATAAATTTAAAAAAAAACAACCCATTAGATCTAGATTAGTAGATTGGATTTTAAAAAAAATGGGAAAAAATACCCAACTTATTTTTATGCAGAATTCATTAACATCCTTTAGCTCAGGCATGAAGAAATGACCGAGGAACCTATTTATGCCGAAAACTGATACAAGACCGGGAAGACACTATCCACCTATTTTTGGCACCATCTCGACAGTGCTGAGCGCGCCGTGGACAAATTCCCTGGAGTGCCTCATAAATAGTGTTTAATCCAATTTTACCCAAAATTATAATTCCATCAATTCAACCATCAGCCCACGCCTTGAGGGCTGAAGATCTTTATTTCTCTAAGGCCTCAACCTAAGGCTTTTGGCCATGAGGCCTAGTACTTGATACATCTGCTTATCTTTACAATGTATCATTTGTTCTATGCTGCCAACAATATACAATACATGGTCAACAAGTAATTGTTCCTCCTCCCTCCCTCGCAGTATCAGACTGCATTGTCTGTACCAGTAACTACAACAACCAAAATAAAGATGACTGGCTTTTGCCAACAAAAGGCTTGAAGCATTTCACTGAAAACCTGGTGAATGTGTCAAATTTTTGGCGCTACTAATCTATTACCCAACTAAACCAACGAAAAGTTCACACTCACTCTAGTCCCAGTGCAGTTCTCTTGTGCTTACCATGGTATGAACATTTCCAATACACTCAAACGTGTAGTCAAATCCTCCATCTGTCTTGGACATCACAACTTCTTGAATAGTTTTGTCTGGGTAATCTTTGGGGTTGATGAAGTCTGTAGCACCAAACTGTCGAGCTGTAAGACAAAGTCAGCGATGTTGATATTCTACATGCTACTATATCTGTCACAGCTGGACATGTTATTGAATTAATGTTCGGAATAAGAATGCATATTTATCTTAAACAAGAAATTTGCTGCCTTGGACAAACACAAAAGCATCAATGACAGAGATGCCACCCTACAAAAACAAAAAACTGAATCAGGGCCCCCAAAAAATCTGAATCTGGGGAAAAAAATCGGAATCGGTGCAAATGACGATAAAAATGAAATGGTACCGTACCAGTTCTAAACTTATATTTTTATGTTTTTTCTGTTTTTTTTCTCTTGGTCACAAAGGATTAAGTTGAAAATCATCTTGAAATCTTACACTACTTACAGTTCATTTCACCAAATCTTATTATCCACCCTTTGTTTTGATCTTGGTCAAAACTGCAAAAGAATCCTCTCCAGAAAAGCACAGCGGCAAATTTGTCTTTACTCCGGAGCTGTTTTTTTCCTACAGTTATGTCAGACAAGAGCTGCCTTGACATGTTGAGATTTGAGTGCCAAAACCCACAAATGCCGTGCATAATTTTTGCCTATTCTGTGCTGAGGAGTGTTTTACCACTTCCAGTCTCATGTTATTATAATTTGGCAGTTTGTGCCCATGCAACCTTCTCCATGTTCATGGCTTGGATTTAAGAAATCTAGGTCAAGGCAAGTTTAAAATTGATTCCTCCTTCCATCACAATCGCCGCCTAATAAATTTCTTTAGTCTTAATACGTCTATCCATAGATCTGGCTAGATCTATATCTAGGTCTCATTCCTGCATCCGTCATTGTCGCTGCCAAGTAAATCACCTAGATCTAGACTTCTAAAGGCGATGTCTAGCTAAGCTTAAGTTTGAAGGAAGAGAATACATATCTGGCTAGGTTTAGAACTGATTCCTCCTTCCATTACAGTCGGAACCAAATATAACTCTTAAACTTTAAGTGAGGGCAAATAGATAGATCTATGCAAATATTTCGGAATCGCCGCCACAGCGAACGGTAAAAAGAATGTAAACAATGCGTGCAGCAAGTGATCAAATTCCCGATTGGTGCAAACTAAGCGATAAGAAAGTAGAACTGACTTCCGGTTTATTCCTAAAATGATCGTAATATTCCGATTCGGCGCATTGTGTAAAAGTTATAATTAAAAACTAGAACCCGGAAGAACGAAAACGGGAAAAAAACAGCCGATTCCTGGAAGTAACAAAAAATCGGAATGCCGGCTTCATAATCGGAAAATCGGAATCACGCCCGTTTTTCAAGAAAAATCGGAATGATTCCAATCAAATCGGAATGGGTGGCATCTCTGCAATGATAATAGTATGAACAATACACAGATTGATACCGGTACTTGGAATGATGTGATTAACATAAATCACTCTCTCTCTATCTTATTACATTTGCTCTCTCATATTTCTCCCCAAACTTTTTTTTGCATTTCATAATTCGAAAAGCGGATGTACACTCCCCGGAAATCCCCTATCTCCCCCATATAATATACACTTTTCATATGCCCTCTCCCTCTGAGCATATGGACATTACGGACAACCCTCATATGTATGTGTCAGCGATCACCAAAACATCCACCACAACATATACTGGTCAGTCCATCTGCAGCACACAGACTGACCTGTTTCAAACTTGTCCTTGTTGAGATCAATACCAAAGATCTTTGAAGCTCCAGCCTTCTTGCAGCCCATGATGACTGCCAAGCCCACAGCTCCCAGCCCCCACACACCACACACAGAGCCAGGACTCACCTGTGAATACAACAAGTGGCATAGCTTAGCTCAGTGTAATCTTAATCCATGGGTGAGAGTGAAATATTAAATATCTTTGCTAAAAGCAATTGTCCACAGAACAAAAATCCTGCAAAACCACACCCAACACAAACAAGCCCTAGTATTCTTTAAATAAATTATCAACAGGGCAGGAGCATCGCAGGTAAACTTCCAGCCATGTTGGATTTTTCCATCCAACTTTCATCCTTGTGTTAACTTTGACCTCTGGTATACTCAGGATAAGCTTTCCTGGACTGAAACCTCCACAGCTTAGGTGGCAAAAAAATTGATTTAAAGAACTGATTTACATAATCCGACTTCGGTCAAAATCTGAATAATGCTGGACAATTTTTAGAAACAAGAAACACATCTGGTAAGTTTACAAAACTGAATAGGTGGAAATGTGACCCCATCTACATGGATGCGAGTCCAGTAGTAATGGTAGCAAATGAAATACCTTAGCTGTATTGAGAGCAGCACCATAGCCAGTGGAGATACCACAACCAAGCAAACACACTTTGTCTAACGGAGCTTGGGGGTCCACCTGAAAATACATGAAAAGCTGTCAAAGTTTTTCAACGAAAAATGCTGCATTTTCTAGCATCATCTACTTCCTATATCATTTCATAAGTTCAAACTGAATTTTAGCATGAGAAGAATGTAACCTCATATCATTAAAAAGCTCCCTCAGATTTGGGATAATAATCAAAGATGATAAAAAAAAATATATTTTCCCAACTCACATTAGAAATAATTTATCTTTGACAAATGTGAGTATTGCTTACAGTTGCAGCTAACATGCTTCATCGTCCTCAAATAAAAACCCTATCTAGCTATCTGACTGTGTCATTGGATTACAACTAATTCTTTTGCCATGCATGCAGATGTACCAGCAGAAACTCTACCATCCACTCCACATATTCGAGGCACAATCTGTTCACACACTCAGACTAGGTGCGCCCATACAACTTGCTATCATGTTGTAGTCGTGTCTTAGTTTCATGTTCCTACTGACTCTACAATGTGTTTGTGTCTCATGCGTGTGCTCATCTCCATTCACTCATTTACGTTTATAAAAATGCAACACAACCATAATGCAACAAAGTCACGTGCAAGTACCTAGCCTTATGTGAACTCCCCATGCCTGACAACTAACCTTGGCTACGGAAATCTCAGCACACACTGTGTATTCCGAGAAAGTGCTACAACCCATGAAGTGATAGAGCTCTTTCCCCTTGCAGTTAAATCGTTTTGTCCCATCAGGCATCACTCCTTGACCCTGTGTGGTTCTAGATACAAGACAAGAGAGACATCCCATGTAACCCAGACAGAAAATACTGTGACATTTCAACCGCATCACAGACAAACAGGTCACACAAATTGTTTGAATTTACAAGTAGTGACATACATGTTTTCATTTTAAATAGTAGAACCCAATTGTTTTGAAGTTTTCTGGAAAGCAAAAAGTAATATCATTTCATAATTTTTTCCTTTAAAATTCAACTGGGAAGGGGAATTTCAGGTTCACAACTAAGCCTGAAGAACAACACTGGCTCAGTGGGGTCCTAGCCATACATCTCCCACTATCCCCAAGCACGAATATCTTGGAAACTGTTAAAAGTTAAGTGCATCAGCTTGTGGCTGGACACGAAAGAAACAATGATTTATATAAGGGAAGATAGCGGTAACTAAGACCAATCTGATAACACAGAACTGATGTAAAGTCGCTGTGAAAGCCACATTACCAGACATATTTCCAGCATCAGTTACACCAATTTGACGCGGAACAACAACATATGCCAGAAAGCGAGGTGTGTAACCACCACGAGACATGTCAATTGCATTCTGGGCTTCTTCGAATATTACGACAAATGTTGAAAGCTTGCCCAGGACATTATCCTTACACTTGCCAGCAGTGTCCAATACTGATGAAACATAATCAACACTGAAATAAATGACATTTATCTGTCACCCTCCTTGTCATCTGCAGACAAAATGACCTATGTCATTGCACAATGGACCAAAAAAACTTTAACTTACCAACACTGTGTTTGTGTTCGTCTTCCCTAACTGATTCTGCAGTTTGTATTTTAAGTAAAACATTTTGAGTGAAGAAGAGCAAAACTCCAGAGTCCCGCCATGTCCAGGCTGACTTACCTGATCTTCTGGCACAGATTAGTTTTGGGATTTTTACAGAACTTGCATTCATAACACTGAGGGGTGTAGAGGGGTATGACATGGTCTCCTGGGGACACAGAAGCATAATATGACTATACGAGCTTCACAAATCTAGGGAAGATTAGCAAATCTGGTTATCTCCAATGGTGACTCAAAGACGCAACTTTTAGAGCATCCTCCTATATGGGCCCTCCTGGTCAGTTTGTTTTCTAGGAGGGTGTTTTATAGTTAATGCGTAGGTCAGGGCTAAACTTTCAGAACATGGGATAAACCCTCTTTAGAATGGATATACCAGATTTGGATGTTTTCAAAATCTATGTCATGAAAACATGACAAACTTGGTTAGTCCTCCCATCTGAATGGCCAATGTTGTAAAGCCTTTTGTGTTCAAACATTTGCTTTAATACTTGATGTAAAACATCCCTTTCAAAATGGAATACCATGTAGTGGAATGTGAGTGGTAAATTTTACTCTGGAAGACATTATGTCTGGCACCTCAATTATTTCATGATATGAACAGCCACTATCAAGGGAGGTAACAATCATAATTAAAACTCATGGCTGTTTAGTTTGGTCCCTTTAATCACAGATACATATAAATTTTTAATTTCTGCCAGAGAAATTTAACTGTAATCTGCTTGTCAGTATGGTGTCTACACCACTGAGAAGCTTTACTGGACAGAGAGCTTTTTGCATTTCATTCAAAGAGAATCTGATGATGATTCATTTGCTGGTTATTGTTTGTTGTCACTTGATCAACAATATCCAAAACCTAATGATTCATCGAATAATGTTATTAGAATGGACCATGCATACATGGCAGTGACACTGACAGATTACAGCTGCTGATCTTACAATAATAAGTTTGTTTTCTCCCATGCCAACACAAAGATGTACATAGCTGGCCTTTCACTAAAAAAATAGGGAAATTCCCAAGGCCAATAGAAACCATCTGAATGCGTTAAGTGTAGCAGTGAACCAAACCAACATAACACACTAGAACAAAGATAATTGCTAAACTTAACTGACCTCAAAAATTTGGAAAACCAACAAAAACTGGCAAACTTACACCCAATGTCAACAATGTACTTTCAGTGTGCATGGCTGAACGCCTAGGTACCGACAGATTTTTTATATCTAAAAGTAAGGTCCTAGACCTGTTGTTGTTACAGAGTGAACAAGATATTTACATCAGAACTAGCTATAAATCCACCATAGATACCACAACTGAAAGTCTTCTACCCTACCTGGTGCAACAGTGGTCACACCTTCTCCCACACTTTCCACCACACCACCTCCTTCATGGCCCAGCACCACTGGGAATACACCCTCGGGATCATGACCTTCGAGTGTGTAGGAATCTGTGTGACACACACCAGTGGCAAGAATCTGAAACAGTAGCATGAATGTTTATTTCCCGCTGAGACTGACAGAACATCTTTTTCCCATCTTCTGTTGGTAAAGCTTTATGTTAGTGTCCAGCTTACTTTAAATATTACTTGACCACATATCATTTGTCGTGCTGATTGTGAGACTGGCCCAGACCTGAATTTAGTGCCTACTGATACTGTTTTCTTCACACAGTGAAGTGACAAAAGGGCTGAATAACTCACAACTGACTGCAACTATCATACAATTGTCTGGTAACCGGGCAGTGTATTTCAGTCTTGTGAGCTTCGTTTTGTTTTTATTTAATTACACACCACCCAAAATACATAAACACACCTTTGGTTATAAATATTGCCTCAACAGAGAAAACTAAAACATAATTCAAAAACATATATCCAGTTCAATAAAAGTGATTCAAAAAGGCAAAACTGCACATTCTGGAAATTTTTCTGCAGAGTCCACTTTGCTGGTTGACCATGACACCTAGAAAAAATTACTGTTTTGCCAACCAGTATTTCACACATTTTTGAGGTCAAGCAGAGTTTGGATTTCAATTCAAGCGTTCATTTTCTTTAGGAAGGGCATGACATGTCAACCATTTCCAGAAGGAGTGCTACATTGATGGGTGTCTTCTTTGAATTGGTACATGTTCTTTTCAAACACTAACAGCATAGAACTGCTGTCTCTAAATAAGCACAAATCCAACTGATTACTACTATGCTCTGCAGAACAAACTTATTAGGTTATACGCTTATTCTATTCCTCTTGATCTACCCACCTGAATCCTGACCTCCCCTGCTTTGGGTGGTGCCACTTCTATGGTTTCAATGGACAGAGGCTTTTTGGCCTCCCAAGCCACAGCAGCTAGACAAGAGATCGACTAGAGAACACAGACAAAAAAAAAACCCAGTCATTCTAACAACACAACATGAGATATTGTTGTATCTTTGATACAAAATTACTTGTGAGCTCTTCATCAATCCTTCTGGTCATTTGCAAATCCTTCAAAGAACAGAAAAAATGACCAAGGTAGCCATGAAATTCTTGATTTAACAGTCATGCCAAATGAGGAAAAAAATGAAGACCTTGCAAAAAATGGTCCGATTTGCTCGGGATGTGGATGTAACCACACCTTTCTTTTTCCCACAATTACAATTTGTATGGATTTAAAAATAAGTCTCTGTTTTGATTTTCTTATTTCTAGCTTTGTATTATAAATGCATTGCACAGAAAAAAAGTAACCAATTCACTTGCATGCATCTATGGTGCTTCTAAAGAGAAGGCCTTTATTTAAAAATATCTAAATATACTGTGTCACATCTAGTTTTAAATGATATCTGAGGCTGAAAATGTGACAGAATAAATGTGAAAAAGGAATGTGAAACATAAAACAATGTAGATCTATCTAACAAGAGAGTGCAGGCTCCCTCCACCCCCCCCCCCCTCCCCATCTGCTTTGCACTGACCCTTTCCACCTACCCTAAATTTTCCTTTCCATACTCCAGAAGGCACTCTGGCCCCCCATCCAAAATTTACTTCAAAGTTAATAAGTCGAGATCCAGATGATTTCGTTTGAATTAGTGTAGACTGGTAGTGGTACTTTTTCGCCATGTGAACAGACTTAATACTGCTTTTAGAATTTTCCTGTTGGAAGCGAAGTCTGTGTTTGTCAAAATCGGTTTTCATAAAAATAGGATTGTCTCTTCATATGCATATTAAGGGTGTGCGAATCCAAAAATTTCGGACTCGATTCCGGAATCGAGTAATAACAAAAGGAGTCGAATAATTACTCGAGTAAGTACTCGATTCCCAAGGTGCCAGGAATCGAGTAATTACTCGAGTAATTATACTAACGAGAACTTGTTATTCAATTTTTTTTGCATGGCAAATGTTGGTGTTGCTATTGTTTTAACTTCAGTACTGTTGTTGCTGTAGCTGTTGGTGGTGGTGGTGGTAGTGGTGGTTTGTGGTGATAATAATGCACTACTGCTGCAATTATTGTTTTAACCTTGTTGTTATTGCTGCTAATGCTGTTGTTATCGCTGCTGCTGCTGTTGTTGTTGTTGTTGCCACTGCTGTTTCACCACTGCTGCTGTTGTTGTATGTTGTTGTTGTTGTTGCTGCTGTTGTTGTTGTTGTTGGTGTTGGTGGTGGTGGTACACTGAAAATAAAATGCATACCTAAAATTTATAACTGTGAACCTCAGAGAATGCACTTCATACATGAAGTTTGCTTGGGATCATCATAGGTTCTTAATAGTCAGCAATTGAAAGTTGTTGGGTTTTTTTTCTTTTTTCTTTCTTTTTTAAAGTTTTTTTTTCTTCTTTTTTAATTGTTTTTTTTTTCTTTCTTTTTTTTTTTTTTTTTGTTTTCTTTCTTTTTTTTTTTTTTTTACAACATATTGCTGTTTAGAAACAACAACATATTTACATTTTCTGCTGTCAATCTTGATCTCCTGCTGGATACCAGTTCTCCGGCAGCAGAAAACAATCTCTCTGATGGGACGGAGGATGCTGGAATGTTGTTTGTTGTTGTTGATTGGTTGGTTGATTGGTTGGTTGTGGTGATGATGGTGGCGATGTTGTTGCTGTTGTTGTAAACTATAACAACTTGTGTGAGCTAAGGCTAGCATTGAGTGTTTCTTTTGAAATCGAAACCACCGTAAATTCTTGGAATTCTAAGAGTAGTTTCACTTTCAGTTCTGTTGCCGTCGGTTTCCACTTGCTGTACTCACCCAGCACGTGTGGTTGTGGTGGTGGTGTGGTGATTTGACGTGCTTTCAGTGTAATTTTTTGCCCAATTTGTGTATGGGACTCGAGTCCTTTACCGAGGAGTCGAGTCCGGAATCGGTTTGTTGGAATCGAGTCCAGAATCGAGTATTTGATTGGAGACTCGGGTCCGGAATCGCCGCAGTTAAGAATCGAGTACTCGATTCCGGAATCGTTACTCGCACACCCTTAATGCATATGATGTTGAAACAATGAAAACGCTGCGAGCCACCATTATATCACTATCATGCAAATAATCTGAACTTTTTTCCCATGCATGTTATGCAAGGCAGGAAGATATACTGTAAACATTGGTGTCGTCATTACAATTTGCAAGTATAATGAACACTTGACAGGAATTTTTATTTAAGTGAAGAGATTTCAATGCAAGGAGGAGTTCAAGTTAAATGCAGGGAAAAACTTTACTGAGATCTGTGAATATTTTAAGTAACCGCAACACAAACAAAGCGCCAGATCAGATGGGGGAAGTTCGTCATACCAGTTTGGCACTTTTCCCCCACTCATTGTACATAGGTGCCACCCAGGAATTATGAAAAAGGAGGAACTTTTTTTTGACTCACCGGGGGAAAGGGGGCTAATTTAGAATTATTTTTTTTAAAATCAAGCATAAATAAAACAATTTGGCGGTACCGAAAGTGCTGTTTTATTAATTTTCCTTGACTCACTGAAATAGGCAGTTACAAGATTGATAGTCAATAACACATTGTAACAGCTGAGGTTGTTCTAGCACGTTATAGTAGGGGGGGAGTTAGTTGATCTAACTACAACCCTTTAGAAAACGAAACTATTACAGCTGTAAAATAAATAAACACGAGATCCGACGATAGATTAAATAATACTAAAGTTTAATAACTGTATAGTGAACAATAAATTACTAGGAAGACACCAGCGAAACTAAATATCTACGCCACACAAAAGGAAACTCACTTACTCACCGACCAACCACCCACACAGGTCTATATATATAAACATTCCTACAGAAAGTTCCCGAAATAAACGTTACCTTTGCCCTCGCACAAACTAACCAATCACGCATCAATACGTCATCAGGTTACATCACTCAAGGCCAAATCTGGCGTAAACATTCGTATCCACAACGTTATCGAATATTCGGGAACATACTAATATTTACTGAACGAGTCAAAACACCTGACAACAAGCGAGCGAGGAAAAAAATTACTCACTAGAAAAGAAGGTCAGGTCACGGAGTACAGTACACTCTGGCGGTTGTCAACAATAAAATGAAAAAGTAGTGGACACATGCTCAGCCACCAGCACAACAACAAAACCGGGGGAGGGCAAGGGGTAGCCCGCAGATGCTACACACATAAAATATCCTTTAATCACATTCACAAAAATAAATTGGAAGTTGGAAAAAATTCAAATAGCGGAAAACCGCTATGTAGGCGGAAAAGTGGCACCTATGATTGTAGGCCTAGATCTAATTCATCACTTTCAGTTTGGATGAGGTCCTTTGGTTTCTCGGGGGCCTCAGCCTAATGCTGTTGGCCCTTCTTTTCACACACAGTCATACTTTTAGACCTTGGGCAGAGGGAGAAAACATTTATAAACAAAACAAAAAAAAATCTTGTAGGCCTTCTGGAATCTCATCATGAATGATTTCTGAGATGGTTGGGATAAGAGTGCCATGGTGATGAAAACATACTTTCATTGGCTACAGCGAATTTCCCATTGAGGGGTGGCAACACACTTACACAGTAGAGTCAGTCATGAAATAGCCTATACCATACCTCTCCAGTCTTTGCAATTGCAGTTATTATCACAATCTATATGTTTGAATTCACAGAGTGATTGGCTCTTGGAACCGAGGAAAGTTACAACAAACACAATTTCATCAAGCAGCATTTTACTTTGCATGAGATAAAAACAGAGCAATATGATTAAGGATGGCTAGTTGCGCATGCGTTGAACGAGGAAGCCACAGTTTTTGGGAGCTCCCGATTCTCTGTGATAATTTACAATATATTTTATATCTTATAGCTTTTTGGGCAAATAAAGTTTTTAAATTTGTCACTCTTGAAGTGTTTTATATATATATTTACAAAATTTAACCCTTGATTGTGGTATGAGGTAGGTTTTAATTTATATTTCACCGGTAAGTTTCTGTGAGTGTTACACTGGATTGATCCAAGATGGCGTCCACCGGCGGATTCTTCAGTCTCACAAGGCTTCTTATTTTAACCATCTTGGCCTTGTATGGCATGGTCTGGACTATTCGAAAAAAGAAACATGACTTAATTGACATTGTAGATCTAGATCTGGAGTCCATCAGGTTTGGTGACATTGAATTGTTCAATTTTAGTCTCCACCAGGTCAGCCTTTTGTTTACAAAAGGACAGTCGTTCTTGTCACATAGATCTACTGCCGTATTCGATCTTAGGCAAAGTGAAGTGTCAAGTGTAAAGTGCTTCAGAAACAGGTATGCATGGTTATCAGCATTATTATTTTTATCAGGGGATGTACAGCTGAACCCAGGGCCTACTGGCCGTCATGTTAAGTACCCATGTGGAGTGTGCCATAGACCTTGTAAGTGGAACCAGAAGGCTGTTGCCTGTGACTCTTGTCACATCTGGTTTCACACGAAGTGTATGATTATGAATTCCATAGTATATGAAGCCTTGGCAAATACTAGCTTATCATGGCATTGCTGTTCCTGTGGATTACCAAATTTTAACTCTAGTCTTTTTGATGAAAACTTGACATTGTCATCTGGATTGAACCGTTTTAGTCTTTTGAATGATCCTGGATTTTTTAACGGTAACGATACATCAGCACAGGACTGTGATTTCAAACCTTGTAAAACTTCCACACCAACTGACCCTAGGAAGAAGAAGAACTTAAATTCCCAGCAGAGAAACAACTTGAAATGTATTGTTATTAATTTTCAAAGCTTTTTAAAGAAGAAAGAAGTATTTAGCAACGTCACTGACGAGCTAAAGCCTGATATTATCATTGGCACAGAGACCTGGCTAGGATCGGATGTTAAAAACAGTGAACTTTTATTAGACGATTTTGACCTTTATAGAAGAGACCGAATTGGCAAGACGGGAGGAGGTGTTTTGATTGGTATATATAAGGAAATATTTCACCAGCGAACAAGTACACGTTGGAAAATTAAGTGAATCCATTTTTTGTAGAATAAATGTAAAAGGCAAAAAGCCCTTGGTCATTGGTTCTGTTTATAGACCTCCAGATTCGGATTTTGACAACTGTAGTGAAATCAGTAAAGACATCTTTGATGTTCTGGATAAGAACAAGAAAGCTGTGTTTTGGCTTGGAGGGGACTTTAATCTCCCAGATATCCTCTGGGAGAAAGTAGAAATTTGTGGACACCAGAATCAGAAAGATATTAATTCAAAATTCTTAGATACCATTCAAGACCTTGGCCTGAAACAAATTGTAGATTTTCCAACCCGTGGATCTGCCCTTTTAGACTTATTTTTTACAAATAATCCTGGACTTATTGAAAAATGTACACCTGCTCCTGGCTTGGGCGACCATGACGCAGTTTTTGTGGAAACCAATCTGAAACCCTTTAGAAAGAAACCCATAAAGCGGAAAATACAGCTTTGGAACTGCACAGATCTAGACTCTCTTAGGAGAGATGCGCACAATTTTGCTAAATCTTTTCTGAAATACCATAGTGTGAAAGATGATGCAAACAAACTTTGGGAGTGCATTAAAACAAACTTGGTCACCATAATGGACGACAATGTGCCAACAAAATTAACTTCAACTAAAAATCACCAGCCCTGGATTTCGACTCTAACTAAGCGTCTTATACGCAAGAAACATAGATGGTATAGCAAAGCAAGATCTTGTAATTCAGAAAGGGCCTGGAAGAAATATAAAGAAATAAAAAGGACTTCACAGAGAGAATGTAGAAAAGCGCAAACAACCTTTGTTAAATCAATGATAGAAGAAGACAAAGACAATAAAAAACTCTGGTCCTATATTAGACAAAAAAACCAAGACAGCTGTGGAATTTCAGACCTCAGAAATCATAAGAATATCTTAGTTCAGGACCCCACAGCTAAAGCAGATCTCCTGAATGAGCAGTTTTATTCTGTCTTTTCCAGCCCAGAACCAAAGATAGAAGACAATTTTTTTAATAACAACAGACTTTTTAATGAAATGAACAAAATAAAAGTGAGCAGAGCAGGTGTTTTGAAACTCTTGATTAACATTTATTAAGGAAAATAAAGCCACTGGACCTGACTGCATCCCAGGAAGAATTTTGAAAATTTGCGCCCAGGAATTAGCGAGCATTTATGCATTGCTTTTCCAGGCATCCTTAGACCAGGGATCTGTGCCAAATGATTGGAAAAGTGCCATCATAGTTCCGCTGTTTAAGAAAGGCGATAAGGCAAAGGCTGAAAATTATAGATCAATTTCGTTGACGTCAATTTCATGTAAGCTCCTAGAGCATATTGTCCACAGTAACATCATGGACCATCTACAGAAATATGAAGTTTTAGATGATTCTCAACATGGCTTTCGACAAAAAAGAAGCTGCGAAACGCAACTGATAACAACATTAAATGACTTTAGCGACTGTTTAAATTCCAGGGGACAGATAGATGCCATACTTCTAGACTTTTCGAAGGCATTCGATAAGGTAGATCACCTGGGACTGCTTTTGAAATTGAAACACCTCGGAATTAGGAATTCTTTTCTAGACTGGATAAGATCCTTTTTGATCAACCGCCAGCAAAAAGTAATTGTTGATGGTAGCGAATCATCACCTAAGCCTGTTGTATCAGGAGTCCCTCAAGGTACTGTCTTAGGACCTCTTTTTTTCCTAATTTATATAAATGATATATCCAAAGATCTGGCCAATGGTACGTCGATCAGGCTGTTCGCCGATGACAGTCTACTGTATAGAAACATCAGAAGTGTAAGAGATGCAGAAATGTTACAAAATGACCTGAATAGACTCCAACAGTGGGAACAAAAGTGGAAGATGGAATTCCATCCTAAGAAATGTCAAGTACTTCGAGTGACAAACAAAATAAATACCATCAGTGTTGATTATACTATCCACAACACCAAATTAGAGGAAACAGAAACAGCTACTTATCTTGGCATAGTTATTGATAGTAAACTTAGATGGAAACAACAGTATAGCGCAATTAGTCGTAAGGCAAATGGAGTAATAGCTTTTTTAAGGAGAAATATCTCAGACTGTCCCATGGATGTTAAAGATAAATGTTACAAGACCCTTGTTAGACCAATACTCGAATATGGATATAGCATCTGGGACCCCCATTGTAGAACTCATATAAATCATCTAGAAAAGATACAGAAAAGAGCAGCCAGATTCGTGACAAACAACTATAAATTTGAGGAGGGTAACACCAAGATTAATATGCAAAAACTTGGCTGGATGCCCTTAGAGGAGAGGCGGGCAAGAATTAAAATTACCAGTTTTTTTAAGGGTAGATGCGGTCTGATGGATGTACCCATGGAACACATTGGGACTAATTTTAGCAAGACTAGGCGGAATGGCCAGACCTATGCCATACCAACGTCCAGTGTTGACGGCCACTTATATTCTTTTTACCCGAGCACGTTGAGGCTGTGGAACTCTTTGCCGGAGGACCTAAAATTGTGCAGTAGCCTAGACTCTTTTAAGACAAAAATAGAAAAGCATACGTTGAGAGCTAGCTACTGAATAGGCTGCATAGATATACTTATAAACCCAGTGATAGGGTTGATTGATCTGCTCATGGCCACAATCAAGTGTTTTTATAAGTTTTTATAAATCTAATCGACTCCCCCTTCTTACACCCTTATATGTATATAAATTTTTAACTCCCAGGGACACGGGCCGAGTCGATTTTTAATGCGCACTGGTGAGATACTCAAATCTGAGAATACCAGTTTTAAGGAAGAAGAAGAAGAAGAAAGTATCAATTCATCTTATTTAGATCTAGCCTAGATCTACATAAAAATGGAAAAAGTTCCATAATGACTTTTAATGTCTTGACCAGCCAGTCGAGACCATGCTGTTCCTAAACATAATCCCTAACCCTGTCCTTATCACTATTCTAAATTGAACCGTATCCCCAACTCTACATTTCAACCCCCCCCCCCCCCGGGTCAGAACACAAAATCAATCAACGGTCAACCATTCAAAGTGGTCGGGACGTGGATCTCAAGACTTACTAGATCTAGACTCCTAGATTAGATCTAGAGTCTAGATCTAGGGCTACCATTCCACCCTCGTCCAACTCCTTCAGTTCCATTAGGCATTACCACCCCCCTGGGACCTGGGAGGAATTTTGACTTAAACTCCTATTCCTATCACGTACATCGACGACAAATTTACAATCCCAAAATGTGCACCTCATAATACCTTTCCAGCAGTTGACATGATTATTCACGGACAGCTGACGAGAAGGTGTCACAATGCAAGGTGCTAGGATGTTAAGATAGCTACTGTCAACCACGACGTTTTGTCTGAGTGAGCGCTGGCAGGGAAAGACAACGTACAGTAAGGGTGTGCGAGTAACGATTCCGGAATCGAGTACTCGATTCTTAACTGCGGCGATTCCGGACCCGAGTCTCCAATCAAATACTCGATTCTGGACTCGATTCCAACAAACCGATTCCGGACTCGACTCCTCGGTAAAGGACTCGAGTCCCATACACAAATTGGGCAAAAAATTACACTGAAAGCACGTCAAATCACCACACCACCACCACAACCACACGTGCTGGGTGAGTACAGCAAGTGGAAACCGACGGCAACAGAACTGAAAGTGAAACTACTCTTAGAATTCCAAGAATTTACGGTGGTTTCGATTTCAAAAGAAACACTCAATGCTAGCCTTAGCTCACACAAGTTGTTATAGTTTACAACAACAGCAACAACATCGCCACCATCATCACCACAACCAACCAATCAACCAACCAATCAACAACAACAAACAACATTCCAGCATCCTCCGTCCCATCAGAGAGATTGTTTTCTGCTGCCGGAGAACTGGTATCCAGCAGGAGATCAAGATTGACAGCAGAAAATGTAAATATGTTGTTGTTTCTAAACAGCAATATGTTGTAAAAAAAAAAAAAAAAGAAAGAAAACAAAAAAAAAAAAAAAAAGAAAGAAAAAAAAAACAATTAAAAAAGAAGAAAAAAAAACTTTAAAAAAGAAAGAAAAAAGAAAAAAAACCCAACAACTTTCAATTGCTGACTATTAAGAACCTATGATGATCCCAAGCAAACTTCATGTATGAAGTGCATTCTCTGAGGTTCACAGTTATAAATTTTAGGTATGCATTTTATTTTCAGTGTACCACCACCACCAACACCAACAACAACAACAACAGCAGCAACAGCAACAACAACAACAAATACAACAACAGCAGCAGTGGTGAAACAGCAGTGGCAACAACAACAACAACAGCAGCAGCAGCGATAACAACAGCATTAGCAGCAATAACAACAAGGTTAAAACAATAATTGCAGCAGTAGTGCATTATTATCACCACAAACCACCACTACCACCACCACCACCAACAGCTACAGCAACAACAGTACTGAAGTTAAAACAATAGCAACACCAACATTTGCCATGCAAAAAAAATTGAATAACAAGTTCTCGTTAGTATAATTACTCGAGTAATTACTCGATTCCTGGCACCTTGGGAATCGAGTACTTACTCGAGTAATTATTCGACTCCTTTTGTTATTACTCGATTCCGGAATCGAGTCCGAAATTTTTGGATTCGCACACCCTTAACGTACAGTCGTACACGGTGGTTTGCTGGAATCGCCGGGCGACAAGAGAGACAATAATCGCCTAGGTCATTTGCGATACTCTGAGCGATAGCGATTCTTCACTTAATTATTACAGAAAATGAAAGAGATTCCAAATTAATTAATAGAATCTGTACCGTTCACTTTCACTGACACTGGAAATTCTGACCAGTCTAAGTAATAGAAAACATACGCTATTTACAGCTTCCTTTCTCGAGAAACTAAGCCTAAGGCGCTGGGAAGAAGTAAAACAAGCAATTAGACATATTTGTAGGCCTATCTTACACGGTTTTCATGGAAGAGTTTTCTTTTCTTTTTCCTGACTTGTTAATCACCAAAAGACTTTTGCAATTATCTGTCCGTTTTCTTCTCCTTCTTTGTTTTTTAAGTGTGACTTATGACCAGTCACTATCACTTCGACCGGTCACCTATAAGTGCTCAGGCTTGTAGAATATGCACAAATGGTATTGAATATTGTTTTACTTGTTCTTTTGATTTTGGAAGGTTTGTGTTACAGGCATCATGCTTCTCTGCATGTGTATGTGCCAACCAAGGAGCTTACTGTAAGCTCTTTCGTGCTAACGAGTGCGAAGTTAGTAGTCGCACTTAACAATTTTGTAATTGTAATGAAGATTAAATAGATTTTGGATTTGAATAAATAGTATCGAATAAGCAGATGAACTTTAACCCCTAAACCCCGCAGGGTCGTGTGCAAAATATGTCATAGGCTTGGTCACAAACTCGGCCTCCCAACCTGGAACCGTCTGAACTCGGCCGTAAAACAGCAAAGACCCCCCTCCCCCTCCTCCCCCCCACCAACTTTGAGGAAGTTTGATTCCTTACATGGTCGCACGACGAGGCTGTCCTGTACTTTTTTCGCTTTTCTTTTTTCATATCATTTTTTTTCTTTTTGGTCTGAAATAATGATTGTTGTTAATGTTACATTGTTAGCAAACATAACAATGAGGAATCCTCAAAATGTGTTGGAATTACATGACGAAATACATGTATCACAAAAAAACACAGAAAAACTGTGGGGTCGCAGCAGGGTTATAAGCAATGTCAAAATTGAGCAAAGTGAAATGTTGTCTGTAGCGAAACCCTGCGTGAGAAATAAAACCCAAGCGATAGAAAGCAAACTGCGAATAAGCATTTCGTTTAGTTTTGCACATACGTAAGATCCACGAAATAAAACTATACCTTGTATTTCAAATGAAAGTGCCAACCCTAGCCTTCAGTAGGAAATTATCGCTTTTCATCTGGGGACGCAAAATGTTTCCTCTGGCTGGAATTAATATTTTATACAAAGAATGTGGCTCGTTCGCATTGCGTCGTCTTTCATATCCCCCCCCCCCTCATTCTTTCTGCTTGCCTGCTATGTAAGCAGTTTACATGGGCTAGCATTAAAATTTGTCAAAATACGACTTAACAAATTTAAAATTTTCATTTCTGCAATTATCTCATTCACTGCTTAAAACAAGTTAGAAAAGAGTGCTCGCAGTTAGGACACTGTCGGAACCTCTACGGTGGACGAGGTCCACGGTAAGCTACTCGAATTTTGGGGCTAGATGGGCAATGAAACGGTACTTGTCTTTGTCGAGTTAACAACAAATAACAACTGATAACAACAAATAACAACTGATAACAACAAATAACAACTGATAACAACAAATAACAACTGATAACACAAAAATACTTTGATTCCAGCCTCAAAAATCAATACTCATGAGGTCAACCAGGCCCCTACTTTACGTGCACAACTCCAAGCAACTACCGGAAGTAGAATGTATTCTTTAGCGATGACCGGAGTTGCGTCCCTTTTTTGTGTACCTTCAAATCGAAAGTAACAATTTCTCGGAAAAAACGGAAACGGAAAGCCATTAAGTTTCCCCGCGCGTAATTCTCCCAGCGGTCCGGCTGATTTCTTTATCTTTGACAAGATGCAGAGGAAGGCCATTAAGTTTCCCTGCACATTTTGTGCAGAAGATTGTCCTGCAACTCAGAGCAGCATTGAATGCTCTGTGTGCAATGGATGGATACACAGGTAAGAAAAAGATTTTGATATGTTATTTGTCACAAATCCCAGACTGGGAGATGTAATAAGTATGACAGGACAACAATCACGAACAAACAAGTTAACACTTAACAGAACAATCCATCAGACTCACACATTTATTAAACATAATTATACATATAATAGCGCAATTACATACATTATATTATTGAAATGACTGCCGTACAACGGCCTTATTCTCACACACACTCTCCCTCGGATCCACAATCCGGTAGTTACTCCTAAAGGCACTTCGGCCTCAGCCTCTCCCCTCAGGGTCTTAATAGCACATTAATAATTTACTGGCACCGCAGTCTCTCAATATCACCTTCCTAGTGTCACACACCTTAGAATTCCCCTCGCACCTCAGCAGGGCAATAACACATTATTATTTCCATAGCCATCAACAGGGCAACAACATAGTATCAGTTCACTAGCCTATCAACATGGCAACAATATAGTATCTCATTCACTCTCATATCTACGTCCCTGTCCGTGACCTGACTGCCACGACTTTATGTGCCTCTACTGTCCTGCACTGACAGCCTCACTTCTGGCCTATGTATGGCCTCCGGCCCTATGCTGGCCTATCCCCTGTGCTCATCGAGGTGGCTCTGCGGCCCGTCCCCGACACCTACAAGAATAATATTACATTGGTATAATACCCTACCATTTCTATTCACTCCACCTCTCCTTACAACCCATGAAGCGTACACACACTAGTTCACCTTTCACTCACCACACATCTTACGGTAACACACCTCCATCGGAGTACACACTACTCACTCGCACTACAAATCCATGAACTCACTTTCATCTATCGCTCATGGCGCACATTGCTATATCCAATATCACGGACTTCCACATTCCTCACATATACTTATTTACATCATGGTAATAGACGAATATAATATAAAACATCAATCATAATAATCAATCAACGTTCTACATACCAGTCATAACTGGAAAGACTCTCACTAGTCTTCTCGACTGCTTCCCTTTATGTCCGCCCGATGGGCTCTTATTCACAGGTCCGATCCGTAGGACCTTCTAACTTGCAGTGATAGTAATCCAGCGCTTTCGCCTCATTCAGACTTCCACACCACTCATACACGCACGCTTTTCCCACTTGTCTGCATGAGTTATTTTTACTCTTCCCCTTTTACGTCTTTTCCTATCCGTCTGTCGTGAGCTCTTCTTATTCTACACCCGCTCTGTAGCAATCCCCTTAATTGCACTCACTCCACTCGTGACATCATCCCCCACCCCAAAAAAATTAATGCAATTAATTTCAAATCGCATCAAGATGACTGTCAACGAGTGAGCGTGAGCAATACCTACACTAAAAAAATGACCTAGCAGTTCCCCTAGTATATAGAATACCGAAATCAGGGGAAAACATGGGGATCAATATGGCCTGCAATATGCATATATGTGTCACATCATGAATAGCTAACTGATCACAATACTTAATACAGAATCAAAAACCACTCAACCTATCAACCATTCTTCATATCATATTTATAATGTCAATATTTTAAAGTCGACTCATTCACACAGATCCCATCAATGTTCCTGTCCTCCGATGTATAAGCTCCTGAAATCTTCCCCTAGGCTCGACTAAGGTAGTCGGCGATATGATTGCTGGTTCCTGGAATTGGTTGAATAACGAAGGTATACGGCTGCAAAGCCAATGCCCATCTAGACAAGCGTGGGCTGGACGAACGATTCTTCGACAAAAATGTCAGTGGCTTGTGGTCCGTCTGAATACAAAATTCTCGTCCCATGAGATAACGTCCTAGTTTCTGGACGGACCAGACAATGGCAAGACACTCACGCTCTATCACAGAATACTTTCTTTCTCTCTGCAATAACTTCCTACTGACATAACATACAGGATGGAGACATTCGTTCTTCTCCTGTAGAAGACAAGCGCCGACACCAGAGTCCGACGCATCCGTTCTGAGGATAAAATTAGATCGAAAATCGGGTAATATCAAAATGGGTGACGATGATAATGCTGTCACCAAATTATCAAATGATGTCTGACATTCAGACGTCCACTGGACCTTATCGGGTTGTCCCTTCTTAGTAAGGTCAGTAAGAGAAGATGACAAGGAGGAAAAATTTGGAATGAACTTTCTGTAATAATTTAAAATTCCCACTAAGCTTCTGACTTGTTTCTTTGTTTTAGGGATTTGCAACCCTACTAACTTGTCAATTTTTGTTTCTTCAGGTCTCTGAACACCTCTACCCACAATATGTCCTAAGAATATTATCTCTGGACATGCCAAATCCATCTTTGCGGGTTTAGCAGTTAACCCAAAATGACGTAATCGTTGAAAAATTACTGTTAGTGTCTGAATATGATCAGACCATGTCGACGTATGGCATGCTATATCATCAAAGAATGACACGACATTAGGTATGTCCTTCAACACCAATCTCATTAATCGTGCAAACGTCGCTGGTGCGTTTACCAACCCAAATGGCATGACCTTAAATTGGAATAATCCAATGGGCGTTTGGAACGCCGTGTATTGTTTAGACTCCTCAGTAAGCGGGATTTCCCAATACCCTTTCGTTAAATCTATCTTGGAAAACCACGTGGACCCGGCCAATGAAGCTATTAATTCCTCCTGAAACGGAATAGGCTCCCTATCGCCTACCGTAATAGTGTTCAATCTTCGAAAATCAATACAGAACCGCACCGATCCATCAAGTTTTTTCACGAGGACGATGGGTGATGAATACGGCGATGTTGATGGTTCTATCACATCTAACTTCAACATTGACTCAACTTCCTTTATGACCCTATCCCTCGACGAAAAAGGCAACGGATACGGTCTAAGAAATACTGGCTTATCCGAAGTCAACTTTATTTGGTGCTGGATCACCGTAGTGCGACCCGGCAAAGCCGTAACAACATCCGGAAATGACGCTAACAGGGTCTCAAGTTCCCTACTCCTTGAACTCGTAAGGTCAGGGTTAATTTTTACGTCCCTGTAACCTTGTGTCGCAGTTAACTCCGGCAATTGAATTTGTAACTCTTCCTGCGCCTCGGTGTCGCTTACGTCACAGTCCATCTGGTCTACGACCCCCGTACAAGCAATAGAGAAGACAGTCTCCTCTGGTCTTGTCTGTGCACACAGATACTGTGGTCTCTCATAAAATCTCTGTAGCATATTAACATGGAAAACCTTACTCGCTCCATCAATGTGGATAGCGTAATCTACCTTTGAAACAACTCGCTCAATAACATAAGGGCCTTTCCATGTCATCAATAACTTATTATGGTCCGTAGGTAACAACAATAGGACCTTGTCTCCTGGCTTAAAAATTCTCAGTTTGGAACCTCTATCTTTATAGTCTTTTGCTCTTTTCGAAGCGATACCAGAAGCTTCTTCTGCTATAGTGCGCGCTGAAGATAGTCTTTCTCTTAAATCAACAAGGTACTGAAACACCGAAATCTGCTCATCGTCTCCCGATGATGGCGACGTCATCATGTCCCGAAGAACATCAGTTGGGCCCCTAGGACTACGACCGTACATCATTTCGAACGGCGAGAATCCCGTTGACTCCTGCCGTACCTCTCTGTACGCGAATAACACTGCAGGGATATATCTATCCCAATCTTTAGGGCGATCAGCAGCTACCTTACGCAGCATCGACTTTAACGTCGAGTTCAATCTCTCGCACATGCCATTAGCCTGCGGATGATAAGGGGTGGTAGTGATGGGTTGTATACTGAATAAGCGGAACAATTCCTTCATCATCTGCGACGTAAATTGCGCGCCCCTATCAGACAGAATTTGCTCTGGTATTCCCACCCTAGCGAAGATTGCAAACAACGCTTCCGCGACTGCCTCAGACGTTATGGTCCGCAGAGGAACCGCCTCTGGCCATCTCGTAGCATTACATATGACCGTTAAGAAAAATCGATTCCCCCTATCGGTCGCTGGGTGAATGGGGCCAACAAGGTCTATCGAGACCTTTTTAAACGGTTCCGAGACCGTGGGGATCTTCTGAAGAGGGGCCTGGGGTGTACGACCCTTATGCGTCGTCTTTTGGCACGCACTGCACGTCTTACAATAGACCTGCACATCTCTGTGGATCGATGGCCAGTAAAAATTTTTAAGAACCCTTTCTTTGGTTCTAGCTATCCCCATATGACCCGCTAATGGGACACCATGTGCCAAATGCAATACTGTTGCGATCAGCAACGCTGGCACAACGACCTGCTTTAAAATGGAGGACACCGTTACATACTTACGGAACAGAATGCCCGCCTGAACAATAAAGGAGGACGACCCGTTCTTATATCTCCTCGTTTTCTCGGTTCGCGCTTCCCCAAAACATGGGTTTAATGATGGGTCCTCCCTTTGTAATCTCGCCAAGCGCTCTGGCGTGATATCTAGGTTGACCGCTGGCGTAGCCAAAGGTCTAATCTTATCTTTATCAGCTACCCGTCGCCGTGTTTCGACCGCGGCGCAAAAGTCAATACCTTTTGATTGCGACCATGCTTGCACGTTCTCATCGGAAGGGGAAACTACCCGTGATACATTCCCAATGATGAGCTGGGCGCCTGGAAAACAACCAACGACTGCTTCGACTTCCCCGCTAAGGAAAGGTGTATCTATCATTATTTTTGCCATGGGTAATTTCTCAATGGCCCCCGAAAATTGGATGCACGGGACAGTCTCACCTGTAAGCTGTGAATCCCGAATGCAGTCCCTATGCACTCCCACAACGGTAGATCCTGTATCTCGTAAAACCGAGACCGGTTCGTCCCCAACAAACCCCGGATAAACCCTAAGACCACCTCCTGTATGACATGAATTTATAACGGGGATCTTTCTCCCACAAGGTAAAACACCGGAAGACAATAACTTCTCACAACTGGGACACTTAGAATACTGTCCGCCTCCGTTGTCCGATGTAACACACGCGGCCGCATGATGAAATTTATTTGGGGAGCCTGGACTGGAGCTACTGTCCACGTTCGCCGCTATCCTACCTGCAGGGCAGTTCACGCTGATGTGATCTGCTCTTCCGCAGTTCCAACACTTCGCGGCCCTACACTCGCGGGAAAAGTGACCCACGCGTCCGCAAGTCCAACACTCCGCTCCCTGTGCTGCCCTAGGCCTGGGTCCCCGTGACCCCTCGCGACCGGAACTGAGTCCCTATGCCGTCGGTCATCGGCAAAGGTCACAACTCGCCCCCGGCCATTACCGCGACCTAGCCCTCCTGCTCGGTCAAACTTACCGGATCCATATGCCGGTGATTGGTGATAGCCCCTATGCTGCCCCTGGGCTTGCCCACTATAGGCACCACGCTGACGCGACCTGTCCCTAAGTCCTGCCGGCGACCCCTCGACAACGGCGACGTACCCGGCATCTTGGACGTACGCCCTGGCGACTGGTTTGGACGGATGCGCCGTACGGTATGCCTCCGCCAACTTAGACGCCTCCTGCACCGTCGCGGGTTCGTTCTCTTTCAGGAAAGCCACCAGATCTTTGTGGCACGACGCGTACAGCTGGTCACGGATCATTAAGTCTTTCAGTTTAGCAAAATCCGTGCCCACATGCGCCAAGTCTATCCAGTTCGCGAAATACTCCGTTAGTCTCGCGACGAAGGCAGCAAAGTCCTCCCTGGTATCTGCACGTGCTCGCCTAAACTGCTCCCGGAAATATTCCTCGGTACGCGCAAATCGGCGAAGCAGCAAAGCCTTCAGCTTATCGTAATCTTGCACGTCTTCGCGCTGTAGCTCTTTAAAGTAGGTTAACGCTCGCCCCTGCAATAGCGATGCCAGGTACGTGGCCCATAATTCCTTATTTTCCCCCCATTGCAATTGTGCGTTCAGTTCGAACCTGTAAAGGAAGGCGTCTATGTCGTCCTTCCGGTCGTCGAACGTAGGGAGCTTAATCCTAACGCCACCTTTATTGGGTACCTGCCGCTCAGCCGTTTCCGCTGGCGTATTCTTCTTGAGTTCTAACTCCGCAATCTTTACTTGTGCCTCTATCTCCTTTAACTTTATCTCCTGCTCCCGTTCTTGAGCTTCTATCTCCTTTAACTTAAACTCCCTCTCCTGCTCCCGTTCCTTAGCCTCTCTTTCCTGTTGCTTAAACTCCCTTTCCTGTTCCTTATCCTTAGCCTCTCTTTCCTGTTGCTTAACCTTAGCCTCTCTTTCCTCCTCCTGAGCCTTAGCCTCCTTTTCTCGCTCTCTATCCTTAGCACGCTCATCGCGCAAATCCGCCTGCTGTTCTTTAATCCAGCCGCGTAGCTCCTCTCCCTCCAGGCCAAGTTCCTTACCCAACTTCATTAGTTGTTGGAGTTCCGCCATTTCACAGATTTATGGTTATGGTATCTATTATAAGACGACCAACCTGTCGGTATGATCACTAACGATACGACCAGAGACCTGAGATCACACCAGATATAACAATACCCAGTTCAGAATACAATTCAGAAATTTACCTTTACAGCACAACTAATTCTATATCTACAAAATGTATAGCACTATTAATTATAAAGGAAAAAAGAAACGACAAGAATGAAGAAATATAGTAGAAGGACCACAAGTACGTCAAGGACAACGAACCAGACTAGGACAAAGCTTCTACAAAAGAAAATATAATGGAAAAAAAATGCAACCTACTACGCCGATTACACAACACGGTACGAACAAGAACAGAGTCTGAAAAAAAAAGAACGTATCTACAGATAGGGAGGAGAAGGACAAGAGAAACGTCTTCCTAAAACACGAGGAAGATAGAACGCTACAATCTAAACAAAAATACAGGTCCCTATAGAACTGTTCGCTGTGATGAACGAAGTTCCAAATTTAGCCCACCTCCCGAATAGGACAAACTACGCTCACCACAGCAAACCCGCGCCACCGCCCGTATAACCTATAACGACAACAACAGCAAAAACAGGGAAACAGACAGATGAAGAGACAGCCCTTAATCCAGGGCACAAAATTTTCACTTAACTTTTGAAATTTTGAGTAAAACTTCTCCCTTCAATCGGAGCTCTGGCTGCTCGTCTCCTCAGGCTGCACGCACACACTCTGGAAAGTTTAAATACACATTAATACCTATTCGTAGCAATACATGCATCAATACATATTCATCAATATACATAAATCATATCATGAAATTTCCATTCATCCCACGAACAAAGACAACAGCACGAATTCCTAGCACAACAGAAAAACAACTAGATATAACGAATACACAATGTCAAAATGACCACAGGTAAACAGGACGAGCCCCCAGTGTCACAACGGACGAGCCCCCAGTGTCACAAATCCCAGACTGGGAGATGTAATAAGTATGACAGGACAACAATCACGAACAAACAAGTTAACACTTAACAGAACAATCCATCAGACTCACACATTTATTAAACATAATTATACATATAATAGCGCAATTACATACATTATATTATTGAAATGACTGCCGTACAACGGCCTTATTCTCACACACACTCTCCCTCGGATCCACAATCCGGTAGTTACTCCTAAAGGCACTTCGGCCTCAGCCTCTCCCCTCAGGGTCTTAATAGCACATTAATAATTTACTGGCACCGCAGTCTCTCAATATCACCTTCCTAGCGTCACACACCTTAGCATTCCCCTCGCACCTCAGCAGGGCAATAACACATTATTATTTCCATAGCCATCAACAGGGCAACAACATAGTATCAGTTCACTAGCCTATCAACATGGCAACAATATAGTATCTCATTCACTCTCATATCTACGTCCCTGTCCGTGACCTGACTGCCACGACTTTATGTGCCTCTACTGTCCTGCACTGACAGCCTCACTTCTGGCCTATGTATGGCCTCCGGCCCTATGCTGGCCTATCCCCTGTGCTCATCGAGGTGGCTCTGCGGCCCGTCCCCGACACCTACAAGAATAATATTACATTGGTATAATACCCTACCATTTCTATTCACTCCACCTCTCCTTACAACCCATGAAGCGTACACACACTAGTTCACCTTTCACTCACCACACATCTTACGGTAACACACCTCCATCGGAGTACACACTACTCACTCGCACTACAAATCCATGAACTCACTTTCATCTATCGCTCATGGCGCACATTGCTATATCCAATATCACGGACTTCCACATTCCTCACATATACTTATTTACATCATGGTAATAGACGAATATAATATAAAACATCAATCATAATAATCAATCAACGTTCTACATACCAGTCATAACTGGAAAGACTCTCACTAGTCTTCTCGACTGCTTCCCTTTATGTCCGCCCGATGGGCTCTTATTCACAGGTCCGATCCGTAGGACCTTCTAACTTGCAGTGATAGTAATCCAGCGCTTTCGCCTCATTCAGACTTCCACACCACTCATACACGCACGCTTTTCCCACTTGTCTGCATGAGTTATTTTTACTCTTCCCCTTTTACGTCTTTTCCTATCCGTCTGTCGTGAGCTCTTCTTATTCTACACCCGCTCTGTAGCAATCCCCTTAATTGCACTCACTCCACTCGTGACATTATTATCTTGATGATGATGATGTTGATGGCAGGTGGTGTTAATTCCGCCAATTTCAATCAGATATAAACATTATTATTATAATCAGGAAAATGTAGCGCATAATCAGTACATAATATAAACAGAAAGAAATAATGCAAGCTAACAAATAACACTTATCTGTGACCACAATGGTGGGGGCAGTGATGGTGATGGTGAGTGATTATGAAGGGGTGGGGGGGGGGTGCAATCCACACTCACAAAAGAAAAATACTGATGCTGATGATAATAATAATAAAATGTTTGTTATGATGATGTTCATGCTGATGCCGATGCATGATGTGTACGACATATTAAGGTAAAATTCTTTTGATAGGCGCCGTGTTCCCATGGATTATGAGCTGCTGACAAAATGGAGCAACCCTGACCTGCCGTTCACCTGTCGGGCATGCTGTTTTGACGGTGATGTCTACTCATGTTCAAGAGCACTTCAGCGGTATGTTCATTTTGAAATTCTTACGCCGCGAACACAGCACAAGCGTATTTTCGTAAAGGCGCTGCGCGGCGCAGTCTAAAGAATAAATTGTAAAATATCTTTAATTATTGAAGAATATATCGAATTCTGCTCGGTTCTTGTCTTAATTTTTGGTCCCTGAATTCAAAAATGCCATCAGATTTTGAGTGCGGTCAATCCCCTTGAAGATAATGGCCATGAAATGATAGCTCCAGTTATGGCCAGTGACATCAGATCACGAGGTGTGTTGACAATCATTGACACTTTGGAGAGGTCATGAGAGACGGTACAATATGCGTGAGTACGCTTCGGAAGGAATTACAACTTCATTCCTACGATAAAAGCGTGGCCTACGTATGATTTTGTATGTTTTGGAATGTGTTCTACGAGTGTATCAAGTGTTTCTACCTGTGTATCGAGTGACAAATAATACAATTCATGCTTTCGACGGCACGGCGCCGTGGCGAAAATACGCTTTTGCCATGTTCACGGCCTTAGTTTCACATTCATTGTAACACAACAGCGCAATCTCTACATAATTTCAAAAATGTGCCTGTCTGTCTGTCTGTTTAATGTTGATACAAATCCACAGTTTTAGTCTGATGTACACCAAATTTGACATGCAGATAGGTCAGGGTCTGGTCATTGCGAGGTTGAATAAAATTCTGGGATGCTGTAGGCGGACACCCAGCCACTGATTTACATTTTGTGATAACAACTGATAACATTAATTTATTCTTTCTTTCAATACTGTTTCTAATCATTGCCTTCATCATAATAAATCAAATGACAGACCGATGGACACAGATGTTTATATCCTTGAACTTAAGTTTGAATGTCAGTGGGAGTTAATGTTTTCAACGTTTTTTGCAGACTTGGTAATGCATCCTTCTCGTCAACGCAGGCTCAAGCTGAGTTGCTGCTGCTACGAACATATGACATCTGCCTACCAGAAGCTCAGGAAGGTGCAGCAACAGCAACGGCAGCAGGTGTGGACAAAACCGCAACTCAGATACTCAAGAGGTACCACCCAATAATTCTTGAGACACATGTAACAGGGCGACAGACAGGCAAGGTATAGCTAGCGTGGGAAGATAGCTAACGGCGGGGAGACAGAGTTATTGTAGGCCAGAGGGGGAAAGTAGCCGATGCAACTGAAGCGCTTTGACACCCGAAAAGGGTAGTGTTTACTTGACCGCCGTACTTGCCGATCAGATCACCTGGGAATTGCTTGGGGGGTAGAGCTGTTTCAATAGTATTTGACGTGGAGTCGACGGGGGTGGCTATTAGGATAACTAATGTACACTCGGTGAGCGTCTTGGGACGCTACCTGACTGGGTATAAATCCCCGAACGCTCCTTCCAACTTCAGACCGCTGAGAGCACTCACCAGCTTCGTGCCGAAGAGGAGACCACAACCGCAACTGTAACTTTGTACTAGTCTTGTGAGTGGGGAAGGTCAGGGAACCCGCAAACATCCTTTGTCAGAGCGTGGTATCTTTGGTATCTTGTCGGCATTTGAGCTGTTGCTGAGTGGTAAGTTAATTGTACGATGTATGTGTATTTTACTTAATGTTCATGATTGTAGAACCTAAATCTAGTGGGTTTACTTTGGTATAACTACTGCCTCTGAGAGAGTCACGGAAACGCCGTTACATATATGTTACGAAACCTTATAGGATGGGGTCCGTTAGAGAGAGCGTTATTCTTCGTGGGGAACGTGTAAATATCATTAAAACTGTATTGATCGTTTATTCTATTGCCTATATGGGAGCCTATGGAGTATGGGAGCTGCAGCCTGACTTATAACAGTGTCAGCGGTTAAAAGTGTTAATGATGAATATCCGTCATGGAGTAAGTATGGAAGTCATGCCTTCCAACAGTAGATTAGGAAGTTACGATTGTTTTTCTACAGAGGAGGAAGAACAACACCTTCTTGGCTTCTCAACTTCTTGTACTTTGATTAACGACATCGTGGCTTCTTGGCTTCCCGACCTATTGGTACCTGCCGATACCTGTTGATCTAACTGCGCAGTCAAGCCAGGGTAGAGAGGAAGAACCAGTGCCCAGATAGCGCCATACACCCCTAAAGGAGAGGTTTCCTTATGCTGAATGTTCCCATGTGTTTTATAAAATGTGCTAGAGATTGAATATTACGAAGCCATTTAATTAGCATGTACTGATTTGCATCAACTTCATTCCATCGAAATTCACATGAAATTGTATGACCTATGTTCCTATTATTATTGAATGAATTAATAATTATTGTATATATGTAAGCAATACAGATATCGTTTGTTATAACTTATAGAAGAGAGATAGTCGATTATTTAGTGTGTTTGCGCCGTGCCCATCACGGCTGGTGTCAGAAGAAAGTTAGTGAGAGAAAGTGGAAACATCACAATGGTGTCAGAAGTGGGATCCTGCTAGTAAATAACATTTAATTTTGATCTGGGTCGTGTCAAGGGGCTATTGTGTGATTGTGTGGACAGGCCATCTGCCCTGAGGCGAGTGAGAGAGATTGACATTTAGTGCCTGCGACATGCTCTGATTTTACCTGTGCATTGACTGTTCAATTTTATCTTTTGTCACAGAGAAAATTGTTGTTTGCTATTGCAGGAATATTGTTGTTAACTTCACAGTTGCGATCCACGCTTTATTGTTAGCTTTGTTTACAGGTCAATTGCTGATGGACTATCTGGGCGCACTGAAGCTTGCCAGACAAGAAGGCATTAGTGATGAGGAATTCAAAATTAGGTGGGACGAAGAGAAAGCCCAAAACCGAGAACAAAGGGCTATCGAACGAGAAGAAAAGGAGCGCGAACGAGAAGAAAAGGAGAAGGAAAGACAATTTGAAAGGGAGAGAATGGAATGCGAACGGGAACTAGCCAAAAACGGGTGTCACAATGGTAAAGGGAATGGAAAATCTGCTGCCCCGAAGGTACCTAAAATTGCCATTTTTGATGACTCGCGCGAGGATCTCGACTCGTATTTGAAAAGATTTGAAAGGCTCGCGCAGGCAAATGATTGGGAAGAAGACACCTGGGCAGACATGTTAGGGGCATTGTTAACTGGCAGGGCGTTAGATGTTTATTCCGGTCTCAGCGATGAAGACAGTAGGGATTACGAGAAGGTAAAGAAGGTGTTGTTCAAGAAGTATCACCTCACGGCAGAGGGTTATAGGCGTAAGTTTAGGGAGAGTCGTCTAGATAAGGACGAAACTTATACGCAGCTGTCCGTGAGATTGCAGAGATATTTTGAGAGGTGGGTAGACCTCTCAGAGGCAGAGAGAACTATGGAAGGGATTACGGATCTGTTAGTCAGGGAGCAGATGTTGAAGATTGTCGACTGTAATCTTTCCATATATTTGAAAGAGAGGGACCCCAAGTCCGTGCATGAGTTAGTTGAGATGGCGGACTTGTATAGTGAGGCTCATCAGTCGAAGCGAGGGCTGGAGCAACAGCAGAAGTCAGGTAAGAGGGTTGAGGAGAGCAGAAGTAAGGGTTTAGGAGTGAGTAAACCGGTATGCTTCAACTGTGGCTCTCCCAATCACCTGAGTAGGCAGTGTGACCAGGGCAGGACGAAGAAGGGTGCTGCTGCCACTGTCGAGGACAACCGAGGTAAGTCCCAGCGTGAGAGTGGGCGTGGTTGTTTTGTGTGTGGGTCACTTCTCCATATTGCGAGATTCTGTAGGAAGAGACAGAAAGAGACGACCGCAGTCGTACTAACCAGCGATGAGGAAGCCGATGACAGTCAGTGGGAGTCATCGGGCAGGGCGAATACTCAACCAGGGGCTGAGCAGAGTGTTGGGCCACAGACCTTCATTTCTTGGGAGACGGAAGGTAAGAGTATTGAGTTAGAAGGTTCGACAGAACATGAGCCCGAAGACGATGTTCCGGAGAATGATTTATCCGCTCCATTTTTGGAGAAGGGGAGGATAGGGGATAAAGAGATTACTATCCTTCGTGACACGGGATGCACGTGTGCGATTATAAAAAGGGACAAACTGCCTCCTAACAGCTTAACTGGGAAGAACAGGAGTTATGTCCTGATGGACGGGACGAGAAGGTCTGCTCCTGTCGCGGAAATGTGGGTAGAAACCCCATTTTATACTGGGCTTCTCAAAGCGCTAGTAGTGGAAGACCCAGTGGCCGATTTGATTATAGGAAACATAAAGGGGGCGTCTCTTGAGAAGATAAGTGTGGTACTCACGCGATCTCGCAAGGTGGAGATTGACAAGGAAGAGCATGAGTGTGAGAATGCGAGTGCGAAAGTGAGTCAGACCACAGATAATGAGGAGGCCAAGGGCAACTCAACGGAGGAGGTAAGGGTAGGGGCCAAGATAGGGGAACTCACACCAGGTGAGATAGCCCGGGCCCAGAGAGAGGACGAAACTTTGAGAGTTTTAAGGGAGAGAGCCACGTTGGAGCAATCGGCTGAGGTAGGTACTCACATAAAGGAGAGTAAGGGAATTTACTATCGGGTAAAGAAGGCCGGGGCTGGACGTGCTGATGTGGAGCAGTTGTTGGTACCTAAGCAGTACCGAAGGGAGCTGATGAAGATAGCTCACGAAGGAGTGTTCGGGGGACACTTAGGAATTTCGCGCACACAGGACAGAATAATGCAGTCGTTCTTTTGGCCTGGGATAGGTGCGGACGTAGGTCGTTTCTGTCGATCGTGTGACGCGTGTCAAAGGACATCCAATAAAGGTAGGGTGACAAAGGTACCCCTAGTGCCGACACCCCTGATCGACACGCCCTTTTCGCGCGTCGCCATAGATTTGGTTGGTCCACTTCCGCGTACGGAACATGGGAGATCGCGTTATATTTTGACGCTAGTAGATTATGCCACGCGTTTCCCGGATGCCGTAGCCTTAAGGGGGATATCAGCTGAGCAGGTCAGTGAAGCGTTAATGGAAATATTTTCTCGGTTAGGCATACCAAAGGAAATAGTTTCAGATAGGGGATCACAGTTTACCGGTGAGCTGATGAGAGAGGTCAGTGCACTTCTCAAAACGAAACAGATATTCTGCTCGCCCTACCACGCGATGGCCAATGGTCTGTGTGAAAGATTTAACGGAGTGCTGAAGAATATGCTTCGCCGAGTAGCTCATGACAGACCCAAGGACTGGGACAGAATGTTGTGTCCACTGCTGTTCGTGTATCGCGAAACCCCACAGGCCAGTACAGGTTTTTCGCCGTTTGAACTAGTGTTCGGTCACCCTGTGAGAGGACCACTTGCAATACTGAAGAATCTGTGGACTGGGGAAGCGGAGTCAGAAACGAGGTCATCGTACGAATACGTGGTAGATATGAGGGAACGATTGGAGGATGCCATGAAAGTCGTAGCCGAGAACAGCAGCGTCGAAAAACACAGGCAGAAGAAATACTACGATAGGGGGGCCAAACAGAGGAAATTCCAAGTGGGCGATTCCGTCCTCATACTTCTCCCAAGTGACGGATCGAAACTACAGATGACTTGGAAAGGGCCTTACAAAGTAGAAGAGCAGAGAGGGTCAGTGAACTACACGGTGAACGTCAAGGGGAAGAGACGACTGTATCACGCGAATATGCTGAAGAAGTATATTGAGAGGGAAGACGAACAGGAAAACACAGAGGCAATAGCTGCAGCTATAATTGACGAGACCGATGAAGGAGAGGAAGCGACTTCGATGCCTCTGGAGACAGTCATGCCTAAGCTAGAACAGACCGAAACCTACAGGGATGTACAGTTAGGGGACACGCTAGATCAGGATCAGAGAGAACAGATGCAAGAGCTCATGGAAGAATACAAAGATATATTTACCGATGTACCGGGGCTCACTGACCTGATCAAGCACAAAATCCCATTGCTAGATCAAAAACCTGTGAAGGTAAGACCCTACCAACTACCGTACTCAACTAGAGAAGCTGTCAATGCTGAGGTAGGCAAGATGCTTGCGGCCAGAATCATCGAACCGTCCGAGTCCCCGTACAATAGTCCAATTGTATTAGTTAAGAAGCCCGATGGTCAACATCGTTTCTGCAACGACTACAGGCGGCTAAATGTTGTGACTGCCGCTGACGCCGAACCGATGCCTGAGGTAGAAGCCATTATTTCCAATCTAGCGGAGGCAAAATATTTCACCAAGCTGGACTTGACAAAGGGCTTTTATCAAGTTCCGATGGCCGAGGAAGATAAACACCTGACGGCGTTCGCCACACCGTTTGGGCTATACCAGTACAGGGTCATGCCGTTCGGGTTGAAGGGATCCCCCGCCACATTTAACAGGCTCATGAGGAAAGTATTAAAAGATGCTGGCGAAGGGGTAGATGCATTTGTAGACGACTGTCTTATACACAGTGCAAATTGGCCTGACCACTTGGAACGTTGTCGGAATGTCTTCGAGCGACTGAGACGGGCAAATTTAAAAGCTAGACCTACCAAGACGCTAATAGGGATGACAGAAGTCGAGTACTTAGGCCATAAGCTGGGACAGGGGACTGTAAGACCGCAGGAGAGTAAGGTGCGAGCCATTGTCGACTGTGACCGACCGACGACCAAGACACAAGTGAGGAGTTTCCTGGGGCTAACGGGGTACTATCGGAAGTTTGTACCAAATTACAGTGCAATCTCGGCGCCGTTGTCAGACCTCACAAAGAAGTCCCAGGGCACAAAGTTCGCGTGGGGACACGCGCAGGAGAACGCGTTCAATGCCCTAAAAATTTGTTTGAGTTCCGAGCCGATACTACGGATGCCAGACTGGAACAAGGAACTGATTCTCCAGACAGACGCATCTAACCTTGGAGTGAGTGGCTGCCTACTTCAAGAAGACGAGGGTACGAAGTATCCAGTTGTATATGTTAGCAGAAAGTTGAAACCTGCGGAGAAGAACTACTCAACAATTGAAAAGGAATGCCTGGCCATAGTTTTCGCCGTTAGTAAGTTGCAGGCGTATCTGTATGGGAGAAACTTCGTGTTAGAGACGGACCACCGACCTCTAACTTGGATGCGAACTAAAGACCAGAAGAACGCGAGGGTAACTAGATGGAACCTGGCGCTGCAACCATATAACTTTCGAGTCAGCAACATCAGGGGGCGAGACGCTCTATGGGCCGACACTCTATCTAGATTACCAGTAGATTAATAATTTTATTAGCCGATTTTGCCAGGGAAAATCGACTTAAGTGGGGGCGATTGTAACAGGGCGACAGACAGGCAAGGTATAGCTAGCGTGGGAAGATAGCTAACGGCGGGGAGACAGAGTTATTGTAGGCCAGAGGGGGAAAGTAGCCGATGCAACTGAAGCGCTTTGACACCCGAAAAGGGTAGTGTTTACTTGACCGCCGTACTTGCCGATCAGATCACCTGGGAATTGCTTGGGGGGTAGAGCTGTTTCAATAGTATTTGACGTGGAGTCGACGGGGGTGGCTATTAGGATAACTAATGTACACTCGGTGAGCGTCTTGGGACGCTACCTGACTGGGTATAAATCCCCGAACGCTCCTTCCAACTTCAGACCGCTGAGAGCACTCACCAGCTTCGTGCCGAAGAGGAGACCACAACCGCAACTGTAACTTTGTACTAGTCTTGTGAGTGGGGAAGGTCAGGGAACCCGCAAACATCCTTTGTCAGAGCGTGGTATCTTTGGTATCTTGTCGGCATTTGAGCTGTTGCTGAGTGGTAAGTTAATTGTACGATGTATGTGTATTTTACTTAATGTTCATGATTGTAGAACCTAAATCTAGTGGGTTTACTTTGGTATAACTACTGCCTCTGAGAGAGTCACGGAAACGCCGTTACATATATGTTACGAAACCTTATAGGATGGGGTCCGTTAGAGAGAGCGTTATTCTTCGTGGGGAACGTGTAAATATCATTAAAACTGTATTGATCGTTTATTCTATTGCCTATATGGGAGCCTATGGAGTATGGGAGCTGCAGCCTGACTTATAACAGTGTCAGCGGTTAAAAGTGTTAATGATGAATATCCGTCATGGAGTAAGTATGGAAGTCATGCCTTCCAACAGTAGATTAGGAAGTTACGATTGTTTTTCTACAGAGGAGGAAGAACAACACCTTCTTGGCTTCTCAACTTCTTGTACTTTGATTAACGACATCGTGGCTTCTTGGCTTCCCGACCTATTGGTACCTGCCGATACCTGTTGATCTAACTGCGCAGTCAAGCCAGGGTAGAGAGGAAGAACCAGTGCCCAGATAGCGCCATACACCCCTAAAGGAGAGGTTTCCTTATGCTGAATGTTCCCATGTGTTTTATAAAATGTGCTAGAGATTGAATATTACGAAGCCATTTAATTAGCATGTACTGATTTGCATCAACTTCATTCCATCGAAATTCACATGAAATTGTATGACCTATGTTCCTATTATTATTGAATGAATTAATAATTATTGTATATATGTAAGCAATACAGATATCGTTTGTTATAACTTATAGAAGAGAGATAGTCGATTATTTAGTGTGTTTGCGCCGTGCCCATCACGGCTGGTGTCAGAAGAAAGTTAGTGAGAGAAAGTGGAAACATCACAACACACACCCCTGTCAACGTCACTGGTGATGGAAACTGTCTGTTTCGGGCCGTGTCAATGGGTCTCTTTGGGACGGAAAAGTATTACTTGTTGATACGATTGCTCACAACCATTGAGATGATTGCGAATGAAAACCACTATAACTATGAATATGGAGCGTTTGTTGATCACTTTCATGAGCCAAGGCTGATTTTTGATAAATATGACAAGATCCTGGAAGACGTATCAAAGGACAGCAGGTACTGTGGCATGATGGCCATAAGTGCCATTAGTGCTGCTCTTAATGAGGCAATAACTTCCTACTGTCCCCCAACACAAGGTGCCTATTTTTTGACAGAACCATTGTCCCGCACTGTACGCGGACGTGATGTATCGGAACGCAAGTTACCAAAAATCACACTCATGTGGACAACCTCTTTTTTTCCAAAGAGTGTAACTGACTTCAGACCAAATCATTTTGTGTTAATGTATGATAAGAGACAGTCTGATGTTATTGATTTGACGGCCATTGAAGATGAGGATGATCTAGTTGTTTTTACTGCTATGGCTGCTAAGCACGATAATGATGAAGAAAGTGGTAATGTTTCGTCTGTTACTTCTCCATCCACAGATGATGATGGCAGTGGTGATGGTGATGCTGGTGGTGATGACAACATTTCGTCTGCTGCTGTCCTTACTGATGATGATGATGATGATGATGATGGTGGTGGTGGTGATGGTGTCGATATTGGTGGTGGCGATGATGATAGTGGTACTATTGGTGTTCATGCAAACCTCCTACCTCATGGCAGATTCCTAGAAGCAGAAAATGTCATCAATATCCTTAAAACTGCCTCATTTAGTTCAAATTCAGATTGTATCCCTGAAGTTCCAAGAGGCCAAAAAGATAATGTTTACTTTGTTGTAAATAATGAGAAGAATGTCGATAGAAGGAAGCAGGGAAAACAGTCCCAATTCTGGGATGACAGAGGTGCGTGGGTAGGGGGGAGCACTAGCAGAACATTCTATATAAGAGAGAAAGGAAAACTCAAGACTATAACATACCGGCAAGGGAAATATTGCAAGCAACAAAGACAAGATAAAAGGTTTATTCAAGTTCCTTTGAATCCCCAACCAGAGGCTGTAGATGTCATTCAACTCAATCGTTATTATGCAAAACATGGCACCAGAGCAGAATATGAAAAAAGAGTGTCGTATCTGGTTGGTCAGGATGTTGCTCCTGTGGCAGTTTATGAGTTTAAGGGTTGTTGCCCAGTGCTGGCTCCCCACACCTATATAAGGACAAAGCCAGCAGTAATTGAAAAAATAAAAGACGAGGTCAAAGCAAAAAAAACCCGGTGATATTTACACCAACACAAAAGATTCTATACTTGAAGGGCCTTGCAATAGAAGGCAGATTTATAACATCAAATCCAGAAACAAAACTGATGGCCAGGCCCTTCCCAAGGCCAACTTTGCGGACCAAGTAGCAGCACTTGAGGAACTACAACACACACTTCCTTTTTTGCAGTTAATTGTCCGTCAGAGTCAGAAAGTACCAAGCATTATCCTTTATATAGAAAACCAGATAAAGGACTTAAAGAGATTTTGTTGCCCTCCTCACGCAGCACAGTCCACTGTGCTAGGTATCGATAAGACGTTCAACCTCTCAGATGTCCATGTAACAGTGACTGTGTACAAATGCCTAGCAGTCAAAAGGCGGGACACTGATGCGCATCCGATCTTCTGCGGGCCGTTACTATTGCATGGCAACAGCGACAGGGATACATTTTTCATGTTTTTGCACCATCTTTCTGGTAGATGCTGAATTGTGCTCAGCTCCCAGTTCTTGGCAGTGATGAGGAGAAGGCCTTAAGGCAAGCAATGGCCTTGGCATTTCCTCACACGCCAAGACTGGTATGTACAAGACATCTAAAGAAGAACTTTACGCATGCACTTGCAGACAAAGTCGGACAGACAAAAAAAGAAAGACAGCTCATAGTAGGCAAGGTGTTTGGAGAAAATGGCATCATTAAAAGAGCTTCTGACCACCAAGATTTAGTTGACAGGATGCAACACTTGGTGGACAGTGTCCAAAATGAGTCCGTCAAAAAACTGCTTGACCGAATGACTCCACTTCTGGTAGAGAATGCTACAGCGCTTGGGAGGACAGGACTGCAAGTAGCCAGTCCTTTGTGGACAAATAATAATTGCGAAAGCTTGAATCACTGTCTCAAACAAGCTTTGTCCTGGCACTCTGTGAAACTGGTTGAACTCGTCCAAAAGCTTCACAGTGTCATTACAATGCAGTACAGGGAATTGCAACGCGCAGTTTGTGGAGTTGGCGAGTTTGTACTGGTGGACGAATACCAGAGATTTGCTGTGCCCAGAGATGTGTGGTATTCGTACTCTGAAAAACAAAGAACATGCCATTTAAAGAAATTTTCAGGCACATCAAAAGAAATGCTCGTCAGAAGCACTAATTTGAAAAAGGTGGCTATTGAGCCAAAACACAAGGGTAGAAAGCCCGGCCAAAAAAAGAGAAATGTTTGCGAAAGAACATCAAGTGTGACAAAAAAAGCAAAGACGGAGCATCACTCAACAGACAATGATTTTGCCTGAATACCACACATCTCTGGACGCAGACATCTTGTCATGGATTGCTTCAGCATGTCCATCTATTCATTCGTCTATCGTATATCGTCATTAAATTGATTAATTGATTAAAAATATAAATTCCATGTATGATTGTACAGCCTACATCTGACAAATCCTGTAGTTTCAGTACCAGTACGTCCCGTTGTGTGTAATCATGTCATCACCATTTGTTGTCCTGTCATACAGTTTTGTGTGACAATGAAAATATCACTATTGAAAAGTTGTATTGGATTGATCACCTTGTGTGAGCACGTCTGTGTTGATATTTGTCGTTATTTTGTTGTTATCAGTTGTTATCAGCTGTTATTTGTTGTAATCAGTTGTTATTTGTTGTTATCAGTTGTTATTTGTTGTTATCTCGACAAAGATAAATGAGTACTTAGTCGAGATAACAACAAATAACAACAAATAACAACTGATAACAACAAATAACAATTGATAACACAAAAATACATTGATTCCAGCATCAAAAATCAATATTCATGAGGTCAACCAATTTTCCTTTCATTTGAAGGTACACAAAAAAGGGACGCAACTCCGGTCATCGCTAAAGAATATTCTACTTCCGGTAGTTGCTTAGAGTTGTGCACGTAAAGTTGAGGCCTGGTTGACCACATGAGTATTGATTTTTGATGCTGGAATCAAATTATTTTTGTGTTATCAGTTGTTATTTGTTGTTATCAGTTGTTATTTGTTGTTATCTCGGCAAATATAAGTACCCGCAATGAAAGTTTGATTGGAAAATTTGATTCTCTATCCCCAGATTCCATGGAGAGAGAGAGAGAGAGAGAGATATCGGATTTATCAGTAGCGCCGGGTATCTGTATAATGTGCTTTTAGAGAGAGAGAGAGAGAAAGATATCGGATTTATCAGTAGCGCCGGGTATCTGTATGTGCTTTTAGAGAGAGAGAGAGAGAGAGATCGGATTTATCAGTAGCGCCGGGTATCTGTATGTGCTTTTATACTATTTTTTTCCTCACTCCATTCTTAGAATGGGTGCTTTTTGTAAATATCACCCTGACCCGCTTTACGCAAGGGATATTATATAACTGACTGATCTATCAGCGAATATGAGCACGTGTCCAGTATGCGGCTATTGATGGACAATTTATGATTCAACTTTCACCACCTGAAGTTTGCATGGCTTCTGGAATTACTGTGAAGCAAAAGGATTTTTTTTGCTGAAGGAGTGAAGGTCTGCTGTGTCAGCCGGAAAGGAGGATAGTGGTTAAGGGAAGTGAGGCTGAGACCGAAATGTCTGAAGTTTGAGCTTTACCTAGGTTGCCATCAACTAAAGCCCAGCTTATTATCCATATCCCCCCCCCCCCCCCCCGCCTTAAAAAAAAAAAAACTTCTATGTTCTGTTTAAAAAAAAATCATTTAAGTCAGAGATGAGCAATGCAGAATAACACCACCCACGTTCTACCTCAGCTCCACCCTCACTCCTCTTTACACTAGACAGTTTGGAGAAACTGGAGAGGTTTTAAAATGTAATACATCACCTTTTCACCACCCAACTATCATTGTTTCAACACTCCATACAGTACTCAACTATCACTGTTTCAACACTCCATACACCACCCATCACTGTTTCAATACTCCATACACCACCCAACTATCATTGTTTCAACACTCCATACAACACCCAACTGTCACTGTTTCAAATAGGCCTACTAAATACACCACCATTTCACAATCGAACTACCATTGTATCAAATACTCCATACACCACCATTTCAAGACCCAGCTACCACTGTTTCAACACTCCATACACCGCCATTTCACCACCTAACTTTCACTTTTTCAATATTCCATACACCACCATTTCACCACCCAACTATCACTTTTTCAACACTCTATACACCACCATTTCACTACCCAACTATTATTGTTTCAACACTCCATACACCACCATCTATCATTGTTTCAACACTCCATACCCACCATTTCACCACCCAACTGTCACTGTTTCAACACTCCATATACCACCACTTCACTACCCAACTATCACTGTTTCCACACACCACCATTTCACTACCCATCTATCATTGTTTCAACACTCCATACACCACCACTTCACTACCCAACTATCAGTATTTCAACATTCCAAACATCACCGAACTATCACTGTTTCACACTCCATACACCACCCCAACTATCACTGCTTCACACCACCATTTCACCACCCAGCTACCATTGTTTCAGTACTCCATTACTTCACCATCCAGCTACCAGTGTTTTAACACCCCATGTCACCAACCATTTATTTCAGATTTTCACCAATCCAGCCTCAAGTGAAGACTTCACCAATTTCATAAATAAGGGCTCCAGTGATGTTCTCATTCATGCCACATCTACAAGGAAACAAAGACACTACACAAATATATCACTAGGGTAAAATACCAAAGCAGTTTATTGACCAAAGAAAATTTAACAAAAAAAAACAGAAACCAACGTCTAACATGAACATTTGTGTGCTACATGAAGATTTGTATAGACCTGTTCAGACACACAGAGTCGGTCAGTTGAAGCAGCAGGGAATGGGAGGAGAGGGCATAAAATGTATCATGACAAGCATAGGAACAGAGAGCTGATAAAAAAAAAAATGTATCCTTTTATCTGATTCATAACATGCTTTTATATATATATATTATAAGAAAAAAAAAAGTCTTGGGTCTCCATGCTTAAGTCACGACCTCTCTGTGTACAAGCTCCGTGGCACATGACACATTTAGACACCCACAGTCTCAATATAAAACGATGAAGTATATCACATAGTGGAGCAAGTCGCAGTTGCTCCATACATAGAGAAACAGAAAACCAAAATTGAAAAAACTTTGACCAAGTTACAAAATCGCCACTGAAATGACATTCCTGTCTACAAAATAAGCTGAAAATGAATGTCCTGTATAAATCTGATCTATGTAAAGTTACATATATGTGTATGCACAAAACAAATGAAGCAACAAGTTGGGTTTCTCATACGTAACAATGTTGACGACGGTAATAATTTTAATAATAATAACCACAGTATACATTTGCAGAGAGAAAAGTTCAATCTCGGCTGGCAGTTATGATGACATGTAAGTTTATATGTTTTTACACTCTGCTGAAGCACCACATACAAACAATATCAGGAGAGAGTTACTGTATAACCTTCCAACATCTGCCTTCTGCGAGTGTGACAGCCTACAGCTGCACTGACTTTTCCTGCCAAAACTACTCAAATGTCACTAAATCTATATCCAGAAAATTGTCATTTCAGAAGGGCATAAATTAAACTAGAGCTCTGATGCATATAATTTTTTTTTGTTTTGGTACAAGCTCCAGCTATTTTAGCACAGTTGTTTTGTCTTATGGAAGGCCAACTCTCTAACCCACTTTATAGGGTGAAACACAACATTTACTCAAAGTTATGATGAAAAAAAAAAATGACTGAGTTATGACAGTGAATGGCAACCCAGGTGCCCCTGATCTGTCCATGACGGATTCATGGTGCATGGGGTGACGACCAGGTAGAAGGCAGTCCAATCACCTACTGATGTAGCCAGTGCTAAGAAGAATTATATATTCTGTTTCTGGATTGCTGTGCAAACATTTATAATATAAAGAACATCTTTCATCAGCTACGACTCCAGTGTAACAATTGTTACTCTTGTCAGCTCTCTCCCCACTGCAGAGAGAGCTCCTCTTCATCCAAGCTGTGTTTTGACACAAGCATATACACAACTATTTAATATAAAAAGCGAGATACGGTGAGCTGACAACTAGAACCAGACGCAGCAGCAAGTTGGCAACTGGGACCAACGCTAGCTAGAAGAAAATATACATTTACAAGAAGGGATGGGAAGAAAAGGAAAAGAAATGGATAACTTTAGAAGCAATGTAGGTAATACAGGTATGTGTCATGCTGACAAATCCATCAGCCGCATCTGTGCCACCGCAGACAAAAATCGGTTGAATATTGATTATGTGGGAACCTGCAGGCTATAGCAGCCTCGGTGGTCATTGGTAGTGGTTGTTGTCAAGGAGATGAGATAAGTGTGACCAGTAGTTACCAACCATAAGATATTGAAGTTTGTGATTTAAGAGGTCAGTTTTAGGTTCCAGGTGGGGGGATCACCCACAATGGTTCAGTTTAAGGTCCAGTTTAATTCTGTCTTGTCTAGAGTAAGAAAATGGTCAAATGGTCATCTCCTGTGTGATGTGTTGTACAATTGTGAGATTCTACAGTCCGAGTGGAATGAACAATAAAAAATAATTACCAATATGTTACTTGAGATATATGGTATTGAATGAGTTAACTACACAGAGTTGACTTAACTTCTGTTACAGTGAAATCTAATATCATCCCAACTCCTCCCAGAAAATAGAAAAACTAATTATTTTATATGAAAAATGTGAAATTTCTGCAAAAATGTATGATCAATGACCATTTGTTGTCTTCCAGTCTAGACATCATCCTCCAGAGATTTGCTGGGGGGGAGTTGGGCAGGCTGAGGGTCACTCCCCATGAACTGGTCAATGATTTCTTGCATGGATTCTCTCAATTCCTCAGGGGGTTCATTGTCTTGCTGGATCTGTGAGTCCTCACGGATGGTCGTCTCTTCTTGGCCGTCCATACCCAGTGTAGTTTTCTTGTGTACTTCTTTCTTCATCATCAACCTGGGCGACACAACAAAACACCTGTTTAGTCTTATGACCGTGGAGATGTTAGTAAAGTGACTCTTCTGTGTCCAACCATATCAATGTTATAGAACTCTTTAATTAAAAAAATACTAACATAACTGAATCACTGCGACAATGACACCGGACATCATCCAGATATATCAATTACTGTTACTCAATACATGTACTAGCAATATGATAGAGCATTGTGGGTCATCACAAGACAGCAAGGTTTCATGTCCACACTAAAACTCTGAGCTGACTCAGCATGAAAGAAAACACACTTCCTTAATTCCCTTCACCATTGTTCACTCTTTCTTAACTGTACTTTTAATGTCCAATTTCACACTGACACATACAGGTAATTCTTTTCACATTCTTTCCTGCAATTTCATGTAGTTTCAATAATGTGTAAGCAAGACTCATGAACTCCTTTCTCCTCTTTTGCACATCTGAGGAACTTCTTATTTTCTACTCTTTGGCATAGCGTCTTCTCCAGTGACTTCTTTCACATTCCACTCCTCACACTCATTGTCCCTGTGTTTCCTCTTTCTCTCCTCTTTTTCTTTTGATCTCCCTCACCTGTGAGTCTGCACATCCTCTTCAGATCTGGGACTACCTGGCTCATCACCTGGGGATACAGGGCAGAAACACAACCATAAGAAACTGTCAATATTGATTTTCACACAAAGGACAAACTTCTTATTAAGATAACTGACATTACGTCTTACATATAACTACTCGTGCCTTTGACTCAAACCAGACTGCTGGTGTCACAATTGATTTCAGCATACATAGAGTCTAATTAGGGGAAATTAAAAGAAAAAAAAGCATTTGACTGCTGAGATGAAGATAAATCTCTAATTTTTGAAAAGATGTAGACCCTAATTTCATCTAAATATAAAATATGAAAAAAAAAACCTGTCTTAATCACATTACTGTGGCTTAAGTCTGACTATTGACAGAGAAGATCTATATCCATAGCCTGGCTCTGATTTCACGATGTCAAATTCATGGTCTTTTATCATACTCGCACACCCATGAAAAGAAAAGGACAGATATACACACATGCTCTACATGACAAATTTACAGCCGGCTCACCTTTTTCCTTGAACTGATTGACAAATAATACAAGTTAAAAATTTGACGACAAAAATTAATTTCAGTTCCTTACCATGCTGGCACATCAATGTTGTGGTAATGAGTAATAACCATGTCACTCACCTTATTAATCCAGCACTCATGTGAAGTTTTTGGTTATGTTCATATCCTTTTTCACTGACCCACCTTTAACCACTTATAAGCTCAGTATCAGTAATTCTTCTCAAATAGTTTATCATCAAATCATCCTGTACATGGATTTATTCAGTGGATGTGATTGTGCACAGAGAAGCAAATACAATATATATGTATATATATATAGATCTATAATATTTTATGCAGATGCTGATCCTGAATTGATTAAGCAGACTTTGATAGCTTGACTGAGGATAAATGCCCCATTAAGAACAGGATACAGCAAATGCATATGGCATGAACTAAACAAACAACACAGAAATAGCAGACTGGACAGCAATGCCAGCTGTCAAGTGACACACCCAGGATCAGGGTCAAGGGTCACTGTCGCAGCTGCTACTGCTGGGCCAGACAGGTGCCAAGGGACTGGAAACACAGTCACTGAAGTTTAAACTTAAGACCAAACTGAAGAATTGAGGGAGAAAAAAAAAAATCAAAGCATTTAAAACAAGATGAAAAAACTAGCATGGGCTTACAATGATAAATTCAGAAATAGTTTTGTTTAAAACAATAGCCCAACTGTTTTTTGCCTGCAAAAAAATTATATTTGACTTCATTTTTCCAGTTTACTGATCTCGTCTGTGTTTCCAATTCCTAGATACAAGCCTTCAGCTGATCAGTCCATGAATAGTCTAACGATTAAAGAATCTGTTTTCTGAGGAAATGAAACTTTGGGGTTGATTTGTGACATGGAGGAGGGTACAAAATTTAGACCTAGAAGGGGAAATGACTGACTATACAGAACACTGTGAGAGATTTGGGAAATGCTTGTGGAGCAGAGCTTTCTGAGTTGTGTGACAACACTGAAATAGCTGAAACAAAACAAAACAAAATGAGAAAAAACAAAACAAAATTGCTTATTTAGTTTACCTTATAGTATACATGTATATCAATGATCTCAGCCATAAGCCGTTCAACTCAGAATGTTTCCAATTTTGTTTTCTTTCTTTTGGAAACGGAAGAGGACATCTTTCTGCTTGATATATAAAAATATCTAACAAAGAAAACAATAGAAATACAACCAAAAAAAAAAGTAACTTGGGCAGTCTATGCCTGAGAGCATTGATATCCGTCACAATGAAAATCTGGCTGGGCACACCAACATGCAATCTGTGACTCATGTGAACTGAAGATAAGTGCATACTTTTCGGTCTGTATGAGAGGGAAACTCAATTTATTCAATGATAATCAGCATAAGAAAAGCGTTGACACAGTGACAACAGCATGTAGCATACTGATAAACAGAAAAACTATGACACCTGAAAGAAGCATCTTAAACTGAAGTGATCAAGAACATATTATAATTACATAAAACCAAAGACATAGACACAGTATAAAGATAGATATATAACAAAAAGCCAGTATCAAATACTGACAAAAAGAAATTGAAGCATTCTGTTGAATGTATCAAACATGTACAGATTTACTTCAGATGTGAAAAGTACCAGTGGGGTGGAGGTGTGACATCTATCAAACTATATGGAAGCCATCCATCAATTCAGACTGCAACCCACCCACTTGTCAAAGTTGTTGTTCTGTCTCCTCCCCTCCCAATAAAACAGGTGAATACAACCCATCAGTACAGGAAGAACAGATAAGTCAGTATAAACAGGAGTTCAGGGCAATTTAAACTGATGTCCTCATTTGGGAAAGCAGAGGAACAACTAAATAAATGTCCTTATTATAACAAAATTTAATGTCAGATGCCTGGTCATCATCACTTCCACCCCACATCCTACAGTGGTTCTTCACATAGCAGGTTTTGTTCCACAGTTTATAAAACAATATTGTAGTGCTAAAACTGGAAGTGTCATTACCACAAAATAAGGTGATGACACAGCTGTGACATGGAGGACATAAAATAACTAGTGACCTGAAAAACTTAACAGCGGTGACAACCCTGGTCACAATTTCACACAACATAGCTATAAATGTGACACGAGACACCAATGATGTGACACAAGAAAATGATGTCATATTATGTGACACCAATGCTGAGACATCTGATGACTGATGTCACAACAGGAGAGAATGAAGAAGTCACGTGACAGAACAGTGACAGCTGAACTAAACAAATTGAAGCTACAACATCAAGGTCACAGTGAGCTCCAAATTTATCAATGTCCACCTTCATGAGCAGCATCCCCTTCATCACTGGTACCAGTGTCTTCCACACCACGAGCTCCTGCGAACAAACAAAGAACATCTGTCAGGCTGGCATGAGCGAACAGATGAGATCATGGCAAAATGCAGACAGAGACAAATATCTAGCTGTAGTATTAAACTAGATGCAACAGCCCATGCAACAGTTCTGCTGTCAGCAGAATATATAGCTTTGTAAAGTCTTCAATGTGACTGACAATACTGACACTCGGTGTTCAGTCAAATAACATGCCAGGGTTCTTTGAGAATGCTCTTCCAGGGATAAAATGTCAAAATCCAGGGCTATTCAAATGCAAAAAAAGAAGTGAGAGCAAAAAGCATAGGACAGGTGGCCTTTGTTCATTTTTATTGTTTGTTCCGATTCACACCCCCCCCCCCCCCCCCAATCCTTTTTTTTTAGGACGTCAGTGGCTTCAGTCAAGCCTGGACATAATTAATTTTTTCCCACTTTGGGGAAAAAACAGCATGGTTCAGAAAAACACTTACAGAAAAAAAGTATTGATAGTAAAGTAACATATTATACATCAAATAAAAGAGAATTAAAGGTAGAATACAGTATAAATCGGCAATATATCCAAACGTGTTTTTCAATGGCGCCGATAAATCGGGATACGTCCCGAAAGATGATCTTTACCCAAGGACAATTCCATTGCTATCACTGGGCTAATCCACTATTTCCAAAGCTTTTCCTCAATGTGTAAATTCTGGGGCCACATGGGAACCCTGCATGATACTTATACTGACATATGAGTGAACTTGATATGCTACTGAATTGCACTGATTCAAAGTTTTCAGCCATCAAATTAATTGGCCGAGAATTCTAAATTATGACTGATTTATCCGAGGACTGAGAATAAAAATTATAGCAGGACTGCCAACAGGTCAAACTGCACAGATAAATCTAGCTGTCTCTGGGCAGGAGTTAAATAAAAATAAAACGGAAGCGTTATGTCATTGTTGATGTATGACTGAGGTAATACCATGACGCACATTAAAAAACACAAAAAACTGAAGTGTTATGCCAGTGTTGAGTATTATGCTAATGTCACCAGGAACATAAAAAGAAAAAAAAGATGAATAAAACTGCAGTGTTATGTCCATGTTCATATATGAGCTGATGTCAGCTGGCACATTTTGTATGTGTGAGGCCAACAAGGAAACACACAAACAAACTGGAATATGAACAATCTTTTCATCCCATGCACATACATGTAATATAGTCTGCCTATCAAGGCGAGGGGAGAGCGGGGGAACGAGAAGAGAGAGAGAGAATGAGAGAGAGAGAGTAAGTGAGACAAAAGTGAAGAATATGAAAAGTGACTTCAGACATGCATTGACAACATCTACTACAACCACAAGAAACACCATCAACAACTGTATGAACACACACACATACTTGTACTGAACAATCTCCAACAAACACAAATGAAAGAGTGCACCTACAAATACAAACACAAACAAAATATTTGTACACACTCATAGAAAACATATGAGAATATACACACCGCCAGTACCGAACTAAGAGCCAACAAAAGAATTCTGCACACTGTGAGAGTGAGAACAGCATGAAAGCTCTAATGAGAGATGAAATCACAGTCGTAAATGATTGAAAGTTATGAAGCCAGTGTGAAACCCAGACCTCAGCTGACCACTGGCTGGACTGTGATCACAGCACTTGTTTGAACTTTATCATTTCTGATGACTACTTGTCACCCAAGTACTGCCTTATTCCATCTGCACTTCAACATGTTATTATTGTTATGAGAGAACAGATAGTTAAGTTTTGTAGTTAAACTTTTCAAAAGTGTTAGATCAACATTTTTACACTTTAAAATCTACTCCTTGAGGTGAGATACCTTCACTATTTTTGTGGGAATGAAAGAAAACACCTTGTTATGACATATTATTGACTTATCTCAATTTTTTGTAAAAAATGGAGATAAATAAAGCAATACTAGAGTGATGCAATGGCTGGACATTGTAGGTACAGCATAAGTTTATTAACAAGGGAATACTAATTCTGTATTCCACTGCTCTTGACTTTTTAGCTGACAATTTTAAGTGTCCTCCGAGCCTGAACTTGATCTTGATGCAAAGATCACACTGCCCTCACTTGTGGTCGTCATAGGAAGGTCTGGGTTCAAAAATGTCAACAACATCAAAGTCATGCAACAACATCATTTTAATAGCATTCACTGGCAAAGAATCAGGATCGTGGGTGTCAACATTATTTAGAAGGGTAGAATGAAAGATAAATCAGATTTTTCTAGTTTGAGGTTCCATACACTCCCTTGAGTTTAAACTTTTCTCTCTTCCTGCCACTGTTGGGAAGGATTTCAGAATGTGATTTATACCAGAATCAATAGCTTAATGTTCTGAGTAAAATTGCCAAGCTGCACATTAGCTGTAAAAATATCCTTCTAACCATAGGACTACTACATGTGCCCCCCCCCCCCCTCACACAGACACTCCTGAAGTTGCCCCCTCGAGTTGTCTTTCAATAACAATGGCAGACAGGTACTAACACAGAACTACCAATTAAAAGATTTTCTTCTCGTCATTTCTTCCACAGAGTGAATTAGAAAAAGATGACATCGTTTTATAATTACCGGTAACATAAGGCACAATGGTGAGAAATGCAATATTTTTGAATATTTCATTACTGTATGAAAATATTGCCAATGTCATGAATCACATTCAGAAGTCCTCCCCAATTTGTTTCCAGCAAATTCCACCAACAGATATATACATTCCTGCTGCCAGTTACCATCAACTTAAGTGACTGCTATATCATACTTTTCAAAAACCTCCTCCGTCCCCAGGCCAAAAGTGAAAATTTACAGTTGTCTAGGTCATCTGTGCCCCCAATATCGATATTCTTAATCTTATATTCAGGAAACTACAGTCCGAAATAGTCAAAGGTCAAGGTACAGCAAGGACTTTCAAGGGAAAGCAACCATTTTCAATTACTGACCAATTAAGTCCAGTCTGGCCCCCACTCCTCTCCATTTCTCTCACAAATCTTCATACCGAGATAGAAATTCAACCTCAACAAAAAGGAAAAAGAAAAAAATAAATGAAAAAAGTCAATAATTCAAGATTGAAGAAAAAAAATTAAAAGAAAATTGCCACATGAAAGACAGGAATTTGCCAAATGACCAACGAAGCAGACAACCAGCCAGCACTTCACAATCAAAGCAGAAAACTTGAGGACAAAACACTTATGAAAATCAAAGAAGAGCTGACTAGAAACTTCTATAAGCTGACAATGACAAGCTTGACTTGGGTTGCGTGTATGTGTCTGTGTATGTGTGAGGAATGGGGTCAGTGGGAGGGGGAGGATGAGAGATAAAACAGGAAGTGAAATGAGCCACCAAAGATAGAATGTTGTCATGAAAAAATGGGCTGTCAGTATGGGCAATCATGTTAAGGAGCTCTGGGTACTAGCCTAGGATAGCCAATCTAATTCACAAGCTTTCTTGTTCACTACTGGAAAATGCAGTTCCAGTATTTCTAAATATTACAGATTTATATTTGTACCTTGCAGGGCAATCCATCAAGTGTGTCTTCCCTTACTAAAGTCAGATTAATTTCCATTGTTGAGATATTTCACAAACTGATTAAGTTACTCTACAGAAAGCAGTTCAGATATACATAAGAAAATTAAGAATTCAAATGGTGTTTGTGTAAATTCAAGGGGTGCCTCCCTAACTGTGTGCCCACACTCCGCCCATGGCAAGCAGCAGGACAGATGGACATGGTGACAGGGGGGGATGAGAGGACACACAGCCAATACCTCTGTAGTAGCTGGCTGTGGTGGCTGATGTGGTGATGGAAGAGGAGGAGGAAGCTGTGCTGGTCTGTTGCAACAAAGTTGGGGAGCCTAGGTAAATCTGTGATGGGGGGGAAAACTGGTCTTCAGTCTCTGAGGTCTGGCAAGGATCAGGGGAAGACGAGCTGAGGGCAGACGAGGAAAATACTTCTCCCTGCTGCTGTCGTTCTTTCTTTAGTCTTTTCATCTCCTCCCACTCCACCATTGTGTACACTTTCTTGGTCTCCTGGTACGGTCCCCAGGCCAGGTACGGGCTCTCCTCTGGTTCTGGATCTTCCCATTCTCTGGCTGAGCTTTCACTTTTCATTTTAGATTTGGCACTGATGATTGTCTGGGCTTGAGAGGTGGTGCTGACCACATGCTGCACCACACTCTCCTCCTGCTGGCCCCTATGTTGGTACAGATGACTTTCTATTCTCACTTGTGTCTGCGTGTCCTGATCAAGCTCTGTTCTCTGAGTGACCTTTTCAGGGCCAGCTCCAGATTTGATATTATCCGATTCTGTTGAAACCTGCATGATGTCATGAGAGTGACTAGAATCTGTGTGTGACTCGGACATTGACTGACCAGTCCCTCCAGAACTGCCCATGCTCCATGCAGCTGATTCTACTGATACCATCATCAAACTGTCATCTTGTTGTTCCTCTTCAACTCTTCTCTCCTCCTCTTGGGCAACCTCTCCCTCTTTACTCATATCCAACTCTAGAGAATCTGCCGAAGTCTGCATGGGATCTTCACCAACATTTCTGTCATCTTGTCGTTCACTTGACTTCCCACTACTAGAGTGTCCACCTAGCTCCAGAGAGTCAGCCGACCGCATCATTCGGTCTTCCTGACCCAATAAAGAATCTGTGTCAAATCTGGTTGAGTCCGATGCCTTCAATCTCTGTTCCATACCAATGGAGTCTGAGGATAACTGCATGATTGCCTCTCCCTGCAGTGAGTCCGTATCAAGATCAGCAGGTGTGGCTCCAAGTTCTGGCCCAGCAAAGACAACGCTGGAAGTCAATTCCGTAACCTCTGAACTTTCACCATCCAGTGAGTCAGCATCTCCTTCATGGCCAAGTCTTGCCCCTTCACTTAGCGAGTCATGATCAATTTCTTCATGAGCATCTCCATCTAGTGAATCTTTCTCCTCCCTTTCATCTCCTCCGCCCACTTCACTGAAGTCTGAACTCCCAAACTGTGCACACTCCATCAAGACACCAGATTCCAATATTGAGACAATCTTCTGCGCTTCCTCCTCTAGTTCAGTTGCTACAGCAATCTCTCGTTCCAGCCTCTCAAATTCATTGAGTGAGGTACAAGAAGATGCTTCACTTGGCCTGCTAGAACTTTCCACTGAACTTTTCTTCTCATCCGAGTCGCCCTGACAGTCTTGCTCAATACGCTCAAACTCAGCCAGTGAGGACGACACAGAATTTGATGTATTTTCTCCAGATCCACCTGAACTTTTGCTTTCTGGGGTGTGTTTTTCCACAGAACTGTTGGATCCTGAAACAACCAGAGCCTGTTCCAAATGTTCAAACTCTGCCAGGGAGGAAGCAATGGATGTGGATTCTTCACCCTCCTTTAGTTTAGGGAAATTGACAAATTTTCTCTCATCATAAGAACCGCCAATACTATCTTTGTCAGCATCTCTCTCTATTGAGCTCAAAGAGCTGGATATTGGAATGGCTTTCTCTAACTTCTCAAACTCAGCCAGGGAAGAAGAAATAGACGCATCATCTCTCTCTGCTCCTCGACCAAAGAAACGCAGATTGGATAAGCCAGGTGACTGTTGGATATTGGTGTCTGGTGAACTTCCAAAATGATCAGACAGACCAGCTTCTGATTCCAAATCTTCTCTTTCAATCATCTCAAACTTGTCTTCATCTGACATTTCAGTGATTATTGACAGAGCTGCTCGATCTACAAATTCAAATTTATCACTATCTCCAGAAGCGTCACTCTCCCGATCTCTTTCCTCTGGTGTGGTAGCCATCAATTCCTGAGATCTGTCCATAGACATATCATCGTCCTCTGTGTCATCCAGATCCTCCACCATTTCTCTCTGTCTCTCTTCTGGGAAGGACACCTGTATATCTGAGGTGAAGGAAGACGTCATGGATGCAATCTCTGCCAATCTGTTCTCATCCAGTTCATCATGATCCTCCTCAGCTTCAGCAGCCACCACGGTAGCAAAACTGTCCACACTGGATGAGTCACCGTGATCCTCCTGGCTCAGACCAGGTTCCCTGCCAGTTTCCTGACCAGATCCAGATTCAAGCTCCACATTCATGAACAGCAGTTCTTCAAGTTGACTGACTGAAGTATCTGTGAACATGAAGCCTGATCCTGGATCAACATCAACTAAAAAATGACCCTCATGTTGTTTTGTTTGCTCCACTTCAATTTCTGATGTGTCCAGGGCTTTCTGGTCTTCCACATCAGCTGATGGTTCAAATGTCTTGTCAGGCTGTTGGTCAACTTTGTCCTCACCTTCTGTATGTTCCCTGGCCCTGACCTCCTCTGTCACCCCCTGTTCTCCTGGTTCAGACATCTTGTCTCCTGTCTGTTCTCTCATGTATCGATCTTCCTCATCTTCAGAGATACTCTCAGGCTGAGGGGAATATCCATAATATTCATCTTCATTTAATTCCTCATGTAAGTGTTGTGTTAAAATGATGCCTGGAATATCCTCAGAAATTTGTTTCACTAAAGTCACTCCTGTCCGCTTGGCAGACTCTGATGCCATGTTCACTTGAAAGTAATCCTCTTCTTCAGCTTCCACCTGCTCTTCGCTCTCGGTGGTGTACAGATCCTGCTGTACTTTAGGCTGCTCTACTTCTGCCTGCTCACTCTCCCTAGCACTGACCTCTATCCCCTCCTCTGGGGTGGTGGCCTGGGAGGACACCTTCACCTTGACATCCTCCAAAATAGAATCTACGAATGTGCTTGCAGCTTTTTCCAGTACTGTGGAGTCTTCACCACTGCCTTCCCGTGCTGGCTGTGGAGGGGTAAAGGTACCTGAGATCGGTGGGGTGAAAGTGCCACCCTGATCTGGGGTAAAGTTTCCTCCAAAGAAACCCTGTCTAAGGGCATCAGGTGTCGGGGATAATGGTCTGTCTAGGTCAGACTGTGACCCTGAACTGATTCGTAGTATATCTGTGGTTGATGTGGCTGACCTGGCCTCTGCTCTGCTGGCTTCTCCAGCTTTCTCTGATTCCCTGCCACAATCTTCTTCATCTTCTTCTTCATCTGATTCTGCTGGCGGTTCTTCCAGCCTGATCAGTTCTTCTTCTGCACGTTCTTCAAATTCTTCTTCTTCTTCTCCTTCTTCCAACTCTAGTTCTTCATCCTCCTCCTCCACCATCGGCTGGTCCTGGGCCGATGGCTCCATCCCACTTAATGTATACCCTGTCAGCACAGTTTCCTCTCTCTCCTCATAAACTTCTGTGAAAATGCTGTCAGAGATACCTTCCAGAGCTCTCTTACCATGATAGACAGACTCACTGCTAAACTGATAATTGCTTTCTTCAAATGTTTCTGTGTTTCTCTGCAGTGGAGATGTGGGGCTGACAGAGACTTCCTGATCATACCGTGGGCCAAGTACTTGTTCCTGTGTTTCTACTCTAGTCTGGCTTCCATCTGTCTGTGTCACTGACATATCTGTTCCTGTCTCTGTAACAGAGAAGATGAATGATTCTTGATCCTCTCCTGCCTTCATCTGACTAGGGTGGGTGACTGTGGGTTGAATGGTCTCTTCCTCTGCTGGATACTCACTTTCCTCCTCTGGCTGCTGAATATCTGGTTTGGCTTGAGTGCCAGTCACAACAATGGGCTGAATGATCTCTTCTCCGTCAGGATGGTCATCTTTATCCTCAGGTTGTTGAATGTCCGGCTTAGCCTGGGAGGCAGTCACAACAATGGATGTCACTGGCTCTTCAATCACTGGGTGGCCTTCTGCATCATCTACTTGTTGAATGTCAGGTTTAGCTTCCACAACAGTGACCACAACAGGTTGAATTTGCTCCTCACCATCTGGCAGGTCTCCACCCCCTTCTTCTGTCGGCTGTTGAATGTCAGGTTTGGCCTCTACAAAACTGGCCGTCACCACCACCACTTCTGCTTCGGGTGACTGAAGAATAGAGGGCTCAGCTACATCTTCATCTTCTATTCTAGCAACAGCTGCAGCTTGCACTACGTCTGATCTATCATCACCACCGTCATATTCCGGAATGTAATCCACTTCAGTGGGCCCATTTAAGACACAAACTTCAGGCCTGGGTTCATGGACTGTGTCCTCAATCTGCTCCCCAATCTTCTCTTCCAATTCACCATTTGCTTGTGGACCATTGGCCGCCAGGGCTGGAGCTAGACTGGAAAAATCAACATCGGCTACCATTTCTGTATCTGGTGAAACTTCTTCTGACTTGAGCTCAGATCCTGCAACATCTGCCTGTGGAGAACTGATGTCATCTTCCTGCAATGTGTTGTCCTCTCCATCTTTAGAGTCCAGTCTCTCTGTGTGTCTGAGCATCTCAAGGATTGTGCTGGCACTTTGTAGGTTACTGCTCAAGTCCTCTCCCTCTGATCCATCCCTAGGAGTGGATACTGGTGCAATGGGAACTGGTGGGGAGGGGCAGACATCATTGCCTGATAGTAAATGACCACGTGGCATTACTGGGGCATCATGAGATGAAGTTTCTAGCAATCTGTGAGGTGCTGTACCATCAGTTTCAAACACATCATCTTCTGGACTAGAGAGAATGGATTTTCCTGCAATCTCTATAGGTCCCTGTTTCTCCACTGTGTCTGGTGAGATATCATAGGCTGTGACCACATGACAAACATTGCCACTATCCAGGTCATAAGAAGCAGCAAGGAGTGTTGGCTCAACAGAGAGTTCAGATGATGAAGATGACGCCTTAAAATCATCCAAGGATTGTTCAGAGGCTCTGGCAATCAAACGGTCTGTTTGAAAGGTCACTCTTTTCTCAACAGGTGGAGTAGACTTCAGGGTTGTATCATCTTCTTCAATTTCATCCACACCTGGTGTCTCTTCAATAGGGGACAATTTTTCTTCAGTTGAATCTTTCTCTGTCTCTGAGGACTCATAAATCTCATTGTCAGCCAATGATTTGCCTAGGCTGTGTACGGCCATAGGGAAGTGGGTGGGGTGAGCTGGGGGTGAACACGGCATATTTTCCTCAAAGGTGGTACTCAACATTTCATTTCCTTTGTCTCTGGATGGAGATAATGAACGGTCTTCTTCATCCATTGATTCCTGCAACAATTCTTGCTGGGCCAGCCGAGATTCCTTGCTGACGACACTGATAACAGCTGGCTGCTCTTCCTCCTCAGGGAAATACTCATTGTCTGCACTTTTGATTTCATATGAGGGACTGAAGGAAAACATGGCATCTTCTTCACTTTCATCAAATGCAGACTGTACTGCATGTGGACTTACTCCCTGGCCAAAACTACTACTCTGTTTTGGTGTTTCAGGGAATTCTGGGTCATATACTTGTCTGGCTATTTCAGTTCTCACATTCTGACGACTTTCTAAAATAGTGTTAATAACTTTGACCTCATGTGCCTCATCAATCAGTTCGTATGGTTCACAAACTGACCTGATGCTGGTCTCATCAGCTGTTGCTGCTTCTGGCAACTGATCCTGGCTCTCCAAATCTGCCCCGGTCTCCGCTGCAAGTTCAAAGGTCACTTTTCGTTTTGTGGATGGTGACTCCACTACCTCTGGCTCATCATAAAAGCTTCGCTCCAAAAATTCCTCATCTTTGGTTTTGTCTCTTCGGTAGAATGTTCCCATGTCAATAGACTTCTGTGACTTAACAGAAGATTTCTGTTCTTCCACAAAGGATTCTGAGAACTGTCTCTTGTACTGATGGGCAATTTCCCATGGCAGTCGGGTGTACTGCCCTGTATGTTCATCATAAACTTCTATACCATCACTGTCTGAACTACTTTTAGAGGAAACTTCATCAGATTCCTCATCAGATGCAACGGGAATCTCCTCTGGCACTGCTTCTGATGATCCCTCAACTTGTTCTAAATCTACTGTACCTGGTTGGCCTTTAACCTCTGTTGTTCCAATGTTGTCTTTTGGTTCCTCCTTAAGCTCACTTTGACCAACAACCTCCTGGGTACTGTGATCTGACACACTGACCTCTGAACCTGCCTGCAGGTTAAACTTTTCTTTAAAATCATCAGGGAAATCAGATTCTAAGGGTTTTTCTGATAGATCCTCAGGGGAAATATCTCTTGTTTCCTGTTTAGAAAGTTCTCTTCTCGCAGAGTAAGTTTCCATCTTTCTCTCCTCTTCTTCCTCTTCATCCCTAAATGCCATGTTGTCATACCCCATATGGTCTCCCGCTCTCACGCCACCTACCTCTTCTTCCTCACCAGGCTCAGCAGTTTCTTCTGCTTCTTCTATCAGTTGCTCATCACGTTCAAACTGACACAGTTCTGGGTCCAGCTGTGTATCCTCAAACTCTTCTTCCTCCTTATCTACCCCTATTTCTTCCTGCTCTTGCCTATCACTCACTCTGACCTCTGCTGACTCCTCCACACCTGCTGTCTCTCTGTCTGGACTGGCTCCTTTGTCAACATCTTCTGCTACAACTGTCTTCTCAAGTCTTGTTTCTTCAAGTGTGGTCCTGGTCAGCTCAGCAGAATCATGGAGAAGTTTTTCCTCCTGCCCTAAGCTGGTTTGGTCAAAATACTGAGAATGTTCATATGCTAGGCTAGAAGCCTCTGTTTGTTCAAAGGTGAAGGTCGACTCCTCTGTCTGGATCAAGACTGGGGAGAACTGGTCTTCTACATCCGTCTCCTCTGATGTTTCTTCACTCACTTCACGGATTTCAACATCTAGGGAAAGAAGTGTTAGCCATATGGGACATGAGCGGGTGGAGTGAGGGGTAGGAACAAACAAAAGATGATGTTTTTATCTTAATGGTCATCTGTATCTTGATCATAACTATGTATAAAATCATTTTATAATTTGTATGTGTGCTCTATGGTTGTGTCCTGTGTGTGCTACTCACACTGCTTGCATAGATCTAGGTGTATCTTCATTCATGTCAGTGTGACTGTATGTGTTTTTATGAGGACAAAAGCAGGATAAAAAACTGAGAGCACTGTCAATTCCTACCTGTGAAGATTTAGAGAAACAAGATGACTGAATGAAATATTATTAAACATCCAACCAACACACAGAATAGCCCTTGATTTGCTGTCCACTCAGCTGGAGAACTGGATGCAGATTTTGTTTTGATTCCTGACATATGAAAAGCAACTGAAGTTTGACAGGCAAAGAAAACCATGCAACTCAGGTTGGAAAAGACAAAAATGTGTTTAGAATAAGGGTAAAATTGAGACTGTGATTTCAGTGCCTACAAGCCTAGTCAACACGCAGACTCAAGGTTAAAGACGCTCAGGATATGGATATGGAGTATTGGAACAGAAAGAATTTTCCGGAGCTGATGCCAACTTGGCCACTGGACACTCACACAAAGACAAATAGGCACAAACCTTGATCATCAAAATCATCCAACTGTGCAACTTCAGAGCTGGAACTGCTGATCTTGTCCACAACCTGGGGGGTCAAGGCCACAGCCAGGTCACCACCTTCCTCTCCTTCCTCCTCCTCCTCTTCATCTTCCCTCTCCTCTGCTGATAAAATTTGGGGGGGGGATTAGAATATCAACAACAACAACCACAGATGTGCTTTCGTAGCAAACACATGGGCAGCACAGGCTGCAGTCAGGTGACTCGGATGGCCACTGGATGTGGACAGACTAGTCTATAAGTGAGAGACACATACATGAAAAGACACTAAATGTAAATCAGATGGCAGGCTTTTCACTATCATTCAATTTGCCTATGTTTAACAAATTTCAAATATATTGTGACATTTGCAAAACACTTTTCCTCAGAAGATAACTGACGATCACTGGATGTTAGCCCCTCGATAACTAATGAGTGATGTATATGTCAGTAGTTTTATTGATGCTTTTTGACATCGGTTTGATGTGATACTGTTTGAAGGTGTGTGATACCCTTACGTGAGCAGCTGTCAAAAGCTCTTTAATGCAGTTTCTCAGCTTTTCTTACCCTTGCTGCATCAAAGCATGTGTTTCGTATTCTTACTTCAACAGCTTAAGATTATATTTAAGAATTGCATATACTTAGCAGTAGACCACTATCACAATGAATAGCACAAGTGTGTTATCATTTACATGTTAGAACCTGCCCTGATTTCACAAATGGACAACTGTTCTTTTAAGGACACGACAGGCATGTTTACCATGGCGATGTGGGCTGTAAAACATCAATATCTTACACTGGCTACTGCTTTTGTTCTTCAATCCTCCCTCACCATTTTCTTCATTCCAAGTATATTAATTTTCTCATGGTAGGATTCAAAAGCTGGACTGAGAACAAACAAAACACACACAAACACACTGTGAGAGAAACAGCCTGAGAACGAACAACAATAACGTCATCAGGATAGACAGAGTGGCAGTTAGTTCTCCTCAGGTTCACTGTTCATTCCCAGGTACAAAAACTCTGTGTGATCTGGCATGGAAGGGATTGACCTTGGAAAGATTGCCAAATCTTGTTCTCTCTAGAAAACACACCAATAACTAACTCTCTCTCTCTGACAAAGCTCAAACTACTTAGGATTTTGCTTACATGAGGAGAGACAGATAAAATACGCAGAATAACCAGAATTGATCTTTATCACATAATCTCCACATGACCACAGAAAGGTGATTGACAAGGCTCTGACCAGACAAGGATGGGAGCAATGACATTAATGGTGTCCAGTCAAATTCACATCAGACAATCGTCACGGGAACACAGAAAGCATGACATAAGTAATACTCAGTTCACCTCACACCAGACATTACCAATCCAACACTGCAAGCACTGAACATAAGCAGCCAATCTACAATGATTCATGCAACCTGGACATCTGGACACATATCTTCATTCAGCATCTCTGCTTCTATCAGCCTCACATCTTCGAAAGGTATCACTGACATCTGGAAACTGGCGACATAAGTAGCACTTGAAGGCAGTGGACGTAACCAGGACATCATTCACACTTAATAACAGGACACTACCAACATCTCAAAACAGGGGACATAGCAACACTTGACGACAGGGAACATAAGCAACACATGAAGACAAGGATGATATCTATAAACAGGGGACATAACACTTGAAAACAGGAGAAACCTTCCACCCCCTCTCCTTTTTAAAACATTATCTTTGAAAATAATCTTTCCATCTGTGACTTCTTCCATGCTCCAATTGAGGAAAATCTGGTACGGCATGTACAGAGCTTTCATCTAAGGCAAAGCGAATTGCCTGGGCGACTATCAAACTAACCGATCATCCATCTGACTGATACAAATAATGTTTGGTTGTCTTATTATTCCAGTGATTGGTCAATTTCCTAGCCCACCAGTTTGTAAAGTGACATCACAGATATGAAAAATCAGTGCAGCAAATGAATATTGATTGGCAAGTTTGCTTAATTCAGAATGATTCTCACTACAATTGGCGCTGGTCACAGGGCTTGGCTGTGCAGTCATACAAGTTCAATATATACAGATGTCCAAGTTGCCATGGTTATGAGAAACTGAAATGCACAGTGTTATCCACAACAGGTAAATATTAATGAAAAAGTAAATAATAGCAAAAACCCAAATGAGGAACTGTCACATGCTGCAAGTGCTCAATAACTTAAAAAAAAAAAAGAGCATGCTGAGAGCAGAGTTATAATTTGTTATATCACACAACATATAGACACTTATGTACAAAAACAGAACAGCAAAAGATATCACAGCCAAAACACATACAAAGTTCAACAGAGCAAAGAGAAAAAGCTTTGAAATATTGACCACAGAGAGGACAGTGGACCCACAACTGACCGCAACAACAGTTCAGAGAACCTGAAATTCACACTAACAATTGCAACTGTTGACAAGTTAGGCAAGAGCAGGAAGAAGCAGGGGAAGGGGCAGGAAGAGGTGGATCTGGCCGGGCAAGTTCATCAGTCACTGATGATTTTTTCCTTGATCTGATCAAGTTCAGGAAATTCTCGATTTGACCTACTTCCGTTCTGCAGGAAACTGTGTCACGTCACATGTGACACCGGCTTAATGTATAATTTGTATGGCCGCTCAGGAAAGGGCGTGAACCAGCAGATCCCAGATTCACGCTGACCAGCTGAGCACCAACTTAGCCACCTTTTTGTTTTCTCCAATTTCAAAGGAAGTTCATTAATAGGTACTAAAAGGGCAGACTTTATGATACCCAAGTGGACATGAGCTCACTGAAATCTGTGATGTCCTTGTCAGTAACTTTTACCTATCTTTATCTGGCCATGAAAAATAGAAAAGTGCTAAGTTTGTTCTTCATCGAAGACAATGCCCCCCACCCCCCCCCAATATATTTTAAAAATACAGAGATCTGAAAGGTTTATTTTGCATTTGGAAAGCCAGGTCTGGGATATATCTAGCTGACTCCTTATCAACTTCTCTCCTGTGTTCTACTGTATGAAACTGGGCTTTGTCAGGCCACCCATGTCACATGTTTTATGACGCCTTCTGTAGGCAATGGGCAGAACAATATAGTTTAATGTTAGCTGTTTGTTGTGCTGACTGTGTTGTAAACTAATGTGAATGAATATTATCTAGCATTATTTTTAGTAAAATCCTTGATTATTGACGATCGCCATATTTTACGTTGGTAAAAATATTTCTGGGTTTCACTGATAATTAAGTTTTCGCTGATATCACAATGGAGTGTAAGATAGGGGATACTTGGTTTGTCTAGCTTTGTCATAAGAGAAAAGTGACTCAGACATATGTCAACATGCTTGATTACATGGACAATATTACACATGTTAACATGCTTGCATTAAACATGTATGTATATATATATATATATATATATGGATTGTAAAGACCTGGTCTATATGCGTTTTATGCCTGTAGCTAATGGTTATGTTAGCCATGCAAATGAATCAATGATTAAAACAGTATTCTGTGCCAGGGCAATGATCAAATAAATGTGTGGAACCTGAAGTACGTCATGTTCATTCCAGTTTAATGTGTTGGTAGACTGAGGAAAAAGGTATGTGAAATTGTGCATTTCCTTAGGGCTGTGGGGCATATGACACCCCAAGCTACATCAATCCATAGATTTGTTGCATGACACCATCTGCATGCTTTCTGTCTATGTAGGTAGACTATATGCAAGTTTTCTTTTGTTTTTCTGTCTATTGTTCTACCTCTGATCTTAATTGTACCTTTTAAAACAACATTTATTCCAAGATTGAAAAAATTTGTCTCTAACAGATCAGAGGGTTTAAGGTGCGGCATGCATTGGCTTAGATGAACTCCTTAGGCAATATCTGTAAGACCTTCCCCGCCCTATTCCCCCCAAAGTAAGGGATCTATGTTAAAATAGAAAGATAGTTAGTTAGAGGGGGGAGGTGGGTGGAGGAGAAAAGAAGTTTAACTCAGGAAACCTAAGAGAAGTAAGATAATTCATGCACGTGTGTATGCACTCATGGTGAGTAGATCAAAGTAAAGTTAGGGCTGATTAATGTAGTATAAAATAGGTCACTCTACATGATGAACTGTGATGGTGCTGGAACAAAGAGTGGACGAGATGGGGGAAGAATAACTCAGGTGGTGACAAGCACTGGCATAGCATGACAAGCTGACAAGCCACAAGCAGGGGCAGACCACTCACCTTCCGGGGCATGGCTGGACATGTCACTGGACTCCTCCATCTGATGTCTGACCTCCTCAAATTCCCAGTGCTTTACAGAGCAGCTAGTTTTGAACTCAGACCTGGTGGCCATTTGGCTGCTGTAACCAGTAGACTCAATCTCTTCCTCATAGGACTGAGCATAACTGACGTGTTCCTCTCCACTGGTTTGTCTGAAAACTGAATATTCCATCCCGGGAACCCCTTCTCCCTCCCTTTCCTGTAAATAGTCAGCGTCCCCTCCAAGTTCCAGCTCTGGCTGAGTTATTTCTTCTTCCTTTTCTGTTTCTTCTTTTTTGAATGCCAGTTTCTCCTCGTCCGAGATGTCGACCGTCTCCTCAAGCTCTAGAACTCCGCTTTGCTCTTCACCCCTCTCATCAACCGTTACTACAGAATCGAAATGAGCTTGAGGAGAGACGTCCTCGGTGTCAAAACTTGGGCTTGTTTCAGACAATTCTTTGTCTGCCAATGATTTCTGAGTTTGTGCAGTTTCGTGCTGGACATCATAGCTAGTCATTTCAACAGTATTTGGGCTCAAACTGACTGGTTCATTGGATTCATCCTCCTCCATCTCCTGTGTTTGGCCAGTCAGGCTTTGGTCCAATTCATCACCCTCTGGTCCTCTTGCAGTTCCAGCTATACCTTCCTCTCCTCCTGCTTCCACTTCTCTCAGATAAGCCTGGTACAATTCCTGTCGATCCTCCAGCTCCTCCCCGCCAGAACTTTCTGGGTAACATGGATCTTTGGGAGAGTCACTCTCGTCCACTTGTTGTCCACTCTCTGAGCTCATTCCTGACATGGTGTTGTTGTCAGTTCCCGTGACAGACATGCGGTCAAGACCAATCATTAGAGCAGCATCACTAGAAGCTGTGGACTGTGCATCTGTGTCAGTCAAAGCTTTCTCCAAGTCCTGTGTCCACTGTGCTGGCCAGCCTAAGGATTGAAGAGCAGAACAGGCGGGATGGTCATTATTGGAATTTTTTTTTCTTAGGTTGGAGAGGTCATCAAATGAACTGGAGCTCCAGCCGCATCATCTCTTTTGTTGAACTGATCATGTTTTGAATTGATACTCTATCTGAATAGCCATTTTTACTGGACTGTAACTTGTGTTGAATTATTTTGTTAGTTGGACTGGTAACGACTTGGATTGATACTCTAAGCTAGGTCATCATATTAGGTGGTTTGTGACTTGCTGAATTGTTATGTTTACTGGATCAACTACATCAAGGTCACTCTGCTGTTCTCTGCATATTTAATCCATAAAATAACGTAAGGTACTACAGTTTGGAAATAAAAATGTATCATTTATCACCTGTTGCCAAACACTCCTCTCCCCTACGCCTTCCTTTCATTAGTTTCAATCTCCTGGAATCTACAGCCCCAGTGATGCCCATTGCTTACATCTTGTTCCATACTCAAGGGTAGAAATTCCCTCCCTCAAATTTGGACTTTAAATATTAGGAAGGCAATCCACATGTATAATTATGCGGATGTCAGCCTCTGTACTGAAAAAGTAGTGGGTTTAAAATAAAAAGGCTGACTCTGACACAGCCTGTACAGTCACTTCCTCAATTTTAATGTACTGCTACTAGTCCAGACTGAATTATGTATAGTTAACCCATTGGATCAGCTTAATAAGTTACTGGTTCTAGTTCCGTCCTCCCTGTATCCAAACAACCAAAATGTACAATAAATTATGTATGATGTGTTTCATCCAGGATAATAACCACCACTTCCCAGCATGCATTATCTACTCATCACTAAGTCACTGGTCCCTCAATTTTCATGTTTTGTAAGTTATTTTTTACTCATTCTCAACATTTTATGTTACTCCAACCTTACACAAGATTTATTTGATTGTTCAAGAATCATTCTCACACTTGGCTTATCTGGTACTTAAGAAGTTCAATAGAACTGTTAATGTCATTCACACAAACTCCCTCCTCTTCCCCGCACCAGGACTTGTGCCCACATATCAGGTCCCACGACTGAGGAAATCTCTGCCTAACCTGAGCTAACAATGTTAGTGAGTGACAATGTTAGTTGGTCAGTGTGTGCAGAGAACTGGTTACCTGACTCATGCTGTTCTGCTCCCTCCTGATCAAGGACACGCTGCAGACTCTCCTGGTCCTGTGAAGCAATCAGAGTGAAGTCTGAGGGAGAGGGTGGACGCTCACCAGTTGTCTCATCGACACTCATTCCTCCTGCTTCATCTTCGTCAGCATCCTCATCCTCTTCTCCTTCATCCTCCTGCAGACTGTCCCTGTCAATGTCAGAGTCACGCTGGACATAGAGTGTCTGCTGGGTTGTGTGTTCCCAGCTGGAGGTTATGGTCTCCTCCCTGTGTTCCTGCTCATCTGAATGTGAGATTGAGTAACTGGCCTGAGAGATGCTGTAGCCAACAGGTTGTGGAGCCAGCCCCAGAGAGATGTTCAATCTCTCTTGGTCTTGAGAGGCTATCAAAGTAAATTCAGATGGGGATGGAGGTCTGTCTAACCTGTCCATTTGCTCTCTCTCCTCCTCCTCCTCATCTTCAGAAGATGAGGTTTCCTCATAAGGTTCAGGTGGCCTGGATACTTTGTGCTCAAAGTAAATCTGCTGGGAAATGTCTTCAGACACTCGACCCTCTGACTCGTATTCTTCATCTGCATCCTGTTCATTCTCTGACGCAGTCATGGTGTACTCTGACCCTGTCATAGTCTCACTCTGGGCAGTACAACCTGAACTGGACATATCACTTTGGGCAGTGTGGTAAGATCCAGTCCCGGTGGTCTCACTCTGAGCATATTCAGCATCACTGGGTGTCATGTAGTCCGAGCCTGAGATACTCGAAGCCATAAACATTTCTCGTTTTTCGTCATCCCCCTGACCCAGCTGGCCCTGAGGTGGTGAGAGAGAACTCTGAGCTTCCAGATACTCATCCTCCTGGCTACTTTCCTCCATGCCCACCATTTCCTTCACTTGGTTCAGTTTCCTCTCCATCTCCATGATTTCTTCCTCCAGGTCGCTGGGAGATCCAGATCTATCATGTACCTCAGTTGATGCTGCAGGATAAAGAGGGGCATGGGAGAGGTGAAGACTTGTGCTCTGACCAATTGTTGGCTCTTGGTGCTGATCTTGACCCTCCCCTCCTTCTTGGTGGCTGGGGGAAAAGTCACTTTCACTGCGGAATGAAGCTTGGGATTCTCTTGCTTTTCCTTCAAGTGTCTGAAATATGACTGTTCTCTCGTCCTCATCGTCTTCAGGCTTAACCACAGCAGGTAAAAGCTCAATGAACTCCTCCCTTCTGTCAACAAATCTCTCCACCTGGTCTGTCACATCTTCTGGAAATTCTTCCACTGATTGGCCAGATACTTTTATTTTTGTCTCCATTCTATCCACAGACTGCTCTGATTCCTGTCTGATGTCCATGATGTCTGAAAGTACAGACACTTCCAATTTTGTCTCCATTCTGTCTATTGACAGCTCAGATTCCTGGCTGACACTGATATCTATGACATCAGAATGCTCTGACACTTCAAGTTTTGTCTCTGTTCTGTCTATTGACTGAACTCCCTCATTCAAGTCTATAATGTCTGCGTGTCCTGACAGCTCTAGTTTTGTCTCCATCCTGTCCACTGACTGCTCTGACTCCTGGCAGACACTGATGTCCACAACTGCAGCTTCAGATTTTTCATATTTAGTTTCCAGTCTGTCAATGGACTGTTCCATCTCATTGGCTTCTTGCTCTACCTCACTGGTGATCTGGTCTTCAACTCCACTCACTAGCACAGTCTGGTCAATGTCTGTCTGTTGTGTGGTCTTTTTCTTTCTGATCTCATCTTCATCTTCCTCCAGACTGTCACCCTCATCTTCATATTGGTCATGGTCCAGATCATCTTCTGATACAACATCCTCTTGTTGCTGTTGATCTTCTAGAATTTGCATTTCTGCCATGATACCAGACCCTTGCCTGGTGAGCTCTACCTCATCCTCCACCACCTTTTCCTCCCTATCAATTTCAGATGAAGCCAATGGTTTCTGTGTCTCCAGGCTGGAGTGCAGAGCTTCTTCAACAATGGCTTTGCTTAACTGGATTTCATAGTCTTCCATCTGCCGTGTTTCTTGAATCTTTTCCCTGACCGTGACTGTAACCATTTCAGAATCCTCAACAGTGGACAAATCCTGAGATGTTCTATATTCAGTGACAAAAGAGGATTCTGTCTGTTCCCAGCGATTTGTTATCTCAGGCTCCTGCGTGACATCAGTTGGTTCTTGTACTTCCGGCACCGAAAAATCTAATTCATCGCTAACAATGTCATCTATCACTTCAACCTCCTCAACTACTTCAGCCCTTGCTCTGTCCATCTTTTCTTCCCTTTCACTTTCCTCAAAATCTGGCTTTTCACAACTTTCTTCTTGTTCAGTTATTTCTTTTTTTTCTTCCTCCTCTAGACTGGTTTCCATTCGCTCCATGTGTTCCAGCTTTTCACTGTCAACCAACTCAACACTTTCTCTGGGCTGTGACGTTTCCTCTCCACGATCAATTTCTTCAGTTCCTTCCTCTGCAGATTCTTGAAACTCTTCCACATCTTCTCCCACTTTGGCATCCAGTGGTACCACTACTTCGGGTTCATGTTCATATTTCTCAAAAACCTTGTCCATATCTTCCTCCTCCTCTTCTGCATCCTCCTGCTCGTCCCTGACATCAGACTTTTCTTCAGACAAATCTTCTTCCTTCACTTCTTTCAAAGATGGTTCAGTTCTCATCGAGTAATCACCTTCCTCTGTGGACGGTGTTTCCTTACTGTCAAAATCCACCGCTTCACCCGTTTTCTCATCTCTCTCCTCTCTTTCACCCTCAACCTGGCCAGCTTCAGCTGGTCTATCCTCAACTGCAGACTCGCTTAAGTCCTGACTCTTGGTCAAATCACTCTCACCAGACTGTTCTGTGATCTGATCCAGTGAAGCATCAGTTGTGATGTGTGCCACTGTAAGACGTGCTGCATCTTCACCACCTTCATCCTCGCTGCCTCCTGACATGGAGGGTTCACCTTCATCTTCCTCATCTTCTTCTTCCTCATCTTCCATGTCTTGGACATGTGACAGTGCCGCCATCAACTGTTCTTGTTCTTCTATCTCATGTTCAAGTTCTGCATCCACATCTTCATCTAACCGTTCATCCTGATCTTTCTCATCCTCAGCTTCCTCCACCTCCTCAGAGCTGGACTCAGAGCAGATTTCCTCATCAATGTCTTCCTTCTCTTCCATTTGATCCTCTTTCTCTGCAGCCTCTGGGATCTCTCTGTCGCTTGTATCTTCTGGTTCCTCTGTCGGTGAAAGCCTCTCCATTTTTTCCTGCAGTGTTTGCTGGATATCTATGCTGTAAATCTCTTCATATGACTGTTGGGTTGTCACAGCTGTGACACCGTCCTGACTGGTAACTGTTACAGCCACAGCTTCAGAAAATGTTTCTACCTCTGCTGCTAATGCCTGATCTTCTTGTGTGATGGAGAGCTCTGTTGCCTGACATTTCATTGTTGGTGACATATCTTCTTCCTCAGCATAACCACGGACACTTTCTGCAGACACCTCTGCTGGCTGGGTCAAGATAGCTTCTCTCTCAATATCTTCACCCTCTTCTAGCTGTTCTGTTGTTCTGACCACATCAAACTCAGCAGCACTTTCCTCTTCATCCATTTCTTCAATTTCAACAGATCCCATTTGAGTTTCTATCAGAACCTTATGTGGAACGTGAGTCTTAATCTGAACTCCTTGCTCTGCTGACATTATCCCTATGACCTCAGACTGGTCTGGCTCTGAGAATCTTCGGACTTCCACCTCCACAGCTGTGCCTTCCATCTCATCTTTGGCCTGTTCCACAATGCCCATGTTGACTGTGCGGCCTTGAAATCCGGCATCTTCATCTGGCACACTGACCATCTCCACATCAGACATTTGACCACTGCTCCCTGAATACTGCATTCCTTGCTCTGGCTGTTCACCATCCTCAGTGACATCAGGTGTCTTGTAAGCAACAGTTTCTGCAATGACCTCTACCTCACCACCTACCATTTCTTCCACCGTCACGCGTGCTTGAGTGGGTGACATACGCTTTTCTTCAAGTTCTTCATCTGATATTTCCTCTTCTCTGGCAATTATCTCATTCTCTCCCATGAGCTGCTCCGACATCTCAGTTGTAGTTTGATCAACTTGGTCTGTGAACTGCACCTCCATGGTCAACAGCTCCGCCTGTTCTATCTCCTCCTGGGTAAGTTCACCTTTATCAAGCATCTCCCAATCTTCCTCACCCCCAGCTGCCTCCTCAACGTCTAACATCTCTGGTTGTGTATAGGTGACATCATGCTTGCTGACTGTCACTGTCTCTGTCACACCTTCATCACCAATTTCATTCTCATCTTCATCTGGTAAGCTGGACACTTGAGTCTCCACAACTGTGACTTGCTGAGCAGTGAAAACTGCGTCTACACTGTCTACCTCTCCCTGCTCTTCTTCCTCCGCCTCCACAATTTCTCTGCCTTCCTCTTCAACTTTGGGTTGTCTGTTTTCCTCTTCTACAACAACTTGTCTTTCTTCCGCTTCCATCAAAAATTGCTTGTCTTCTTCTTTGTCATCTCTAAGTTGCCTGTCTTCCTCACCAACCATAAACTGTTCATCTTTTTCCACCATAAATTGTTTGTCTTCTTCTTCAACCACAAACTGTCTGTCTAATCCTTCCTCTTCAAGTAATCTTTCTTCATCTTTACTTGACCTATCTTCCTCAAGTGGTGTATCTTCCTCTTCATATGGTATTTCTTTATCCTCAGGTGGTCTTCCTTCCTCTTCATATGGCCTTTGTTCCTGTTCTAATGGTCTTTCTTCCTCTTCATATGGTCTTTCTCCTTTTTTTCCTTCAATAGGTCTTTCTTCTTCTTCGAGTGGCCTTTCTTCCTCTCCATATGGTCTTTCTTCCTCTTCAAATGGTCTTCCTTCCTCTCCATATGGTCTTTCTTCAAATGGTCTTTCTTCCTCTTCATATGGTCTTTCTCCTTTTTTTCCTTCAATAGGTCTTTCTTCTTCTTCAAGTGGCCTTTCTTCCTCTCCATATGGTCTTTCTTCCTCTTCATATGGACTTTCTCCTTTTTTTCCCTCTTCAATAGGTCTTTCTTTTTCTTCAAGTGGCCTTTCTTCCTCTCCATATAGTCTTTCTTCCTCTTCAAATGGTCTTTCTTCCTCTTCAAATGGTCTTTCTTCCTCTTCATATGGTCTTTCTCCCTCTCCAAGTGGTCTTTTTTCCTCTTCAATTGGCCTTTCTTCCTCTTCAACTGTTCTTTCTTCTTCTCCATATGGTCTTTCTTCCTCTCCATAAAGCCTTTCTCCGGCTGCATATGGTCTTTCTTCCTCCTCATACGGTCTTTCTTCCTTTCCAAGTGGTCTCTCTTCCTCTTCGTATGGTTTTTCCTCAAGTGGTTCCCCTTCATAGGATTTTCCCTCTCTTTCAAGTGGAATTTCTTCCTCTTCTCTTTCCACCACAAGTTCCTCCTGGACAACTGGTTTTCTGTCTTCTATCTCCACTGCTTGCCTGTCTTCCTCCTCAACCATAAATTGTCTGTCTGTTGCTTCTTGCACAGCAGTCCAGTCTTGCTCAAACTGACCAGTCTGTATGATTTCTTCACCATCAATCTCAGTGCTGATGATATGTGCAGTATCAGTCATATACTGACCTGTGGCTGACACATACAGGTTCTCTTCTCCTTGCAAGACCAGGTGTTGGATGTCCAATGGCTCCTCCTCCGCTGTTGTGGTCTGCATGGCGAACTCATCAACCTCTGGCACTTCCTCTTCCCGTACCTCTCCTCTAACCTCAAACATCTCAAGATCTGTAACCTTGGCCTCCTGGGCCACATCTCCAACTGTTGACTCACAAACAGTGTCAGTCTGATCTTGTTGATCTTCTGTGTCAAATATGACTGGCACTTCCTCCTTCACCACCTCACGTTCCTCCTGCACTGGGGTTTCAGATCTAGCCACAGAATCTTCACCTTCGCCTTCCACGATCCTACTTTCTGATTCATGCTGACTCTCCAAATCATGCTGGCTTTCCATTGACTCGACCAACTCACTTTTGATGTCAGAGAAGTCTTGAGTGGTCTCACTAGTGTCCTCCACAAATTCACTGCGAAATTCCTCCCTCTCATGGTCCAGCATGTCTTTCATACTTTCACTTACTGGTTGCTCGCCAGCACCTTCCTCATACATTTCACCTGAATACGTCCAACTTTCCAACTTTTCAGTGGACACCATTTCAAACTTTCTCTCCATTTTAGTGACGACCTCCTCAATAGATTCAACTGTTTCCCTCACAAGTTGTGTTGTAGAAGGATCTGCCAAAGTCGTGTATTTCAAGTCTGTGATAGGTGATTCTGCCTCTGGTTCTGTAGTGACAACAGGAGTGACTGATTCCTCCAAATGCTCAGCCTGTGAAGGTGTAGACTCCTCCAACATGTCGAAAGTGTCCGTCGGCACTGTCTCCACCTGCTCCGAACTCTGAACATCAACAACGATAACTTTCTCTACCTGCAATCCAGTGTCTGGCACTACTTCCTGTTCCGCCACTGCATCTTCAAATTCCTCTATGGCTTGAACTTCAAGACCATCTTGAACTTCCAACTGGCGTTCCTGTGTGATGATGTCAGTCATGGTCTCCAGACTGGTTAATTCAGGTTCGATCATTTGGTCCTCTACTACTTGGGTATCTACCTCCACCTCGTCCTGTTCAGCAATTCTGTGGACAGCAGCTATTGTCTCCACCTCTTGTCCAGGTACCTGAAAAGTGTCAATTTCTTCTGTCATGAAGGCAGCTTGCCTTGGCTCCAATGTTTCCAGTGTTGTGGCTTCCTCTAAATAGCTGGTCCCCTGCTCAACTTCAGCTGCATACATCTGATGACTGATACCGGTATCCATTTCTTTTGCTTCTGTTACTGTCCCAGTAAGGTCTTCCCTCTCCACCCTTTGTTGCTCTGTTTCCAAATCTTCCCACGTGGCTGCCATGGTCTGAGACAAACCTAGCTGCTCTTGTCTCACCACCTCCTCCTCCTCCTCCTCTTCCTCCTCTCCCACTTCATCAACATCTTTATCCTGTGGTAAATCTGCATGGCCCCGGCCAGTCCAAAAGAAGCATTAGGAAAGAGAAGGGGAAAGGAGGAGGGGGTTAGTACAAGAGAAAGGACAGATGGTGTAAGTGAGACAAAAGATGGTGCCAAGATGGAACAAGAACCTTTCCCCTCTCCCTACAACCATAGATGTACATGACACAGGAACAAAATCCTTGAATAAAGAAATACATCCATACAGACAGAAGGTAGGAGCTGATCACAGACAGATCCCATGTCAACATATTATCAACAATTATCAGCTACATACAAACTGGCAAAACAAAAACAAAAAAAAGCGGAAGAGGTAAAGCAGTCTTAGTCTTATAAAACAGACACACTTTCATTATATAACAGATGGAGATGACTGTGTCCATAGTAATATCATGTTGACTATTGTTCAGATGGGAGTTAACTATCACTAACGTACAGCAGACAAACTGTCATTGGTATGCATTTCTGTCATGTCCAAAAGTTTAAGCCTTTCTGGTAGGACAGGTGGATAGGGGGAACATGACTTGCGAGTACATATTTTGAAGGATGACCTTGTGACCACTCACTGCCATCAACGATGCTGGGAAAATTCAATCGTGTAAAACTGAAAACTCCAGATGTGAAACGTTTTTGGAAAAGGAAGCTGAAATACTGACACTTTTCTTACTTACTAAACGATAAAACAACAACAACAACACTAAAATAACAGAGCAATCACATGGTGGAACAATGACAACACAATACACTTGGCAGTCACAGAACAGGTGTCTGTGAGGAATGGTCAGCACAACAAGTGAAACACAACAGGTGATAGTTACCTGAGTCCCGGACAGCTTGAATGAGCAGAAAATGATGTGATATCCATGCACACACAACAGGGCGAGTACAGCACTGGTGTCTTACAATCACCAGCCAAAGGTTGAAATCAAAAGCTGAACTAAAAGACAATATCTGGAGGCAACAAATAAAAAGCCTGGCTACCTGCAATGAATTTCCAGCCTGTATGTATGGACAGCTTTACTAAATTACTTCAGGCTGGCAATATCTAGCTCACATGGGAAAGTGTCGAATATTTGCTGTAAGTCTGACTGGTGGTGGTGGTGGTGGTTGGGGGGTAAGTGGAACAGTTAGAGAACTGGGGAATGAGGGAACTTAAAAAAACTGAGTCAATCAGTGGCAAGTAGAATTGTGACCAGCATTGTGACAAGCAAACGTTTATGATGTGTTCCTGGCTTTCTTTCTACAGAAAAATCAATGCTCAAAATACCACCACAGACAACCAGGTTGACCAAAACATTTCTAGTGCAACAAAAGGCCTAGAAAAAATGTGATCAGTCTGAAAACAAAATGTCCAGGCACAGAATCAGTATGTGTCCACCCCCCCCCCCCCCCCCATACATGTCCAGGACAGAAAATGGTGCACGGAGTGTCCTCAGAATGAACTACACCACTGGGTCTGATGCCTGGACCTGGACAAATGTAAAAACTCAAATTGATAAATGGACAAGGAAATAAAACACACAGGACACAACAGCCATAGATGGTTCAGTACAGGTCACCCCCGATCATTTGCTAGTCAAAGCAAACACATAGTCTGAAAATAGGTATCACTGACTGGAGCTGACATGGACTTTTGCTGTGTCCTGGGGTATATAGACGTAGAGATGCATATTGATATAATTATAAAGAACAATAATGATGACAAACTGAAGTTACAACAGTGAAAGTGGTGTAGCTGATGACATGACACTTCTAAACTGAAAAAAATGCCAGTCTTAAAATAAGGGGAACAAATCAATTTTATTCTGTTTCTGTAAAATAAAAGATTAAGTACAGTAATAAAAATCCTGAAAAATAAATGACTTTCTGGCAATTAATGATAAAAACTGCAGTAGCTTCCTTAATGGAACTGTCATCAATGACAAATGGCTGTTTTCAAAAATAAAAGCATTAACACATTAATTTAATAACTGAAAAATTAAAGGGGACATTAAGTGTGGAAAAAATAAAAACAACACCAATGTGAGTAAGAGTAAACAGTTTACATAATCAAAGCTACAAATAACAAGACAGAAATGAATCAGAGCATGCCTGTACCATCTTGTTCAATTTCTGTCACTGACGCACTGACATTTATGTGATCAGTCATTGCAACACTAGCCAGATTCTCTGTTGGTCAGTTTCTCTGGCAAATACTGTCCTATTCATTGTCTGCTTGAGTCAAAGCCCCTCTGTCCGTCTTACTGCCACTGACATCCCATGTACAATACTTAATGTTTGGCCCAGGTCTTGTCTGCCAATATCATTAAACATTAATTCGGCATTGACGAAAATTTGTAAGCAGGTGTAGACAGAGCTGGACATCTGAAGCCACCACATCATCACAGCAGAGAAAACATAACTTTGAAAATGAAACAACTTCCACAGACATTCAGAGAAACAAATAAATACCGCTGGCTGATGCTACAAAGCAAAAGTACAAACTCGCTAATATATTGTTTGAAATCATTTCTCTCATCTTCTCTAATCTCAAGAAATCTTCAAACAGCTCAGGTCCAAGCCTAAAATCTCCCGTACAAACCTATGATAAAATTTATGCTCAACTATAAATCTGTGACATCCTCAATTTGCATCTGTTATTAAACCTGTTTTCATTTTAACACGGCAAATGACTCACTAGTGGCAATACAGTCCAGAAGTAATGTACATATCTGCAGTGGAAGCTGCTCTATTGGTTCATAAGGTTTTTATAATGATTTATGGTACATTTCTGAAATTAATTATGGACTGTAAGTGTTAAAGTGTGAAAGTACGTTTAGTCTACCCACTAGCTGACATGTGAAGTGATAGTTTTGGAAGTCTATAACTTTGAGATTTAAAATCTAATGGGCTGAGGCAAGGGTAAAAATGGAAACCTTTATCATTGAATTGACCAAAAAAAACAAAAAATTGAATTTGATTTATATTTTCCTCTGTGACAATCTCAAAAAGATTTAAGCCTACTATATTAAGGAACATTATTTTGTTCAATCAATTGCCAGCCTAAGGGGTTTCACTGACTAGTACAAACGTGCAGAAAACATCCAGTGAGACATTCAATGCTAGATAAGGAACATCAAGGGCAGACAGCTGCCAGTCAGGTGTTGACATCAATATAATGTACCTGGCAATCCCATCGCGTCAGCTGGTCCAGTAAAGAGAGAAAAAGAGAGGAGAAATGAAATATGCTTAAAAAAAAGGCCATAGGTCATGTAAGTGATAACTGCTCAGACAACAAGAGAATGCCTGATCTGACAATGTCCAGACTCAGATGAACAAAACTGGACAGCTGAGGATCAAAGACATGGCAATAAAATTCTCTGTTAAGTTTACAAATCAGTGCTATCACCAGCAAACTTCTGTTTTGTCTTGACGCAATCACATCCACCAGTAGTTCCATGACTTAAACCTGTACATATGGTTGATGAACTCGCTGTCTGCCATTGCGGGGCTATAGGTCTATCCAGCTGTATAGGGCGTAACCAGACCCATGTGGATCTGCTGGCACCAGTACACTCACCTTATCTTCAGCCATCAACAACTGCAAGCACCATGTCCCCTAACTTTCCATGCATACCCTGATCCCCCCCCCCCCCCTCCCCCTTACCTGTACCATTCTCTGTAAGCCATTGCTCTCTTTCACTTAGTAGTCACTTTTTGATGTACATCAAATATGTGGAATTATCTGACTTGCTTGACAATCTCCAGTCTCTCTTTGTCCCCTCCCCCTCTCTCATTATCTTTGTGAATCTCTCTGTCTCTCTCATATATACACCTACAAAAAAGGTGAGGGAACTATCTACACATATGCAAATAGAATGGAAAGAGGAGGAAGATGGGATGGGATGGGTTGGGAAGAATCACTCCTCCATATCTCACATGCTGAGGTCATGGAGCAGTCAGCAGAAAAAGGATACTATCTCCTAACACAAACATGTCCAGGTCAGAGATCACCCAGCAAAAAGACAACTATCTAACTAAGGGCTAGTGGAAATTCGGAGGTCACCAGGTAAAAGACAAACCGCTACCAGTACGCAAATGGCCATGTCAGAAAGAGGCCTTCAGGATAATGGAGAGAGAAATTATTTCTATCATTAAAATACTACAAGTGGGACAAAGTCATCAGACAGACAAAAGGTCAGAGGGTTAAGTTTCACAAAGAAAACATTGAATTTGTTATTTCAAAATATATCACAGTTTTTCAGCAGTCACAGACTGGGGGCAGGCAAATCTGAAACTCATTGGAATACTTGAGAACATGGATGTGCTCAGTTTAAGACCTGATACAATTTGGAAGTTTCAAGTCTTGGCAAAGAGAAATGACATTTTAATAGTCTGATGAAATTTCTGTGGGAGAATGAGCTCAGGCATCTAACTCACAAGTCAGTCTACCTGTTGGGTTTTCTGTCTCAGGACTTGTCTTCCAAGCTTGGAAAATGAAATGACCCTTCCTGGGACAAAGCTATTTCCCCCACTTGAATTCTATTTCTTTTCCACCAGCCATCACTAATTTTTCAAACGAAAATTCTGTATTCTGTTCTGAATATCACTTTTTAATTTTTTTTTATTCCTCTAGCAGGTTGGGGAAGTATTTTACTTTATAATAATTGTGATGATGAGTGGGGAGGGTTAGAATGATCAGTAGATTTCACGGCTTTGAAATTACTCCCTCTCCCAAATAGATTTTAAAAAACCCAAACCCTGGAGCAAAAGTAAGTCACCAAAACTGTCTCCTACATGACATTACGATAGGTGTATCTACTATGGGGCTTGGACTTTTTAAACTGGCTCTGAATCTTGAAATGTAATGTTCTCCTGTACACCTTTACTTTATCTTATTATTAAAAAAATTTGTGGCAGGAGTATTGCATTGTGGTGCAATTTGGCCACTTTTTTTTTTCTCAATGCTATGGTCTTAAAGACAGTTTGAAAAATTGTAAAATTAATTTTCTTAGGTGTCAAGTAATCCAGCCCAATTGCTTTTGTATCCAGCTATTGTGTTCACTGAAGTTTCAGGCAATGTTTTAAAAAATGTTGTAACCAAGGTAAAATACAATGAACTTATTTTTGGCTCCCTTTGATAAGTCCTGTGCATGGGAGACTGTATTTGACATACATCAGTTTGAAAATTAATTGGATGGGGGTAGGGCGGGTAGAAAAGCAGAGATTGGGGAGGAAGTGGAGTTGGGAAACAAGTGGATTAAAACGAGACCAAGAGATTATGGGTGAGTAGAAATCCAATTTTTTTCCTTAGCCCGTGATAATAACAGGCTCTCTACTACTTACCTTATAAAATGTGTCTCAAGATAAACCTGGCAGGCATTGCACGTAGCCTACTGTTTCCAGGCCAATGAAAATAACATAGACACTGAATACATTTTCTGAACTGAACAGTGGTGGAACTGTCCGTAAAGCGGGCCATACACTACACAGTTCGAAGGCCAGAGGCCGGAACTGTGCGCGTCCTCCCGGCGGCCTTTCGATGGACGAGAGGCGGCCTCCAGATGGCCTGCGGAGGCAGCATCACGCTCGGCTTCTTTGAACCCACACACTACACAGTTCACTGTAGTTCACAGGCCACAGGCCTATGCACATTGTCAAAATGGCCTCTTGTCAAAATGAAGAATTGCATTTGCTTAACAGTGTGTTTTTTGTTGAGGGAAAAGAAGAGAACAAGATCGTTATGGTGTAAACAATGGCCTCTTCGGCATAGCCTTGATCTTTCATGTGTTTGTTGCTGTATGCTCTAGACTTTATCTTCCAAAGACATTCATTGCTACATTTTTGGATGAATGTCTGCTGTCTTGCCTGAGAAGCCATGATCCTGTTGTTTTGTTTTTCTACCGGCTGAATGATAATTGCACAGAATAGATAAATTCGTTTGTTTCAATGCATGAACTTCCAATACGACTCTTTGATTCACCCTTGTCAGTCTATAAATTGATACGATGCAATCATCTTCTATCGTCTCATTGAAATTCACCCTTTCCCTTGCTGGCTGGCTGAGTAGTTTTTGGGTGGAAACTTTTCCACTGCAGGCCTACTAATGCGAACACACACTACACACATCGCCCCACCCCCTCCCTCCTTTCCCCCCTTTTTTACTCGTCGGATAATAAAGTAGTAGTAGCAGTAATATTATCATTATCATGATGATTATTATTACGGTATTATTATTACTATTATTAAATGAATGTTTGGTATCAAATCGCACTAACATTTGATGCTGTGGAAGATTCTAAAGTCATATATACATACTTGTGACATTTATTTTGAGCAACTAGTACATAGTCCCTGAGGCCGACTGTTAAATTTCTGGCGTGGCTTGAATTCAGGAGGCCGACGACAGGCCAGATGTTTTGTTCTGATTCTGAACTGAACGCCTCCAGTATAAGTACAAGGTCGCCGGGAGGTCGTCGACAGATAGCCCGCCGGCCGTCGAGAGGCCATCCGCAGGCCGCGTACAGTTCTTTAACTGTGTAGTGTATGGCCCGCTTAAGAGTTTGGTTAGTAAAGTTAAAAAAAAAAAAAAAACGCGAGCTGGTTTGTATTTGGAGAGATTGACAGACGGAGACCTAATGCAACACCTGACAGGACATGCCTTGTGCTGGGAAACCTTGGGGGAGTCGGCAAGTACAGGGAAACGTCAGTGGGGGAAAAAAAAAACACAACAGGATGAAGCCATGTATTAGTTCTAGTTTTCTACTCCACAGTATCCACATTTATTCTGCAAATCAGTATTAGAAACTAGAATCACCAATGTGATTAGTAGCAGACGGACACAGGTCAGAATCAAGATCACTCCCACAGTCGCCAGACTAACAAATTAGTTTCTTGTCTTGGCTATGTGTGAATGTAGACACCGAAGACCACACCACAAGTTAGAAAAGAAGTGAGTTCACAGATCAGTGACAGACACTACGTCACACTAGGACCAGCAGCACCATACCACTACTGGTACCACACTACAGACTGTCTAATCAAAAGACTTATGAGTGAAGTCACAGGTAGTCATGCCATGCTTTGACTAGCCCACCTGGCATGTCAAGATTGCCTGCATAATATGTCACTTTTTTCACAGGACGCTTGGCCAATGCAGGTTCATCCAGCTCGCGCCAGTCTGAAGATCAAAATGACACACAGGCCGACTGAGGTGAGCAAAAGTTGGAGGGGGAGGAAGACGAGTGTACCTAGGGCACTACTAGAACCATTACACAACTCTCAATACTCTCATCCACCACCTAAGAAGTTCCATTTTCACTTCCTCCCCAAGTACACACTCATTTTATCATTAAGACTGGTTCAACATGGAAAAGAGATTGTATCATTTATCCCTTCCATCCAGCATAACTTTCATTCATTTTGTTATCACGCAAATCACCAATTACACCTCCCCTATGCCACTCTACAATCCCATAATTCAAAGATTCGGGGAGGGGGGTGGGGGGGAAGAGAGGAAGAGGGAGACAGAGAGAGAGAGAGAGAGAGAGAGAGAGAGAGAGAGAGAGAGAGAGAGAGAGAGAGAGAGAGAGAGAGATTCCCCAACTTCATACACAACTTACCATCTCTGACAACGGGACAACTGACCTACCTGCTGACGCCATCCACTCATGTGTGTAATGTCATCAATCATCATCATGAAAACATTTTGTGTTATTGTCATTATCGTCTTCATGCTCATTCATTGTCAGCACCAAGAAAATAATTCATTGGTTTTTAAAAAAAAAAGGAAAATTATTAAATTATTATATCAAAAACTAGCAAAACAAACAAACAAACAGAACAGGAAACAACTAACTTAAAACTAGGTATCTCAAACTACTCAAAGCAGGATTAGAAATGTCGGGCTATCAAGACAAACGGCATGTTGGTAGAAACACAACACTTAATGTGTGAATAGATGGGCAGGTGAGTGTGACTACTACACAATTGTGTCCACACATGAAATGTGCTCAGAAAACACAAAATTATGTCAACACATGAGATGTGCACAGAACAGACCAGCACAGCTGTATCAGCACATGAGATTTGCACATATCAGACTAACACAAATGTGTTAACATGTACAGTACGCACGGATCAGGCCAACACGCAGATGAGGTATGCACACATCAGGCCAATACACAGCTGTGTTCGGATCAGGCCAACACATGAGGTGTGTGCATGTACAAGACCAAACCGCAGCTGTGTCAACATGTGCACAGATCCGGCTAACACACGAAGTGGGCACAGACCAGGCCAACGGAGGTGTGTCAACACATGAGGTTTGCACAGTTCAGACCAACACACGGGTGTGTAATTCTAAGGTGTGCTCAAATCAGACCAACACACATGTGTGCGTATCTAGCTGCCATAACACTAACTTTGACACATGCACAGACACACACTTGCATAACTACATACACGTACAACATACACACACCGTTATCCACACGCGCCTAAATACACTCACGCACAAAAATTGAGTGGGCCAAAAGAAAAAAAAGGTGAAATCAAATGGGAGGACCGAGACAAAAAAGAACAACAAAACAAAAGGGCGTGTGCTATCCTTGCATGTCTCACGAGAAAACAGCCTCATGCGTCTGAATGTGACGTTAGCTGAGCTGACTTCATTCCATCACACTGACTGATTTGGTGTGATCCAGCAGACCAGACAGAGATGGAGAGGCGGATGGGAATGGGGGTGGGAGAGGCGGATGGGAATGGGGGTTGGGGGGGGGGGGGTTTGCACGGCAAATCAGTCAAGCAGTAAGTGCAGTCATATCACATCCAAACACTGACTGGTTAAAGAGACAGTCGTTGTCTCCGGGGAAACACAAACTTTCTAATCTCTTTTCTAATCGCATGCGTTTCTTGGCAATCATGTACCATGCATTAACGTCCTTCTATTCGAGAGCGCTGTCTCCCTCATTACCGCTTTTTCAGTTTGTACAACTACGGTCCTGCAGACTACATAAAAAGGGATAAGGAAAGAAGGTTGACACTGCTGCCCCACCTCTCATCAGTGGGGACATGAGTCACAAGTATGGGCAGGAGTCCCTGCACGAATTACTCCCACCTCCCTCCCCTCGTCCCATAGCACCCTAAACACGCAGAAAGAGAGAACATAATAAAGTGTACAACAATAAGTATCTTCTATACCGACATCTTTATCTTCTAGCTACCAAACCTGCCAAAGTTGTCACCCCAGGTTCCGTGCCAAGATGTAATTAAACATTTCAAACACTACACACCTACTAGATCTAGTTCAAGTACTAGGCAGCAGATGAGCGTGCGACACTACACACGAGACTAGTTTACCTGCAGCTTCTTCGTACTCAGCCTGACCAACTAGCTGACCACTATCGGGCTGATCTTCTGTACGGAGAGAAACAGCTTGTAGCCCTGCACGTACTCTTTCGTCTTCCATTTCCACCCCCTCCTCCTCCTCCTCGGATCCCTCGTCGAAATCGTCATCTTCTGAATCACTCGAATCCTCACCAGCCACAAATGCAGATTCGGTTCCTGGGATCACTTCGTCGATCTCATAGTCTTCCATCTGACGTCCGTGGTCGGAGTCAAATGATTCTTGATGTGTACGAATACGATGCACCATTCGATTGTACACGACTCGTTTCTGAACTTTGGTGCCATCCTCTAGCACGTCCTGTACGTCTTCCGTCTCATGCACCAGGCGTGGCGGCTCATCAAAGGTTTCCACAAGATCCTCTTGAAGGGAACCAGGCACTTCTTCCTGCTCGATTACTTCTCTTTCTTGGCCATCCTCAGACTTGACGCTTTTGCGTACCTTTTTCAAAGAGTGCCTGCGCACACGTCGAGTATGGTGCACCGTGCCATCCGGCAGTATCTCCTCGTGTTCATCTACTTCTGTCTCCTCCCTTGGCGGCGACTCGTCCTCTTTCACTGTCTGCATATCCACCGCGGAACCTTCCGAAGTATAGCGATATTTCCGATGAGTGACCACTGTCCCGTCGTCCTTCACTTCTTGGTATGTAGATTCCCCTGCTGGTACACTGCCATCAAAGACTGTCAGGATGAACAGAGAACACATACAGAGGACTACAAACCCACACAATCCAGTGGGTGACATTAACGACTGGCCTGTAGCACAGTTCGCTTCATTTCATCTGACAATTCCTATACTATCTGTACAATTCACTTCTCCAGTACCTACTGTTACAATCCACAACCCCTTCCGCAAATTAATGCCCCCCACCTACGTGCAAAATCTGTCTCCGCAGCCTAGTGTGCAAACAGACAAAATACGGACAACTGGTGACTATGTCCGTTTCCACAATAAGTTCAAACGTTTCTATCCATTTTAAAAACTACCCGACTGCATGAAACAATGAGTGGGCAGTGCTACTGCGACTGATCTATCAAACTCATTACAGTGACCTCATCTATCAACCTGACCTTCATACAAATTTCAGATCCCTTCTAAGTTTAGCTTACAAACATAGCATGCTCCTCTGCAATTTATGATCTCCAGCAATGAAATAATATGTATCTCAGCGTTAACATATAAGACAAAGTTCTGTCTGTTAAAAATTAAGCAATTGGATGTCACAATATAAAAATAAAATAAATGCTGGGAGTGTCAAGGCGGTTGTCTCACGGCCGTTCAGATATAACGTGACTGTTTTGGCACATGTAAGGAACGGACTCGGGAAGCAAGCAACGATTTTGTTGCGTACCTCTGCTCACCCTCAGGAAAACCGCGCGCACTGCTTAAACTTATCATCGTCGACAACGTTCAACCTCTTAATTACGAGCTGTAACAAAAGGAGTTAACTCTGGAATTCCCAACCATGGAAAATAACTGCAGAACAGACAGTGAGAACAGACAGACCCATAACTCCTTGATACAAGAACTAACACCCCCCCCCCCCCCAAAGTGGATAAGGTTTCACTTTCTTGATTTTCCTTTTGTTAGTAAGGGAAAAAATGGGAGACAGCAGGGAAAGCTAGGCTAGCAGTAACAGATAACTAGCTCTTTATGACTGAAACAAAAGAGACGCCACAACAGACTTAACGATCGCCATTCATCTTTATGATTTTGTCACCAAAAAAAACAAAACAATACAAAGTACCTGGCACTAGTCTAGCATGTCACTGACTTTTAACCTTGTCAAAAATGTGTAGCTGGTATTGGATTAGTGGATGTGACCCCGACCTTCAACCTGTCTTATAGCACGGACACGCTTCGTACTACATGTAGATGGGCGAGTCACTAATCGTTCGTTGACCTCTATCAGAATAATAATGAATATACACACTGTACATGTACCATTAATGTGTGGTGAGTCAAGCGAGTATTGTTGCGTCTTAGTTGGATATAGCAGTTTCGACCTCATGATTTTTTTTTCTGGAGCATGGAGTGGGGGCAGATGGGAGAGTTGAAAAGAGAATCGTGAGTTCTCAAAATTTTTTTATTCAAATGAATAAATGTAAAGACTCCCGCTCCTAAATGTACATTGGTTCAATGCAATCTAACCCTGGAGAAACAGTATAAATGAATGAAGCACGTGTACATGTAATTTGTTCAATGCTTTTCTATCTTTGGACACTATGCACAAATTAAGTTCAGCGATGCATACTCTTTTCCCATGACTCTAGATGGGTGAAACACGAACATATCTTGACTGAGTGTGAGCAGAGAGGGTTGCTTGAGTGAGTGTGAGCGAACAAGGATGGTAAAATGACTCAGAGTGAGCGAAGATGATTACTTGAATGAGGTAAGCAGAAATGGTTATTTAATGGGTGTGGACAGGCAGGGATGGTTTCCCCTATTTGCTTGCCGGTTGACACAGAGTGTTATTTGACGGAGTGTGAACAGGGATGGTTACTTGACTGAGAATGAACAGACAGGGACGGTTACTTGTTTGAGTGTGAACAGAGATTGTTACCGTACTTGACCGAGGGTGAGCAGAGACAGGTGTTATTTAACTAAGAAAAAGCAGACAGACAATTATGGTTATTGAACTGAGTGTGAGTGGACGGAGATGGTTACCTGACTGAGCGTGAACAAAGATGGTTACTTGTCTGAGCGTGAACACACATGGTTACTTGACTGAGGGTGAGAAGACACGTTTTATATGACTGAGAATAAACATAGACGACTACATGAGATGACTACTTGATTAATAATAAGAGGGAGCAGAGAGAGGTGATTACTTGAGTAGCCAGTACCTGAGTGTGACCACAGACGAGAGAAAAATGACCATAACGACATCTCGACAATCCGTTAATTCACCGGGTTAAGACAATTGAGGCAATGGATCAGAAGTTAGCTAAGTCAACACAAGCATCTTGGAGAGCCACAACTATCCGAGAACTACCAGCTGCCCAACACAAGCAACAGTTGTGTACACACTAAAGGTGACCCGGTGTTTACATGGCATAGGCGACCCATTTTACAAGTGGACGCTAAGACTCAGATCACATGAGTAACCAAGTCCGGTAATCCCCATACTGTAGTGTTTTAATCCAGCCCTGAGTTACTGTGGGCACAGGTCACACCTCCTTACAGTTACATACCGTTTTAAATCTGGATTTACCTAGAGAACAGCATACTTCACACTATGAAAGTCCTGCAGACTACTTGATCAAATCTTCAATTGGAAAAGATAAAAATTAATCTGGAGTGACGTTTCATAATGATCAGGTCAATTTTTAATTATTTTTTTTTAAGCTCTCATGATTGAACTACAGTACCTGCTTTGTTGTTCCTCATCTCATGCCACGTTTATTAAGCGGACACACCTCACGCAACCTCTTTCAGTTCTACAAACAACAAGCATTTTTAAAAGACCAGAAAAAAACAACAACCCGAAAACCTGCTGACAGCCACATTGGAACAGAAAAGACACTAGTGATCAAAGTCTACGGAAATTTGAAGTTCCCGACTACCCTACATGAACATCTGAAATAACAACCCAATAGATTTCATGGACATCAAGGTGTCTGTCAAACCTGTTGACAACTTTTCTGGGCATCAATGTCCTGGCGATTCATAAGCTGAATGTTACGTGGCCACTTCCCGCTCGCTGGAATCCCCAATCGACTTGCACCATATTATCGACTGTATTAATCACGTGCTGACCACGTAAATATCAACAGTTTCTCGATCCCCATAATATATGTGTCAAAGTTTGAACTGAACTACAGTCAACCTTCTAAATGGCACGTGACTGAATTGTCACAACTGGTCTGTTATCAAACAGCGCAGTCCATACACGCCAGCTTGTGCTTGTCGGCATTTATCATATATGGCTATCATTAAGTGTCAACGCTCCGCTCTCGCAATGAGATGAGCACAACATCTCCGGCCGCTCTGCTTCACACTCGGGAGACATGCAGAAAACGCTGGCAGCATTAGTGTGTAAACACGCCGCCTTCACACAGATAGCAACACCAGGACTGGGTAGATAGAAGGGCTGGGTTGGGACTCAGGGAGTGTGTGCATTTTGTGGGTGGGGACGGGCTACACTGCTGACATTTGCCAGCATACAGTCACACAGTTAGAAACAACTTCACTCTATCTTTGCTCGTTCGTTCTCATGTGTCATGCCGCTTACGGCATTTCTTTGCAGACATACACACTATCCTGTCAGTTGATTGACTTTTCATTCTTTCAAACACATTTACACACAGTAAGACGAGCAGTTAGTGCAAATCTTATGTAGGTCTAAACATGCACACACACCAGATAGAGCATTATGACACTGTCCAACTTGCCCATAACCCATTCACACACAGTAAGTGAGTAGACAAAGTGAAACATTTTCACAACACAGATAGCTTCTCTGACACCCGCTCCCCTCACCCCAAACCCACAGATTAGACTTTCATCTGGCTGACCTCTTTCCCCTTCTAGATACATCTGACTTTGGCCAGCAACCGCTTGAGTCCAACTACTGACCTACATCGCATTGTGGTCTGGAACAACTCCAACAACCAGATGTATGGCCTGGAACTCTGGAGCAGATGTTTGGCATTGTTGGTTTGATCTACAGATCTAACACTTGCCAGAACAAGGAAACACAATAGAAAGTAGCCAGGTGCCCGTCACACATTCACCATTACTACAGAAGCCACAATTCAAACAAACAAGAAAAAAGTCGTAACCAAAAGAAATTAAAACACAAAAATGAACCAAGGTAAAGGAAAAAAAAACGTAAATTAAAAATCTTACACACTCAATAAAAGAGAGAATCGAAGAATGCCGACGACTATTTCTAACATAAAATTGTATGTTCGCAAGTACCTTTATCTCTGTATGCACCATCTCCTTGTGTGACAAGGGCTGCCCCAGCTACATCTGTCCCGATAGGTGGGACACCAGGCTGCAGGGGAGAAGATGGAAATGATCGATGGCTATCTGGTGTCTCTTCACGCGGGAGAACAATTCGTTCAGCGGGTAGCATCTCCTCACACCTGTCCACAAACCTTTCGTCTCCCAGCTGGGCTGTCAGATCCAAACCCTGAACAGGAATGTCTGGTCTCTCGCCTGCTGGGTAACCCCAGCTCTCTGTTGGTGGCTCTTCCCTCAACTGGCCCTCTGCTGTTGCTGGAGAAACCGCTGCAGCTGCTGGAATGCCATCCACGGATGAGCCGACGCCATCCACAGATGTGCCTGCATCATCAAGTGGTCTACTCTCGTCAACAACAGCTGCGCGGACATCATCCACGCCTGTGCCAAAATCATCAACTCTTGTGCCTACATCATCAACTCTTGTGGAAAAATCATCAACTGTTGTGCCCACATCATCCACGCCAGTGCCAAACTCATCAACTCTTGTGCCCACATCATCCACGTCAGTGCCAAAATCATCAACTCTTGTGCCCACATCACCCATGCCTGTGCCAACATAATCGACTCCTGTGCCAGCACCATCAACTCTTTTGCCTGCGTCCAACACCCCCGGGAATTCCTTCTCGTCCTCATAATCCTTTGGGCTGACTTGAGTACTGTATTTTTCTGCATCAGGGACTGCCGAATCGTCGTCAAAAGCACTTTTTGTTTGGCACCAGCCAACATCTGCCCGGAGTGAATCTTTACCGCCGATTTTGACCTCCACGCCCACTGGGTAACCTTCCTCAGTTGGATAATCCTGCTTTCCTTCTATTCGGGCATTATTGTCCTTTAGGTCCTGCTCAGGGGGTGTCCATCTGTCACCCTCTCTTGGCTGGTCACTCAATTCATCCCCTTCCTCGGCATCAGAATATTTGCTCTGATCCAGTATCTGTCCACTTTCGTCCAACGATTGTTCAGCGCTTTTGAAGGCGTCTGTATCTGATCCAGCATCTAGGCCAATGTCTTCCTCGTCCTGCTGACCACGTCTCTCATAGGCCAGTTCGTCCACATGAAAATCCGCCGGCAATGTGGGCTCGGGTACTGGGGAAGGTTCGTCATGGTAAGATGATCCACCATCGGACATAGGGCTGACCACTTGGCTGGAAGGCTCTGAAAGCAATGCTTGACCAGCCTGCGTGGGACTAGTCACCTGCTGAGAATCAACTTCCGCCCTGGAATACATGACCTCCCGTTCGGCCGAGACCTGCCCATGGCTAGGGCGTCCACTGCTGGTCAAGTCTGCAACTGAGGACAAAATTTGGTGTGTGCGTGCTAAAAACTGCCAGCGAAAGTCAGATATGTCCAGTAATTAGGTGAACACGCCTGTAATATGACCAGTGGTGTTTACTGCCGGTCCTAGTTAACATCTGATAAGTCCAGACGTGGACACAACTTCTGTCAACCACAACATTTACTCCTGCAGTACATGTAGCTTTTTATGAATACTGTCCCAGGTCTTTAAGATTCTATTTTCATTCCCACTGTCAGAGAGTTAATGGGTTCTACGGTTCATGCTATTCAGGTCAGTTTGATCAGATGAGCCGATTAGGATATAGAAGCATGCTTTTAGTTTGAGCACTACAGTTAATCGTGTGTGACCATGCAGTGAGCACAGGTTAGATTTGGGTGGTTAATACTCGGTATTAGTCGGTATAAAGCTTGATACAGGTGTATGTTATATTATGTTATTATGGAAATATTATACATATACAATAAAGCTGAAGGTTTGCCAGTTCCGCATTGGAGAAGGAAAAATTGAGATTTGAGGCCCAGATTATGTAATTGTGCGCATGCATAAACTGGACTCAAGCTACAAGAAGCTGATGTATACACAAGACACTACTCAGTGCACACGACATGTAAAGACGCACAGAAATGAACAAAAAGTAAACATAACTACGTTAATAAATAAATAAATAAACGAAACAAATAAAAACAAAGAAATACAATAAAAATTAATACAAGAAATGAAATGATGATTGACACCACACCATAAAAAGCTGAAACGCTAAAGTTGCGGGTGCTCACATGTCATTTAATCCGTCACTGCACACTACACGATGCAGACAGTTGACTGAAGTCACAGTCAACTGCCAGACTAACCTCACATGCCTGGACATGTCATGCCACAACCCACCTGATCCTCAGCTGCTACCGTCACGCTTTACGTGTAGTCCCTCATCCTCTCCGATTCTGGAGTAAGCAGGTGAGGGAGGGCTGCGAGTTAAGTAATCTCAACTGTCATGGCTCATTGGCTAAAGAAGCTTTCTGGTGACAGCACCATTTGCTTAAATCTACACCGCTAAACGGCCAATGATCATCTCGCATGCAGAATAACGCCCTAATCTGTTTTGACCGCCATATCAACTCACTTCTCTTCTGCACAAAAGACAGTAAGAATTATGAACAGACTGATCTACGGACAGACATCCACTGAGAATGCTGTGTTACATACAATGGCGGTTAAAAACTTTATCTTTACTGGTTGTTGATGCCACAATTTCCGGAAATTTTGTTCTAATGGTGGTGATATATCATCCGAATAGTAATCTTTTCGGAAAACTGTCTTCAATAATGTGTGCTCTTCTTAACTTTTTTTAAATTTTCAGTAATTCTTCTGTGGCTATTTCTTTCATTGAAAAAAAAAAAGAAAAAATGTGAGAGCAGACGCAAGACGATAGAGGCCCTGTGCTGACTGACACGTAAGGGGACAGCATTATCTTCTTCCCTCTCAACAATCCACATTTCTGCAGAAAATGTCTGCACTGGGCCAGATATAATCTTGCTACAACTGATGTGAGGCTTCACTCTCTCCAGTATATGAAAGGACAAACCGAGAGCCAGTATTACGTTCACATACAGAAGCAAGTAGGTTAAGTGCTGCTCGAGCTCACATTACAACAGGTTCAATGGAATACGACAGGCAGATTGATGCTGTCCCACCAGTTCCAATGCCATCTCACAAATGGCAGGCTGTCGTCTATCCAGTTAAGGGAGTCCACAATTACTGTCTCCACACGTACATAATCCACAAACTAGTAATGGACACCAGGCTTTCTCCACCTCTCGAATTATCACCTCCGCCGGACTGCTCATGCACTAAGTTAGACCTATACATGATCCGGTGAAGATGACCACTTCGGAGTTTTTTCCCCCTCACTTTCTTCAGCTATTCCCCCCTCAAATATACGCTATTCACTCTGCACGGACTTATCACTGATCAACAACCCGTCAGTATTCAAACCACTCAGTGAAAGTTATACACTAGCTGCAAAATGAACATGATTGTTCTCCTGTTGCAGCAGAAAAGCTCGTATCAAAACTCCTGGTACACTATATACATTGATGATGCAGTGGAGACGTTGTAACCACGTGGATGTTCGGTCCATGCAATTATAAGTGGAGGAAATTAGATAACGAGTTAGTGGTGTGTGGTTTCTGTGATGACAGTGCTCCCAATCAAACTATCACCGACAGAAGCGAATACAAGAACTACACAGACGCATACAAGAGACAGGAAAACACATGTTTATCAGAATGTTCATCTCCAGAGCTTCCCCCCCCCCCCCCGAGACTTTCCTTTACACTCAGACAGACAGACACACACACGAAGAAACACACGCACTTTCATTCTGTAAGCATGCAAGAGTAACCGCCTTCCAAAGAATAGAAACACAGCAAAGGTAAATATTTCACAAGATTTATTGTCTACATAATCTGAGATACAAGACTGAGACAGAAGCCACTGCACTGATTACATGGTTGATATCATGAAAGCATGCAGGATTAACTTCCCATGCCAAGCTACTGCACTCGCCACAAACAATTAGTTTACTAATCACACTTTCTCTCTAGAGATGACAGGGATGATCAACACAACATTCTCTCCAGTCTCATCATAATCAGTGTCCAATTTTACATAACAGTACTGGAACTATAAGGGATTAAAACCCCAGCAGATCAAGAAACAAGACCAGTAGTGGTTATTTTTTCCCACAACTGGCGCTGCAATTCTAGTCTCTTCCTGCTGTGGCTTCAAGAGATTACACAATACAAATACCTCATACAACTATGCCTGATTTCCCCTTCTCATTGGCTAGACCAGAGAAAGATCCGGACTTTGACTGCCAGAGATCGAGAGTACCTGACAAATTGCCAGCCTGGCTACACTGTAGGAAATCTTCCTGAAGACTATATCTGTGTGCTGTCCAACCCGCGCTCCTAAACTCTTCCAGTCACGTGGCCAGTCAGGATATAACATCGCCCCAGCTATCACCACCTCTCATCTTTTTTTTCTTCTTCACATATTTATACTTTTGGTTGAGTAAACCAAATCTGAATTTCAGTCGAGACTTTGTCCTGAAATATTTCACTTGAAATAGCGCATTGTTCATGTGAACAATTCTTAGAAAAAAGCCACAGCCTGAAACGGGTTGGACAGCACTGTTTTACAACAATCAACACTGCTCATTCATCACTTGGACACAAACAAACAGATTTACTCGAATGATGTTCAGTATCAGATCAACCAGACATCTGCCGTCCCTTCTTGTATAGAATTTGATGCTCAAGAGGATGACATGAGCTGGTAAGGATGGGGCGTATGAGAAAGTGCTGAGCAAAAGTTGGTCAATCAGACAGGTGGTCTTTTCTCTGGATCAGGTGGTGTTTGGGACAAGTGATGTGGTGGCGGGGACACGTGACAGATACAGGTGAAAATTAATGGTAATGACGGGGAACGGTGAGAAGCATGAGTTGTGGACCACAACCCGCAGAGCAAGACTGCGGCCAGCTACACGGACAGGTGGGCTAAGACTGACAAGACATGGGAGACAAGAAAGTGCGGATGTAGGACTGCAGTGGCAAAACCTAGCTTCTGACACAAGGTACAACACTACACACTGGAATATAAGCCGGTGGATAACTTGGTGCTTTGCTGGCCAACTTGCTTGCCCGACGGACAATTATTACAGTTTGAGAGAGACTCAACCCCAAAAAAAAAAAAAAAGCCAAAAAGCCAAGAAGCCAGCGATGCTGGTGATTTAGCTAGAAACTGTTGAGTCAATGCGGAGATAAATTCTAGCCAGTCATTGATACAAAGCTATCTGTGTGTTAGAGCAAGCCTGACTTCAAGATCGGGGCAGTAAATTCTGATGACTAATGCCATTTCCACGTCCACACCGGGAACGCCAATGATGGTGGTCTGGCAGCCTCTCGCGCTGTCTTTCCCAAACAATACTAGCCGCTCGCCTCTGCTACAATCTAAGAAACAACGTCGACCTCCCACTTCATATCTATCATATGTCCAGCAGCATCAAATAAGGTTAAAGTAAGCAAGAACCAACAGCCCACATATCAGTTACCAGACCGAGGAGGGCATCAGCTCAACAGCTTTAAAACGAAGCGTTAACTGAAGAAAAAAAAAGTGATCCAAGCCAAAAACGGCTTCAATCCAGCGGAATGGATACAGGGGCGCCCTCACAAGCACAAACAAAATGACTAATAAAAAAATTATCAAATGAAAATGAAGCAAAAAAAATAAAAAAATGTAAAGAAAAGCAACAACAACAAACAAAAGAATGCTGAACGGATTATGTTGGGGCTGTCAAGCTGGTGGAAGGTCAAACAGAAGGTCACAGAAGCCGCTGAGGATTTATATTACTGTGACCTACATTGTGAGTTGAACGGGAGAACTCCTCATATAATGACTACACACTAAAGGTTACAGGGTGCTGGGATTCCTGATATAGTGACCTACGGAGTGAAGGTTACAGGGTGGTAGAATTTCTCTTATAGGCTAGTGACTTAAACGGTGCAGGTTAATGGGGGGACACCGAATATAGCGACCTACATGGTGAAAGTTAGAGGACGAATTCCGGTTACAATGACTTACATAATGAAGAGTATAGGGCGGATGTGCTACAAAACTCCTTCTTGCCTCGCGTTCATGAGTTACTGAGATTGTGCCATCCCCACTACATCCAACATTTTTCCATTTACATAGAACAGAGAAAATGGAACAGTAATAATATCATTGACCCCGAAGACAAAGTCAACTGGTCTGTGACTGCTGTACACCTCACAAAAGCAAGAAATGTGAAGTTTCTTCGGCGCATCAAAAACAAAAATCAGATATCTATATTTTCTCTGCCAAGATCCCAAGGGGCTAATATCTTTGTTACGTTACCCAATCTTGTAAGGTCAAAGTTCAATGATGAACTTGGAATAGTGAAGCCAAGTTAAACGACTGACCTTCCAACCGGCATTGCTTTACACGGACACTGCACAAGTAGTCCAAGAGATCAAGCGTTAGCTTTTTTCCTTCCCTTCTACAGTCAACAAAACTGAAGTTTATCAAGCTAAAATAAGCGAAAAACCATCCAAAGCAATCAACACCGATGTTACAACTCCTTCTCCCTTTTTCCCACAAAGAAAAAAATCATATCTGAGCCTTTTCTTAATCACTAGCTTTCCTCCATTTTCTGATGTGATAATGATGATTCCCCCAAAGTGAATTCGCCCACAGAATTTACATTTTCAATGACTTTTTTTTGTGTGTATGTGATTAAAACCACCTAGAAACGAATCACAGATCCAAATCTTCAGGTGGCCTCTTTGGGCACAGGCTGAGTTCAGTCATTTGTTTTGGCTTTTTTTTTTTTAAAAACACATATATTTTTTTTCATAACGAAAGTATTTGGTGACCAAAAGCCTGTTTTCACCCCCTCTTTCTATCTAATTCCTTTGGGATTTGTTGTACAGTTTCTTTATTGTTTCTAACTAAAGGCTTTGCAACATAAGTTTAAAAAAAAATCTTTTGGCCACATTTTACAAGAGCACGGACAACAGGTGATGGCTCAGTACAGTGGCCAAACTTTCTCATCTTTATGTCTATGAAATGTGGACACTGACCCGCTTTAGACCTGTCCTTTCTACAAACTGATCTACCATATTTAACATGGCAACAGGCTCCATAAATTACAAACTACATGTCAAACATGGAAAGTGCGAAAGTCAAATGTTTTTTATGAAGCCAGTGATGAGAAAGGTAGCCGGGACTCATGATTACTTCCTCCTCTCTCTCTCCGATGTCTAAATTGTCACCTACAAATCGCGCCTCCTACCCCCTCTCCCTCTTCACCGCTATGCATCATCTCTCACATCTAGTAATTTACCTTTTTAAAAGAAAAAAATATTTCGACTCCCAAGAAACCTCACACTACAATGGCCAGAGGTCTGTGAGCTCCGCTCGCCAGCCGAGTAAAAAATATAAAAAAGGACAGTTCCCGAATGTACCTACACAACTGAGCTAAAAACTAGATATAACAGGAAAAAAAAAACCCAAACAAACTATACCGTGGTCCCAAGATGTCTGATTAAAGACTCAGCAAGAGTGAACTAGCATCTAGAATAGTCTACGATTAATCGCCCCATTCACTGCCATATAATTATGTCTGCCTCTCAAATACAGTAACCTCTGTTTTAATTCTGTACCCTCCTGTACCCTCCTACAAAGCCATAACTGCAATCACTATGTGCCATGGAAGAAAACAGATGAACATTTGTTAGAAAGTGCCTACGAAGCTGTGCTGAAAACGATAAAAAGAAACCTATACCCTAGTCCCAGGAAGATTAGCGAGGGTGAGCAGAGAGTGAGTAGTATTTTCGGAATTTGAAACCGTTCCCGAACAGCGGGAGTGCCTTCAGCCACTGGACAACCCTTATTATATGCCAAAGGTCAGCCTGGACACCCGGGAAAGTGACTATGGTCAAGTTTTAGACTACAGCAGAAGCCCAGACCACTTCTTGTTTACACAGCAGATCGAATCTTTTTCATGGCTACCCAAACGTTTAACTTTTAGATTGTCTCTAACTTAAAAATTCATCCCAACCTTATTCACACCTAAATGAAATAATGATATTCTATAAACATTTGTTAATGGTAAATAATAATAACCACTAATAAACTTAACACAACTAACACATAAATATACTTAGACATGTATTACACAGCGATAATAATAGCTGATCAAAGAAAGTGCTGAAATAAATAATGTGTTTGGAAAGTAACCAAGTATACAAAGTGGACAAAAATCTGATTTTGGGGGGTAGAAAGCATATGTTCTCATTGCAGAAAAGCGAGTGTAGGGAGGTGGGGTGGGAAGGGAGTGTGTGTGTGTGTGTGTTTGTGTTCTGTAGCTATGTAACATAAAACAAATGAGTGTCTTGAGTGGTCATGTATGAGTATTATAAAGTCTAACATGTCATGTGTAGACCCTTATTATAGGACCTTGTGTATGGTAGTAGACTTGGGCTGAAATCTATCTACTGCTATGTTTAGACATCTTTCTGAGCAGAGTCTGCAAAAAACTAATCAGAGGCTATATCTCACACACCTACAGGCATTTAATTATAAAGCTTCACTACCAAACAAATGTTTTCCCAGCCTTATAGGCTAATGCAGATGATGAAACACTTGAACGCAGATGAAGTCAGTTACAGATCTAATGCATACTGCCCTCTATTTCAATGTCTGCACCTCTGCCCAGCCCCGCAGAAAGTTGTTTTACACTTGTGCCCATCCATTTTATGAAAATAATTATCCTCTCCTCTGGAAAGCCAGGACCAATCACCAGTTTTTCCTTAGCTAGAAACAAATTTATGTTGGATTCTCTTGGAGAAAATGGGGAAAGTTGGAAGGTTGTACAGTGAGAGCTGGCAGGTTTGAGATGTGAGAGTTTGCAAGTTTTCAATCAGAGGGTGGAAATATAAATAACTGAGAGGGTTGTAGGCTTATACTGTATTATAAGATAAATCCAATATGTTTAATTTCATTCACATTAGAAAAGAGTTTCTTTTCGGGACTTTCGGGGTGTTGAATGTTATGGCTTGAAACTGAGGGATGAACATCTATTTCCTTGACTGTAAAGTTATCCATGCATGACCATGTATTTTGTTATGTGTGAGAATTAATTATCTATGCATGACCACTTGTTTTGCTGATTGTGAGAGCTATCTACAGGCGCATGAGCGTGTGTTTTGTTGACTGTGAGAATTATCTATTCATGAGTAAATGTTTAGCTGATTGTGAGAGTCATCTATCCATGAACATGTATTTGTTGACTGTGAGAATTAACTACCGATGAACAAGTGTTTTGTTGACTGAGAATTAAGTATGCCTGAACAAATGTCCAAACCCTGAGGTTAGGATGAGGGATGTATGGAAAGGGTGGGTTAGGTGGAAAATGGGGGGAGGGGGGAAGAGAGGAGAGTGAGAACCAATAATGATTGATATAAAGGAGACTGGGTGACTTGAGTAATACATTTACATTGGCAATAAAACAGATGGGAAATCAACTAAGTCAAGTCAAAGACAGCTATAAACAAAGTCATCAATAACTGGAACCAAAAGCTGGACATGCAAAACAAAATGATCAAAAAAACATCCATAGCTCAAGTGGCAACATGAAACAGCTAAACTACGACTGTGTCTACACACCAGAGTCCTCGTAACTGTCGCCTCTTTGATACTGTTCTGCTGCCTCACTGGCAAGACGGGTGGCAGCTGCTGCTACGCTGCTCTCTGCTGCAAGAACTGGCTCTTCTGAAAGGACAAGATGCGGACATTTTAGACAGCAATGCCAATGCACACAATCAAATTATTTTGTATAAATTGCCATTACATAATCTGTACACTTAATGGCCACTCTGCAACTGCGATTCTGGCCGACATTTTAGGTACAATATTTAATCACACTGATTGCTATGCTGACATGATCTCTAACCTCCATCTTAAAACCACTCTGAAAATGTTCATTTTCTTTCACTTTTCATGGTTACTTTAGCAGTGCAGCAGAATTTGGCCCGATCTGCTCCACTCTATTCTGGTAGAATTAAAATAAAAGATTGTAAAATAAAACACAATAAAATTAACACCACATGTTAAATTAGTTTATGAATAACAGAAAGATTCAAAGTTTGGAGCCATTCATTTTTAAAGAAAACACAAAAAAAAAAAACCCATTATTTTGTTGATTATCCTGAGGTCCTACAGCAGTGTATTCATGGACAGGTGGTGAAATTAATCTTGTGAACTGTAAACAATCTACTGAACTGGCTCGAACCAAGAAGTTATTATTATTCACCTCATGTGTTTGAACAGTTGAGATACTGATGAACCGTGGGTTACATTGAGCAGAACATGAAGGAATCTCTAGTGCTGGACACATACATGTACAAATCTTTGTGCATTGCAGTTTATGATTTAACAACTGACAAGCCCACAAGTGGGCAATGGACAATTAACGATGTGTATAATGTATACTGACTTGACAATCACTAAGGCAAAGATAAAAAATTGACATAAACTGAATAGGTGAAAGTTGAAAATCATTTTCAAAAAAGATAAAAAACAAAACCACTAACAGTACACTGACAGTGACAGAATTACATGTCACACTGACTGCTGGGCCTAGTGTCCTTGCTAGACTTGATTCATTTAGCTGGTCCACAAATTGTTTTCAATGTACCCCATATTAAATCTTTCCTAAAATGAAAGGAAACTTTTGGAGGGAGTGAAGAGAGGGGCTGGGGGTCCATTTACAAGGGGAGAGTAAGAGAAAATGATACATGTTTAAGTCTTCAGTACTGTCTGACAGGACAGACCAAGCAAGTAATTTTAGTTTACAAAGTTGCATGAATGTGAGCTTCCCCAGTATTTTCAGGTTGGCAGATTGTTACTAAATGTTTCAAACCACCTAACTTGGATTTTTTAGAAACCCACAGATAGTACATCAGTACAGCCATGCTATATTTCAGAAAATAAAAAATGATGCCTTTTGCAGGAATCTAAACATTTCATTCGCCAACCTTTCATCGCTTTTTGTGCCTCCTAGTTGGGTGGATAGAAATATTATGTGACGATATTTTAAATTAGGGTGGATTCTGATCCCTGTTAATTTTAGTCTACATATTATAAAGTTGTGTTAGGTTAGATTGGACCACATACATATTGTTGTAGTTCAGGAAAATTGTGTAAGTGTGATCCTCATGAGTTATTTTAGCTTATACAGTTGCCTGTGGGTACATTCCAGTTTACCAAAGTTATTAAGAATAACCCCAGGATGGACAATAGAGTAGGTTTGATGAGTTGACAGATTCTGAGTTAGGTTGTTTGGGATATGAGAGTAACAACACCTGTCCTGTGCCCAGCACAGTTCTCTGACAAGGTCTGGTGGACTGCTATAGTAGTTGTTCAGTCCATACTTAAGATTAAGACCAAGCATTAAAATGATGAATACATGTATATCTGGACCATTACAACAGCAAGCAGACAACAACTAACACTGACATCGATACAAACCCCCCCCCCCCCCCCTCTTTTTTTTCCCCCATGTAATGTGGGATGCTGTATATGGGTAGATAACCTGCGATGTGTTCCAGTAGATGGGACACTTAGTGTGTCTGGGTAAATGTGTCCTCTGAAGTGTGTAGGTAGATGTGCCATCTGTTGTTTGGGAATAGACATGTCCTCTGTTATGCATGAGAATGTGTGTCATCTGCTGTGTGTGGGCAGATGTGTCATCTGCTGTGTATGGGTAGATGTGTCATCTGCTGTGTGGGCGTAGATGTGTCGTCTGTTGTTCGAGGGTTGACTAGGCCTCTGTTGTGCATGGGTAAATGTGTCATCTGCTGCGTGTTGGTAGATATGTCTCATTTTGTGTAAGTAAGTGTGTCAGCTGGTGTGTATGGGTAGATATGCCACAGTCATCTGTCGTATGTGGGTGGATGTGATATATGTGTATACAGATGAGACCCAGGCGCAGGTAATGTGCAGGAAATCATGACATGTTGGATGTGAGTGGATGGGACATGTATGTGCATACTGCATGTGGACATACGTGACATCTTGGGCAAGTGGATTTGGGTATTGTAAAAAATATAGGTGAATCTGATATCTAGTGCAAGTGTGTGGATGTGACACAAATGTGTGCAAGCACGTGCCACAAAGACAATGCGTGGGTACACAACATGTACACTAGATACTCTGTGTGTTGATGAGCCAGTGTATGAGACGGTAGTATAACAAACAAACAAAATTTATGTTGTTGCGACAGAATCATGTAACTGTTCAAACTCATTTTCTCATTCTTATCTATCCCATGGATTGCCAAGATACACTGACGGTGGGATGAAGAAGAACTGATCATACAGGAGTGTGTATTCAAGCTATGCAAAAATCACATTTTCAATATTCACAATCCTAACATGTATATAGCTACACACTGGTGTTCACCATCCACTGGGTGATGTCAAATAGACTGACCAAATGATCTGCCAGTTATCAAACGGATTCTCCTTGGGCCTGACTAGCCAGACATCAAACTGACATGCATTATAGATGGTCAGCTGGCCATCAAACTGACCACCATTTGCCATTGTTTGCCACCACAAAACATAGTCAGCCAACCTAGAGGTGGTCACCCATTTATTAAAATGATCACTGTTGAACATTGTAGGAAACATGAAAAAGTAACTCAATTTGAAAGAATCTTAAATCTTGCCTTGAGACTGGAATCTCCCAGCAAAGACAATTTTCTCCTCATCCCTGAAACCATTTATGTCATGTCTCATAATCCTATCTGTTTGTTGTTGACATATCTTTAGATTGCTTTAGATCTGAACCATTCTTAAAAGATACCTGGTCAGTCAAAGAAATTCCTTGTCCATTTCCAGGAGATGATCCAAAAGCTAAAGGAAAAAACCGGTCAACACAAATTTTCCACCCAAGGGAGATAACCGCAACACAAAATCTACAACAAATTGTTTAAAAAAAAAAGGGCAAAAAACTTCAAACCAAATGTGAAAAAGACAACATCCACACTGCCAGCAAATAAAATGAAACCATGGCCACACTGTTAGCAAAACTTGGCAACAAACTGCAACAAATGTTTGGATTTGTGGGTCAACATTTCTGAATGGCGTTTTTAGAGCCCCCATAGGCTGTGGGTGGAGGGAATGGGACAAGTTGTTTGTTACTGGTCAGTGTTCAGTGAAATGAATGGGATTTGATTTGTTCTACTGTTCTATTTTAGTATGTTTCGAGATCCATCTTGCTGACTTTTCCTAATCTCTCAGTGTTACCCATCATGATCTTACCTCTGTCCTATATCAATGGGGGGTAGGGGAGAGAGAAAGGAGGCAACTGTCCCCATTTCTAGCCTACTGACTTGTACCTAATCACTGCATCTTAAGTACTTTGGGAGGGGAGAAAAGTGTGGAATCTGTTATTGCGAGTTGAGTTTACCTTTGTCTCACATGGTCATCACTGGGTGGGGGGAAATACTGTCCCATTTCAGAGGAAAACAGGGTGGGGGACAGCAGTTGACTGCTGAGATAAATGACTGAATGGACAGCTGGCTGTTGAGGAAGGTGGGGGGGGGGGGGGGCAGGGATGAGAGGGGCGCTTATCTTTTGAGACAGCTAACCCTTGATACAAGCATTTATGCGATAAGTGCGACTTCTCTTATTAGTCTTAACCATTTGTTACCTTTTGTTGTAATTTTTTTACTGGTTACATAACAAAAGGGGTGCAGTGGAGGAAAACATATAAAGTATATAAACAAATAAATTTTCCAGATTCCAGCCAATGAGTGAAATGACAACAGTCTTGTATACAGGAGGTGTAAGATGGATACCTTTCAGCACTTCCACTTTCTCACTGGTGCCGTCACTCCGGATAGTTGTCGTTTTCTTTATTGTCTTCCAGGTTTTCCCATCCTCTGACACTCTATAGGTTTCTACAATCTCTGTTACCTCCTGCCTCTGCTCCTCATCACTTTTATCCTCTTCTTCAGCAGCAAAAGGGGGGATAACCAACGGGTGACATGTTAGGTGGCTGGTATGCCCTCTCTCACACACACACACAAACAACACAGCAAAATGAATGGCTCTCCCTCCCATTCCTGTCCCCTATCATCGCCATTGTCCATCCCCATGATCTTCTACATTCGGCACTCTCCACTGTATGGACAATATCCACTTCCACCATAGAGCAGCAAGCCAATGTATCAGTACTGGACACTGGTGACCAGCATACTTAAATACCACCACTGGACACAAGAACTGATTACAACGAAGTCTGTCCACAAACGACGTCTGTGTTAGAGGACTCAGTTTACTGGGTGTACAATAGCCATTCATACCCACATGGTTGAAAACTGATTTGTATCCTTTGATTTCACTGTGTCTCAACAGGTTTGTGTGCCGTCCTTTAGATCATTTGCTTCATACCGATTTCAGATAGTTGAGGGATGGGACTGGGGGGGATTTTGCTTACCTGCATCAAGCTTGTCTGTAGGGCTGGGGGGTGGAGTCAATACCTCTTCCTCGTCCTCTTCGTATTTTTCCTCCTGTGGTGCTGCGTGTGTGCTCGGCTGGTCTGAAAGAAAAAAAAATGCAACAAATTAGATTTTACTCTTAAGAAATCAAACCCTGAAGCCCGTCAGAATGAGCCGAGCTCAGATCTAATCCACGTCATTCAGAGTCAGCAACATAGACGGGTCATGATGACCTTTTTGGATCGAGTGTCCATCTGAAAGCCATTTGATTGGTTGTTTATGTCCTCTCATTTTTTTCATAACATTGCTGCCATCTACCACATTCAATTGAGCCACTAGTCATTCACAAATTACTATAATATATATCTTTGGCTATCTCCAATTAAAAATAGTTGCCCCTCCCCTCTCCTATTCTACAAAAAAATAAATAATAATGAGAGGAAGAAGAAAATAAGAAACAAAGAAACACAGTACACAGACATCAAATGCCAGAAGATGGAGTGATAAATCTGAACTGACAAAAATAAGAAAATTGACCTGCAAACCCTGTCAACAAAATATGAAATATCTACTACTACTACACAGAAGTTTACCAATATAGCATAGGCAAATGACAAAGCTTTTTTCATTACCAAAGTTAATACTATTTTAAGACTTAACAGGACTGAAAGTATTACTGGTAGGAAGGTTTAGCTCTACAATTAATTGTCTACATTTTGATTTAATGGCTAAATTCAGCACATCTTTAGTACAAAATATCTGTTCTCAGTCTTAGTCCATGAACCTGTTTTAGATGATGGATTTTTTGCTAAGGCCCATGGAATTGCTTACTCTAGGACTGAAGTAAATAGATTTGTTTTCTGCCATCAGAGAAATACATTATATGTAAGAACTGATTAAATACTGTCAATGTTTTATTTCAGTTTTTCATTTCTGTCACTATTTGTTTCTACCAAGTGAATTGTAAAAAATACAATTAGAAAAGCTTTTGAACATAAAACATGAAAATAGCTTTGCAGTGCCCAACATAACAAATGAAGTTGCTTGTTACTAAATGAAAATTAAATGCATAGTTTACAGGCGATGTTCAAAGGCTGAAATTACAAGTAAGTGTACATGTGATTAGATGAAGATTACAGGGGGAAAAAAAACAAGCATAAAAATGTGTAACTGATAAAATCAATCAAAAGTTTCAAAGTCCACAACTTCCCCCTTGCAACTGAGTTCTAATATTCTGTGATTGCAGCTTTTTTCAAGCTTTGTTTTTGCAGAGGCTGACAAACCAAACTCGTCTGTAGGAGGGGGATGAAGGTGAAAATCACTTTTTGTGAATTATTATGATTGTTTTTCCCCTTTGTTGTCTTCAAATTTTGTCTCACACAAGGTAGAAACAAAGGTAAAACAAAATGAAAAGACAAAAAAAGTTATCACTAGACAACAAGTGAGTTCATGTGGGGACAACCGTTTCATGTTCAAGTTCTGATGTGACGTTTTTGAGTTTTCTTTAAGTTAAACACAGCACATGTGGCACCTATTACTCTAGGCCTGATGGTGCAAGATGATACAGATCTGTTGAAGTGGTTTAGTATTAATAAAAATAAACATGAAACAAAATAATAAATCCAATTACATATTTTTTCGTGAAGAAGAAAGCAAGCAATGAAAATGAAATGTTTTGTGTTAAATCAAAAATTTCACGATGCAATATGAAGAAAACAAAAGTTCACAGCTGAAATAAAAGAAACAACAAAAAAGTCAATAAATGCTACAAAATCTAAATTTAATCTGGAGATAGAAAAATGTGCACAACAAAAGCTTGTAGTGGAGAAGGAATTATGTCATAATTGCCCTTTTCTTTCTGCATGTCTTCGTACCATCATTCATGTGAGAAAACTATGACTGTCTGCCCTCCTGGGGGTACTGAGATTACTGGTTCTGTCTAACTGAATGTTTGGTCTCTCTACCCTCACGCTAATTCTGTCTGCTTGTCTTACCGCTTCATCTGTCTGATCAATGGCTATGTCCGCTTCTTTTTCTGTCGGACTTTCTTTTTCTTTCTTTTTTGTTGAGAAATTTGGATCAAATGTGAATCTTGTTCCACTCAGCAACTTTCAAGTCCAGGAAATTTCATTTATGTCAACAAATTCCTCAGTGCAATTTCTATGATAAATGTTATGCGATTTCAGAAAACAAAACCAAAAAATAATGGGATAGTCAAGAATAAGAATAAATGATTACTTTCCATGTACATCACATGTGGCCAGGAGTGTTAGAGGTCAGTCATGTCAGATGGGTTTAAATAACATACAAACATGGTCTGCTGGTGTTATATCACAAGGAAACACAACATCACAAATAATCTAACAGGAAACATCACACTGGTAACACTGGGTTCATTAGGTCATCAGTCCTTGCTATGTGGGTTGGTCAGTGTATAAAGGTCAAGAACACAGGAACATAACATATGATGTGGGCTACTGGTCACCCTGCACCAAATAGCCAAAACATCAGTATGACCATGCAAAATCTGAAACCAAGGCTGGAGGAAACTGAAGACAAATGGCAAAAAAAAAAATGTATTAAGGCAGAAAATACAGAGGTACTTCATGACAACATCCAGCGCTGCAGACTCATGCAGTTTGTGCTGCTCTACCTGAGAAAGTTACATGAGGTCTTGACACTGGCTGTTGCGAGATGGGTGAAACTCCAGCCTTCAAGGCAGGAAAAGCTTCAGATGGACTGGTTTTGGCAGAGCGGACAATTTCTTCTTCTTTGACTGAATCTGCCTTGTCTTCAGTATCTGTCCATAGGGAATACCACATGTTGGTCACTTTTCTGTGCTGTCCATTCACTGGTCATTTTACACACTCATGACTAATTAGGTTCAGGGGAAGTACAGTCCTTTCAACGACCAATAAGTACTGTCCACTAACAACTACTATCTCAAACATTATACCTCAGCCCCCATACAGCCTGCCATCAAAGTTCACTAAACAAACCTTATAAATAAACGAGACCATAACAACATCTCCCACCCCCTCCTCACAAAGACCTTTCACCATAACCACAGCCTGACCACTTCCAGCTCCAACATTTTCCTTCTTTCTCCTTACACCATGTCTCTACCCCACCCATCCCTCCAACTTCCAGTGCTATGGGACCATGAACAGACAGTGAATTAATACCCCCCCTCCCCCCTGTGATAAAACTATGTACAATCAAATGTAAAATGTTATTCAATTCTCTTTGGGGAACTCCAGACTTTAGCTTCCACTAAGGCAAGAAACAAATACCTTGAATAACTTGTGAGACAACCAACAGCCAGGACATAAGAGTAAGAATTTGCTATAAGATCCACTCAACTTTTGTCAGACACTAGTGGGGACAAGTGTCTATTTTCCAAGAACATGCATCTCTCCCTGTTTTGTATCATCTTGCAGTCAACTACACAAGAGACCTTCCCTGTTGCTTGCTATAATTACACATTGTATCTTTTGGGCTCTGTCTTCCTCACCAAAATGGTGAAAACAATGAATACCATGCTGTCCATTCACAGACAAAAGTTCCCTGCACTTCTTTATGACACAAACTGATAACCTGAAAAACTTAAACTGACCACTGTAATGAAGGATGACCATTCACCGTAAAGTAACCATCAACTACTGACCATTACTATTGTTACATCAAACTGGAACCTACAAGCTGACAACTCCACCATCTTGCCTTTTAAAACTGTCATCAAGACATTCATCTCACCACGACAACCGCCTGCCTTGTGAAAAAAAAAAAAGTGAAAGGACGAAAGGACTTGTTTTGAACTGAATCCCTCATGCTCCTGTCATTTCTCTTTAAGAATTTTAAATTACATTATTTTCTGTGCCAATTGTCGCAAATTTCAGACATAAACAACTTCAACATGGCAACGGAATGCAGCTATCGCGCAAGAGTAAGCTGTTCTCGCAATGCCCTTGCCGCTTTCAACACAAGCCAGAATTAGAACAAACATTGCAAAAACGCTTGCTGACGGCATAACCACTTGACTGGATTTAGTGTGTTTTCTCAGTAGCAAGAAAGCCGGCTGATAGGTCCAATACTATTGTGGGGGGAGGGGTGGTGCTAGGTCTATTGGTACACAATTGTGTTGGTCGAAGAGAATAGGAAGTCACTGTCTTTAAACATGCAATGGCAAGACGGGATAAGAAATACGAGAAAGAGTGAATGAGCGAGTGAGAGAAAGATATAAGTGTGTTGTACTCACGTGTGAAGCGGCTGAGACGCGAGGCGAGCACAGCGCGCAAAGGTAACCACAGATTGAAATACACGCTGACGACGGTTGGATAGGACATCCAGGGTCACCTCCAGCTGACATTCGTTCTCTCTTTCTCTCTCTCTCCCTCACACACACAAACACACACCGCCTGTCTAGCGCTGCCAGAACCACACTCACACAATATTCGCTTCAATCACGTGACACCCTGTTCTTGTGTTTCACAAAACGTTGGGCCTAGCACGTGCGTGGGCCCTACACAATGCGGATATGGGGCAAATACTACACTCTCTTATGTTGTATCAAGTACACGTTTCAAACCCTACTCTCGTTTCACGTGCCGCTATTTCCACGTGGCGTGACCCCGTCATGCGGCCATCAGCTGCGACACATACCACATACACACAACTCACACACACACAATACATGTATATCGCCTTACACATACCGGCTCATTGATGACTGACGTGCACAGGCTATAACTGTGATCATCTATAAATACGGATTTTCAACCGGCTCGCTGATACACCTTTGCACAAACACCTGCTCACTGATACACACACGCATACATACACACACATATCTACTCTGCTCATTGATATATTATCAGATATTATGCTTTGGCTCACCGATGCACAACCTAAGTAGACCAAGCCACAATAGCAAACTTACTGATGAACATCAACATCTGTCACGAGGGCGTGCGAGCTCACACACACACGTGTGCACAACACCGCTCACACACACTTGTTATCATGAATTATCATGCAAAGAAGTTGTAAAGAATTTGGGTGTGTTTATTGATCACCATTTGTCAATGGGTTCAGGTGTAGGATCTCTGTCTAAATCCTTAAATTTTCAGTTGAGAAGAATAAGCCTTGTCCGAAAATATCTAAATGAAGAGACCACAAAAACATTATCTTGTCTAGACTGGACTACTGCAATTCACTTTTAGCGGGTATTCATACAAAATTTTTGAATCGTCTACAGGTAATCCAAAATAATGCTGCCAGGGTGATAACCAAATCCAAAAAACGAGATCATATCACACCACTCCTAAAAGAATTGCATTGGCTCCCCGTGAAGCAAAGGATAATTTTTAAAATCTGCATCCTGTGTTTCAAATGTCTGAATGACTCGGCTCCTTCTTATTTACAAGATTTGATAAAACTGTATACACCAGGGAGAAGTTTAAGATCCTCCACTGATTCCACCATGCTAGTGACACCTGTGAAATCATACAGATGTTATGGTGAACGATCATTCACATATATTGGCCCCTTAATGTGGAACAAGTTACCTATGGAACTGAGACAAACAAAATCATTAGTAAGTTTCAAAAGGCAGCTAAAGCATTTTTTGTTCCAGCAGGCTTATTTTTCTTGACTTACCTGAGGGGAGAGAGCATGTGATAGAAGGAGTGAGAATGTGATGGGAAGAGAGAGAGAGGGGGGTGGGGAGAGGGAGTGTGGGAGAGGGAGGAATGAGTTTTTATTACTTGTAAAGCGCATTGAGCATTTATTGGAAATGCGCTATATAAATGTAATTTATTATTATTTATTATTTATCTTGCTCTGTGACAAGATGCATTCTCAAACGCATTCTCTCTCTCACACACACACAAACGCGCGCACACACACATACGATTATTTTCTTTTATTCTCCATCTGCACGTCCGCGAATCAATAACGACACTGAACAGAAAACGTTACCTCGGTCGGTGTCCTCAAGGTCAGGCAGGGAGACAAATTTTATGACACCTACTTCTGTACGGTATAGCCTATCTCTTCGGTGTCCTCAAGGTCAGGCAGGGTGACAAATTTTATGACACGTACTTCTGTTCGGTATAGGCTATCTCTTCGGTGTCCTCAAGGTCAGGCAGGGTGACAAATTTTATGACACGTACTTCTGTTCGGTATAGGCTATCTCTTCGGTGTCCTCAAGGTCAGGCAGGCAGACAAATTTTATGACACGTACTTCTGTACGGTATAGGCTATCTCTCTGCGCGTGTGAGTGTGAAGACAGAGACACGGCGAGGGGCATAGAGAGAAAGGAAACACAGAGAGAGTAGAGTCGGGCGGAGAAGGGGAAGAAGAGAGACAGATGAGAGACGGAAAGAGTGAGAAAGACAAAGTGAGAGATAGGGAGGGAAAGAGAGAGGCTGTGCGAGTGCGCCTATCCGGCAAACTGCATTACACAGGAATGTGTTAAGGTTCTTCAAGCACATACTTGAAATATTGGGGTGTTGTTTTTTTTAAGTCGATATTTCTAATCTTTCTGGCAAACTGGCAACCCATCTATCTGCCACTAATGGGGGCTTGCAGATTGCACGGATAAGAAGAGATGAACACTGAAAGTCTATGATGCCAAAGTACACGGCGTTTATCGAACAAGTCGGACCACAGTACGTTTTAGGAACTATCTCTGTGTTCGCACTGCCTGGTACTCTTTCAGAGGTTGAAGATCCTTATTTAAGGACGACCACAGCCATAAGCTTCTGCACCACTGCCAAATGAAAACAAATTTCGGTTGTAACAGTCCTGATCGGGTAACAGTGCAGACTCGTCGCAATCGGCACGGGGCTCGTCCACCTCTCCAGGGTATCACCACCCCTGGCGCCCATTGGCTCCCCACCACGGCGTTGCCAAACATGTCCCTAAATACCTATTCAGGCCGACCCAAAGGAACCTGAAGTCCTGGTCAGCTGGAGTGAATCTCCGGGCTGAATATCGGTACTCTTTCATCCGATCCGACCTCTATTTATTATGTGACAACCTTTATTTCCTCATTCTCTGGCCCCCCCCCCCTCTCTTTCATCCTCCTATGGTGTAAGCCGATCAGTATTCCCCGGGCAGTTTGACATAAGCCCCAGAGAAGCAATCAATAGCCAATGCTCTTCAATGATCAGGTATTGATCTTGTGATGGCTTCCTGGCGGGAGGTTTCCGCAGTCACTTACATAATTATACACAGTGTGTGTGTGTGAAAGAGAGAGAGGAGGAGGGGAGAAAAGAATAAACAAAGACAGAGGGGGATGGGGAAGTAAGAAGAAACAAAATGAAAGAGGGAAGGAAGTGGAGGGAGAAAGGTGGCAGAGAAAAAGAACAGGAGAAACTAGAGATGGCAATATGAGGACAGACGACAGAGGGATCAGAAATCGACATGGGGAGGGTCGGACGAAATAAGGGAAACACAACTCACTACGAAAGAGAGCCCACAGACATAGGAAAGGCGATGACTGTCTGTTTTCTCACAGGTATTCTTACAATAAGACGTCCTTTGACCTCCTGGTAACTTTTCCCTTTGCCGGTACATCCCCTCAGAATGACAAGGTTCTATCTCCACTTTTAGCTGAACTGAGTTACACCACTACACAATTCGTCTATGGACCTTCCCCACTGTATGTCAAAGTATCAGCCAGATTCGGTGTGTAATTTGCAAGCATTACTGAAACGAAATGAATTCTTTGCTCTAAAAGCTAAGATCACCTGAAACTTCAACCCTCGATTTCTCCAAAGTTGACGGAAGGGAGTTAGAACCTTGTCATTCTAAGGGGACGAGTAGGTTAGGATCCCAACGGGAACCAGCGTCCACAGAAAAATGGCAGTTGGGGTGGGGAGTGGAGGAGTTGACATCGGTGGGTAACAGCCATTGTCTAGAAACAACAACAAAAGCTCCAGTCCGACCCTGCATGACAGAGACAGCTGTAGGAAATGCGGACCTCAAATCCGCTTGTCCCGAGGAAGAATCATTCAGATCAATATACAGTGATCCTATGATAATGTCCATAAATGTTAGCCTTTGGAAAGAATCGCAGCGCTCATGAGCAATATAACCCATTTTTCGCCACTGTACAGGAGAGGTAAAAACTGTTTCACTGATATGGTAAAGAGTGTTTGCACTGTAGAAAATCCACTAGGCATTTGATCCTGTCACTTTTCTTTTGTGACATTAGCTTTCATTTTTAAGGATTCCTATTCAATTAAAACTATACAACCGGGCTTCAAGGAGTCGATAATGACAAAGAATGCAATAATGTGCACCTACAGTGGATACAGATCTGACCAAGATGCCAAAACTCTCAGAGAAAACTAACATGTCCACTGATGAACCAAGCGTTAGTCATGGAACAGACAAATTCAGGAAACATCAAACGGCGAAGATAGTGTCCCACAACTTCACGACCACCGTTGGAACGTTCGAAATGCAGGTGCGACATCTAAATCATGTACAATCCTTCCGTTCAGTGCGTACCATAAACCATACCCATCACCCAATTTATGTGCAGTCTTTCAGTTCTACCATCTCCATCACCCAAATTATGTGCAAATCCTTCAATTCAACGTGTGCTGTAATCTATCACCCAAAATATGTGCAACCCAGTTTAACGTGTACCGTAAACCATCTCCATCACCCAATTAATGTGCAATTCTCAAGTTCAATGTGTACCAAACACTACATCACACATTATGTTTGTAAAATTTCTGAGTACCTTTCCTAATTATTCAGGAACATACTTTTTAAATCGTCTATATGATTTCTCCTCGTCTGGTGTAAATAGTCTTACCTCTGAAGACAATCAAATTGTCACCTACAATACACCAACCTAAATGTCATCTAACCCTCCTATTCCTAGACTTTGCAAAATCAATTGCCATCTGTAACACTCCAACCCAAATATCATTTAACCCTCCTACTCTGTTGACAAAAGTGGTAGCACTAATAGTGACATTACTGAAGACATACCCGTGATCTAAACGTTGCAAAGTCCAGTGCTACCCACAACATTCCTTTCTCAATAGTCACCTGCAATATTCCTAACCCAAATGTCACCTACCGCACACCTACCCCAAATGTCACCCACAAAACTCTTAATCTGCACATCACCTCCAATATTCCGTCTCCATAATGTCACCTGTAACACTCCGACCCCAAATGCCACCTACTGCGTTCCTCCTCAAATGTCACCTAAATTACTCCTATCCCAAATGCTATCTACAATTTTACAAAACACGTATCCCAAATATCACCTCAGACAGTCTTTCCTACAGCACTTCTATCTTTTTCCTACAGCACTTCTGTCTTTTGACTTTACAGGATCACATAATATCACCTGAAACTCTCCTGCTCTACACCCAATTAACAACACTTTAATCCACAGAATTTATTTCATGGCATGAAAACTCTTTAAGACACAGAAAGAATGAAAATCCACTTTCAGCCTCCGGTTACCCAAAAAAAAAAAAAAAATTGTCTACAAAGACAGTGACCACACTGACAGAGACCAGAAACTGTCACGCTCTACAGGGACGCCTGAACATCATAACACCTGTACTGACAAACTGTCATCTGACATCGATGTCACCTAGCACAATATCCCCGGGAATGCCGAGCTCGTAATGAGTGTGTGTGGGGTGGATGTCTGTGTGTGTCGGTGTGTTTGTACAAGATCCGGGGTGCAGGGGTGGGTGAGGGTTACTCTACCTGGTGCCGGCCGCTGGGCTTCCTGTAGCTCAGAAAATTTGTCCAATTGCATGGCAAAGTCCAAGAAAGCCTCCTTCTTCTGCCGGGACTCTTCCTGATCCTCTTGTGGAGATTTGAGAGGCGCAGCCGGTGGTCTGCGCATGTCCGTGGCAGCCTCCAACCATTCATCAGCGGTGGAGGAAGCCTGGGATGGTACTGATAATTGGGAGGGGGAAGTAGGAGGGGTGGGCAAAACAGGCTTACTGTATGAGAAGATTGCCTTGTGTCTTGTGCAAGTGATGAAGTGAAAGGTCGGTATAACGAAAAGGAGTTAACAATGGCTTGACCTAGACATCCAATGTTTTGTGCCAAAGGCAGAATAAAAACAAAAGGTTGGGTTTGAAAGAGGGTGGGGGTGGGATGAGGGCGAACAGTAGGTGACACCTACATCTTCAATGTGTTGTTGGAACATGTCTCATCATTTTGGTGGACATTTCGACCTCTTTTGTCCAATCCGTTTCATTATCCTGACATGTTACAATGTGATCACAGTTAGGAAAGTCCTGTACGTCACAGGACCATTCACATCCGATCAATGGTCAATTTTAGGGGCCATCCATAAACTATGTACGCTCGGACGCGGTTTGGGGGGAGGGGGTGCCTGCAAAGTGTAACGAGTACATGGGGGGAAGAGGAGGTGGGGGGAGTTTTGGGGAAGGTACAGGCTCTTCTACAATTTCCACTATGGTAATGAATAACAAAGTCTAACTTACTTTTTTTTTGGTCTACAAAGTGACTTCGAATATTATACAAAAAACATATTTCTCATGAAAATGTGAAATAGTCCATGTAAAATGTCATTTAAAATCTTTTAACATCAAAGTTCATTCATGGACATTCACAGTTGTAATGGTGGCAGGCTCATGCAAGGGGATGGCACTTGTCCCTAGCCTACAAAAAGTGTGCATGTGGGAGAGGGTAAAAAATTGCCCAAATCAAGCATACGTAATATATGGATGGCCCCTTTTCATATGGATGCCGACCACAGTAGTTCACAATCATACGAGCCACAGTGGCTGCAGAACTGTTTCAGAGTTGGCCACACAAAGCTTGATACAGGTGGCTTATGGATGGTTCAATGTCATTTGATGGACACGTGCAGATGATTGCGTGTGAGAGATGTATGCAGTGTATAATTTCAGAGATGATTGGGCCAAGATGATGAATGCCCGGAACGTCACAGATAGTAAATCCGTTGACGATGGACCCCAGAGGTACATGAGATATAATAGCAATGATTAGCAGCAGTTAATTCTAAGTATTATGAAGCTCAAAGCTGCACCGCACCCCCCCCCCCCCCCGCCCAAGCTGTATAAAAGCAAGAAGCGAGCTAGATCAGAAAGCAGCAAACTCACCTGTCACTTGTGTTTTGGCGGGACCAGTGGACACGGTGACTCGCTCACCTGTGGGACTCTCCTCTGCTGCTGACTCTGATTCCTGATACATAAAATAGAGGAGATAAGTTGGACAATGGTCGCTGCTAGCGCGCCACCAGGCTTTGTCTGCACATGTCAGATGTGTACCTGAATGTCTATGGGATGTCTCAATTGTGTGTGTGTGTGTGTGGTGGTGGGGGGGGGGGGGGAGGGGCGCGTCATTAGTGGGATGGCTGTCTCATATCTGTCCAGTGTTTGTCTGAAGTCTGTTTCTGTCAGACTTCTGAGATCTGACAGAATACAAAAGTTTTGCCAGATATTTCAGTTAAGAGAGACGTCGGGGTTGCTGAGGAAAATGTCATACCTGACTGTAGGAAAGGAGAAAGAGTACTGTGTGGCATGTGCAGGTCAGAAATAGCTTTAAAAAGAGAGAAAAAGCCGTGAATCAGATTGTGCTGGTGGATGAGGAAATTTGTCAGACAGATCTGAGCTGGGGACAAACAGAGAAAAGAAATGAGAATGGAACACATGTAGAAAACTGAGAGAGAATCTGACGCCAGAAGAGCAATTAAAGAGAAAAAAACAACAACAAAACGACGCTTATTAGTTTGCATAAAAAAAGAGATAATTCCCAAAAAAGTAAAAATGAGTACATGCATATATAAAGAAAGACAAAAGGAGAGAAGGGAAAGGTTGCAGACTGACTGAAAAGTACATGAAACAGTATTAGAGACAAATAGACAAGAGAGCTGAATGTTCCAGTCTTTCACTGTTTCACTATCCTATGTATGGGCTGGGCAACATTTCAGGTACATAGGGGACAATTTCTACACAGCAACATGGCAATTGGCAAAGTTTTCTTATAATGACATGACGTCCAGCTTGTAACGTCCACATATCAACCTCTACATGCCTCTGGATAGGCACTACATCTCCACAGTATACGTCTGTGCACTGCTAACCACGGAATGACCTCTTGGCCATTGGATGAGTCGGACTGGTCATCCAGATAGCGGCACTGGTGACCTCTGTTTCTCGAGGGCCTCATAATGTTGTTGGCCCCATCCAAACATCAAGCATCTGACATGGCGTTTCAGACAAATAGCTGGCCGGTGTCAACGTCAAACGACATTTGCTGGACAGAGAGTACAGATTTCATTGGCTTTTCTTTTTTCCATGTAAGCTCATATATCCGCTGGTGTTTAAGAAACAGAAATCTCATTAAAATGAAAATCTACAGCTCAGTTACTGTGTCCCCTGGACTCCACAGTACACCTGCAACATACACCGCTAACATATCCGTGGCATATCTTTTCACACATATATATCTTGTGTAGCTGCATAATGTATTACTTATAAATTCCATGGATGAATCTATATTAATTATACATCTCTTGCCGTTCGGATGTGAGTCAGTTGAATGTCACCTGTAGATCACCTTCATGTCACTCAAATGTCACCCGCAGATAACCTAAGCGCTATGTGCTCAGTGACAAAATCAAGCCAGAAACAATGCACAATGTTTTCTGCCAATTCTGGCTGTGGTCAGATCACATGGCCTTAAAGGATAACAGTCTAAATACAGTGAGACACATTCAGGACAGGAAATCTCTGATCGGCTAGAGGATAAAACTGTCTACACGTGCAAGACCGGAAATGACCCAATACCATAGGCAGAGAACGAAAACTCAAATCAAAACTGACCATCCTCAGACAACAATCATAGACCAAGGTCAAACTTTCACTTTTAGACTGATGTGGACAGCTCTTAGTTCTTCCAATGGTCACCACTAACTACAACATGCACCCGTCCAACCCGCTCAACTAACACCCACTACCGCAATGTCTGAGGACAAAGATACATAGAACATCCATGCAGTGTTCAACCAACACTAAGTCAGTAAGTGGACAAAAACGTCTATAGACACAGACAATGATAACTGCTCTACACACAGAACTATAGACCTAACACTGAACAACATTTATCTACGTTTACTCATAGCACGGTTAAACGTAACGATTTCCTGCACACAGCGGTCAACTATAGTTGATAGTTAACTGCATACATGGCAGTTATCACGCAGCAACTGCTTGTATGCAGGTGTCACTAGCACTGACAGTTACTTGTATACATCGGTCAACTGTCACATGACGGATCATGTAAATTTTACCTGCCTACACCAGTCAATTACCATTACCACATACCGTCTTCTGTGTAGCGCAGTCAATTATTACGTGAACTTTTCCTAGTATACAACAGTCATGTGATGATTACTTGTATAGAGCAATTAGCTACCAAGTGACAATTATACTCTATATAGGAGTCAACTATTACGTGATCATTGCTTTTGTAGAGCTATCAGCTATCAAGTGACAATTATACTCTACATAGCTGTCGACTAATCACGTGACCATTGCTTCAACAGAGCAATCAGCTATCAAGTGACAATTATACTCTACACAGCAGTCAACCATTACGTGATCATTGCTTCTGTAGAGCAATCAGCTATCAAGTGACAATTATACTCTACACAGCAGTCAACTATCACGTGATTGTTACTTGTATACTATACAGCAATCAACCATCAAGCGACAATTATTCAATACAGCAGTCAACTACCACGTGACCGTTACTTGCATAAAAAGATCAACTTTCACATGATAATCACCTTTATACAGCAGTCAACTAACAAGTGATCATTACTTGTACAGAACGACAAACTATCACGTGATAATTACCCATATCAAGGACTACTGTATGAAAGGACGCGCACGACCGATCTTCTGAATTCGCTAGCGAAGGCCATTGCATCATATAGTAGTCCTTGACCCATATATATACAGTCGCCAACGATCACGTGACTGTTACTGGTATACAGCGATCGCCTCGTGTGACAATTAATGTACATTTTCTTGTCTACAGTGGTAAAGTATACAGCATGACATTGTGGGCATACAATGATTAACTGAGATGAACTTCCTATCACAATGACCACGTTCCCTGCCCTAGGGCGATCAACTAACTTCAAATATATAGACAAATGGAGACACAAAATTAAATTGGTCACGTCACCTATTACATCTACAACAAGCGGTGGTCAAGCATTAGTCATCTAACACATACCACTTCTATCTGAATAAGTCCAGAGTAAACTGTATGTGCGCTCACCTGAATGTCCCCCAGATTCTGATGGATGAGTTGGATGGATGTTCACGAGTTGGCACGGGGGTGGAAAGCATGCAGAAAACAAAGAAACGTTGACGACAGTGAAATATGACGAGATGGAGCAGCTTGAGGATATAGTTAATTTGACTTACACTCCATCTATAGTGCATTATGAGACTTACACTCCATCTAAAGAGCTGTTCTGTCACATTCCATCTGAAGAACCATTGTGTTAAAGTGACCGACAGTGATTGGTAACTTTTGATGAGTTTTGCTTGGTCATCTGGCTCTATCAAGCCTTCTTTACAACTGGTAACATGATGAAACTGGTGACACAACTGCGATGTAATTCGTGAAATAAACGGTAAAACTTGCCGTGACACAACTGTGACATTATCGTGAAATAAACAGTAAAAAAAAGTAGCGACACAACCTTGACTTATCATTTCGTGAAATAAACAGTAACACAGACAGTGACACAACTGTGACATAATGGTGAAATAAACAGGAAAACATGTAGTGACACGACTGTGACATAATTCGTGACATCAACAGTAAAACTTGCCGTAATACAACTGTGGGATAATCGTGAAATAAACAGTAAAACAGGTGGTGACAAAATGATAGCACAAATTGTGACCTAACCATGACCTAATCAGTAAAAAAAATGATGATGCGATAAAGTGGTGAAATTAGTGACACAGATGGTGACAAAACGGGTGATAAACTGGTGACACACTTGCAGAAATAACAGCTAATACTAAAATGTCACCCACGACATAAACAGAAATACACCGGTGACATAATAAAAAATATGTGACAACAGATGCAAATAAATAAGAAACTACGTGACAAATGACATCCTCTCGCAGAAAAAAACAACAACCTAGCGACTCACATCTATTGTAGGAAATCTGATTTAACAACTATGACCTGTCTGAGAAAATAGACCTGTTACCTATGTCGTTGACACTACAATCTGACATCTGCTTCATGTCACTGACAACTCACCTGTGCTAGCAACACTGCAGCATGAAAACTGACAATTTTATTTACATTACTAAACTCAGGCAACCAAACTACAAAATCTGGCCCTGATTTGTGTCACTGAGAATGAACATCTACCCAATGATTTGAAACAATGAACTTGCTTTCAGCTGGAAATGTAACATTTTGTACACCTCACAAACAGCAAGAAACTCAATACCAAAATACCCCGAGTGTTAGGCACGTTGTGTCTTCCAGCACACAGGTGACACACTGAACAAATAAAACAAATGAACCTGTAAGTCACTGAAACTGTTCAGAAAATTCCCCTCAACATAAATCAAACTCCTTGTTCAGTGAAAGAAAACAAGCAATGACCACACGGACAGCCTGGTACTGTCTTGCTTCAGTCACAATCTATGAGCACAAAACTTCAATCTTTGTTCAACATACTCAAACACTGACCTATGCCGACCTTCCACACAACCTGACCTGGCAAACTCTTAACATTTGGGCCCAGTATCCTACAGCAACGCATGCAAAGGCAGATTTAGCCAACACTTGAGATGACACAGACAGTCATGTAGCTCACTTGGTATAGTTAAGACACAAAGCTCAATAGGTACAACAGACAAGTTTCACAGCACAATGGTCATTTCCAGATATGGTCCACCATCCATCTCTAGTCTCTACTTTGGTCACTTCACGTGAGCCATGATCAAGACTCTATCAACTGGTCCAGCTTTGCACATCTTGTCGCTCTGCAGAGATCAACCCTGCGCTTGGCACCATCCTCCATGCTCTGCTGCAGTGTGACACATTCCTCTGGAGAATATGTCCATGTGAGCAACAAAAGGTAATTTCTGCCTGTTATTTCACTTTTTCTTAATTATCTTTGAAGCCATAAACAATCTCTACTACCAAGCTGGGGGGGGGGGGGGGGTTTGCAGACACAGAGCTTCCATATGCCATCTTGATGAGCTTTCCACTGACCCTGGCCGGCTTAGTCAAACTGATCACCTTTGAGATTAGAGGACTGTCTGGGTACATGGCATGGGACCTCCATGATTTGAGTGTTCAACAAGCAATACTTTGACACATCACTTGATGTTTGAAGGCTGGAACTACACATAGTGACAGTCACTTATCTTTCCAATCAAACTATTCACAGGCCGATGGATGTTGAATTGCACATCATCCACTGATCTATGAGAGAACTGAACAGTTTTCTGTTGTCAGCATCTGTAACAAATGACCTGTGGCTCACCCCCACTCCAGACTGACCTCTTGAGACAATACCGTTGTCAAAACTGACCACTGTAAAAGATGCTACATGCAAAAGTTGCTGCTGCTGCTGCAGCCAGTGTATCATGCTCCTCCTCTCTTCATTCTATCTGTTTAAGACACACCCACCACACTTTTCCAAAGACAAAAAATGTTCACTCATTACCAAGAATATCTTTTCAAGCTTATTAGTTTTCAACCGCTGTAATAAAACACCAAGCTCGTGTGACATCAATGAAAAACACACTGAATTTTCAAATTCCACATGTCATCTTCACACATCTCAGCAGCCATCAGGTTTCTCAGGAAGATGGAAAGAAAGGAGGGGTGGGAGAGATAGATATGTTAAAGGGTCAGAGGTGAAGTACTGAAAATGTTCCAATAAACAAACTATACTGAAATGTTAGAGGCGTTAAGGTATACTGATCTCTGGGACAAGTGAAAGACTGTACATTACGTAGACACAGGAGAAATGGTGTTTGCAGGCAAATGTTTGTAGACTGTTGGAGGAAGTTAGCATTTGGAGGGTATCAGACATAAAAGAAATGGTATGTGTGGACATACGAAAGAATTGAGGAAAACTGAATTTTGGAAAAGTGATGTGTAAGAGAGCTGGAAGAACTGGTATAAATGGACAGAGAAGTTGGTGTATGTCAGACCATCAGACAGACTTATGACAGACTACTGACTACTGCACTATCAGTGGTTTTGATGAGTTGCTTACCTTGACCATGTCCTGCTCGTCATATTGTACATCCAATGACATTCCTCGTTTCATGGAATCTTTGGTCACACCAACTTCTTCCTTGAATGTGTCAAAACCTGATAAGGATTCAAACAATTACATATCATGTTCAAAGTCACATTGCTTGGGCTTTCACTAGTGACAATTTCACATAATTTGTATACGGTACCCCCCAAAAAACCTACTGAAAATGACACCATCATTTTGCTCCCTCTCCCAAATCAAAGTTCCTGTCCCTAATCAACTGTCCTACAGTTAATGCTCTTATCAGATCCTTCCTTCCCTTTCTTCTTCCCCTTAAGTGCGGCATGTCATATTTTTCCCTGTTAGCCAAACAAAGTTGATTGTCCACAAGCTATGATCTTGATAACATCTCTTCAGTTGTGTCAAAACTAGCTCTTCTCAGCTGATAAAAAGTGAATGTATAACATTCTTTATGGCTTTTCTGAGTCAAGGGCAACAACTTCTGAAAAGACAGGGGACATGAGGAGCAATCCTTCAGCTCTCTTTCAGAAACAATTAAGTCTCCTACAATACCTCTCCCTTCACTATTCCTTGCCATCTACAAAAACATGACAAGACCACAATAAGACAAGATGGACAAGAAAAGAACAGATGACATGAATCATGAAAGAAGAGATTAAGAATAGACAACCAACAGCCTTAGACGGAGGCCCCCAGGAAACCAAGATCTTTATTTCTTGTATACTCTACTGACCTGACTGATCCATAGCTGCTCTGGCTGCTGCAGCTTCCACCTCATCATCAACCCTCTCCACATTGTACATACACTTTCTCACAACATCTTCACGGTTGATTCTCCGCAGGGCATTTTCCAGCTGTTGACCTGATGTACCGATATACACACAAATACATGAGTTAACAAACATTGCTACAAACAATTGAATCTTCATAGGTTTCAAAATTGTTTATATGTGGCAGTTTCCATCCCCCCCACACATCTTTGCTTGTAATTTCTAAAAAATGTATTAAGAGTACACAGCATTTTTCCTTCTTTCGTTGGTGAAGAAAGAGAACAACAGGTAAAAGATGTGTGTTATCTCCATCACTGAGACAAACGAAAATAAAACGGTCCAGAACTTAGAGCAAACTGAACAAACCTGTAGCTTTGTCTCCATTTTTCTCCACCCAGAAATGTAACATGGCCAGGGCTTGATCTCCCACTGTCTTGTAGTCGTTCTTGATGTGGTTGATGTCAGAGATGGAGATCTGAAGTTGCTGCGCCAACATCACCCAGTCACCCTGAAGAGTGTCTGCGATATCCGAAAGTTTCATCTCTGCCCGATTAACAGAGTCTTGGAGAACTGCAGATAAATTAATCCACAATCACGATTTAGTCACTGCACAAACGGAGCATATCACCAACAAAAACTTTCATTTGTCTCAGTCTTCACAACTGATAGCTTGAACTGCTACAGATGATAAGTAATGACTCACTGATCAACCATCAGTAGAAGAATGCAAATGTCTTTTTTTTTCTCTCTACCAAACTATCAAAAGAATGTTTAGGGGGTTTGAAAAAAAAAAGGACTAGAAACAGGAAACTTTTGTGTATCCTGAGTTTTCAGTTCCTAAATAATATACTGTCTCTATCCATCCAACTCTTGATTTTTGGAGAAACCCTGTTTAGCCTCCTAAAAATAGAACATACATCGCTACAGCCATGCTACATTTTAAACCAAACTAGGCATGAAGCGAAGCATTTTCAATGATTCTTAAAGTTTAAACATTTGCAAGCCAATCCTTCATCACTTTCTTGTATTTCAAGTTTCAAGCAGGTGGATAGAAACTTAGTAAAGACTTGATGATTTCTTTCCATGTCCAATTTTCTTAATGTTCATCCTAAACCACTAACATCTAATAGTCATCCTAAAACTGTCCACATCATCCCTCAAATGTCCGCTTACAGACTTCACCCAAAAACTATTGTGAGAAGGTCGGACTGAATATTCTGTACTTACCAAGGCCCTGACCACGGAGGAAATCATGACGTTTGCGAACTTCAGCTGCTCTGTCCGTGTCCAACTCTCCAGATTCAGACTGAGGAATATCAAACAAAAGAAAGTCAGACATTTACCAAGTGACATACAGATTAAATTACACTTGGATATCAACACACTTGTGTTTCACAAACACATAGTATTCAGCTACTATCGTGTCATTATGCATCAAAAACAGGTTTTTCCACCAGACATACCAGACATGTGGTCTCTATCTCACTCACTTACTCACACACACACACACACATATTCCCTTTCTCTCTCTCGTGTTGACATTTAATCCAATGCTCTAATGTGTCCAGCTAATGCAGTGGACACTGGCACTGATCAATAAAGAAAACGTGAGTAGTGAGAACTGACCGGCACCATATCTGGCAGGCGAATGTTGAGGTTACAGATGGGAGACTGTGGAGCTTCTCCTCTGGCCACTTTAGGTTCTTTCATGAAGGCAACTCTGGCACTGGCTTCCTGATCCTGCAGGTCAAACACAAAAATTTGCTGCTCTCAGTCACAGACACTATACTCATATTCATGTGAGTCTGGGCTTTGCTTGTTTGTCAGCACTGCAATGGCTATACTGTATCCAACAAAGTCCCAGTTATCAAAGGATTAAAAGTTTATAGTCAGTTAACAGAGTACAGTCTCAGAATTTAAAATGCAAGTGCTGTGGCAAAATATGTCTGCACAGAACTACATCTTACAAAGAAAGTTATGATTTGTCACAACTGCCTTGACAGAAGTAGAACTGGACACACCAACCTTTCTTCTGGGAAAAAAAAATCGACCTCAGGAAGGGCAGTTTATGAGAAAATGGACTGACGACAAACAAAGGAAGAGACAAAAGAATATGAAAATGGCTCAGGACATAAATGGGTGTGTGATTTTTGACAGACAGAAAGAGCTGAAGAAGAACAAACCAAGTTTTACCTGGTCTCGCACTTTGACTGTACATGGTAAACGATTTTCTCTGAATGCTCTGAAGTTGACATGAAGCTGGTCTCCAGACTTGGTCACAGGGATCAAATTACCAGCCATCTCCACAAACTGAGGCCGTCCTTCCAGCACCTGGCACAGACAGAGAATGGACTAACATCACAAACAGCAGATCAACAGTGACGAGATAACATTCACGTCAATGAAAGGCGGAAGTGGCTACATCTGTACTATGGATCATTACCTCAATCTCTCTGCTGAAAGCCAGTATCACAATATCTCTACTGCAGTCCATTACGCCAATATCCCTATTGAAAGGCCATTACTTCAGTATCCCCATGACAGTATTTCAGGCCATTACCTCGGTATCCCTACTCCAGTACTTCAATATCCCTACTACAAGCTATCATCTCCTGATTTCCACATTATGAAAGGCTATTTACCTTAATCTTCCTGCTACAGTACCATAGGCCACTACCTCAGTATCCCTATGACAGTACCACGGGCCATTATCTCCAGATTTATACTTCAGTACTATAATAAGCCTTAATCTGAAGATTTCTGCTTCAGTGCAATAGGCCATTGCCTCAGTCTTTCTATTAAGGTCATCCCCTCAATATTTATACTACAGTAGTAAGTATTGTCCATTACCTCAATATCTCTACTGCGAGCCATTTCATAGAATTTTTCCTGTTTCTCTAAGGTCTTGTCATCTTTGTCATCTGTCATGCAGAAAATTCGGAGTTTTCCTTCTTCTGGTGAGTCTCGCTTGGCAAATACCACAAACTTGGCCATGTATGGCACAGTGACAGCTTCCTGGTACAGAACTGAGGCCATCTGGGCAGCCTCACTCACATTCTGACAGTCTATCAGCCAAAACCTGGACACAAAAAAACTTGACATTAGAACCTCCATGCAAAAGATACAACTGAATAATCTGGAGACAAAACATAGCACAGAAAGATCTAAAAACAGAACATGTGACCCAACATAGACTTTGTCATTTAGAGAAAAAGAAAAAGAAAAACATGATGCTGATTTATTCAAGAAATGGCAATAAACATAGCTAACCTGGCAGACACAGTGGTAGTGAAGGAGACACAGTCATCTTGCAAAGTCATGGGTTTGGAGTCAGTCACATCCTCCCACACAGCAGGATTAGGGTCAGCTGTGGAGGGGAGACAGAACAAAATGATGAAAGATTTGCTGACACAAACACAAAATTGTTTTGAGGCCACCTGGCATGTACCTCAATTCATTGTCTTGTTCAATCTCCTCTCTTTAACAAGTAATCTTCATGTGCATCTTTACTGACCAGGTCATAATTTTTCATTTGTTACTGCCAATATTAAAACATCTATTCTCTTTTCGACAGTGTCACAGATCTATCTCCCATGAATATTATTACAAAATGTGTGCTGTTATAGACTATACAATTTAAACCATATATATTTTCAACATCACTGTCGTATCTTCAATATATTATCAGGTCATGTTGCCTGAACAATACAGCAATGAGAATAACGTATCAGAAAAACAGATGGAACATGAAAGAAGTCAGCTTAAAACTTGAACTCAGGTAAGTTGGCATCTGTAGAGCCAAGAATATGGCACCTTTATTACAGCACCTTGAAATGATTGAGAAATTGCTCATACATGAAGTGACAGCACAGAATTCGTAAAATGTCACAGTCTTCCAGGCTGACAAAATTTAGCAAAATTGAAGGTTGGGACAAAAATTTACCTCTTACAAAACAAAAAATAATAGATATCATAATGTAAATAGATAAAAATGAGAAATTCAGATCCAACCATCAATCTGCTTTACTTTCTCAATTTGAGCAGCTGCAACATGCGACTGATTCTGTCCTGTTGCCTCACATATATTATGAAAGTTGAGATAGAGATGGATGGGGAAGAAAAGCACTCTTTCTGGGTCTTAGCATTCTGCTGGCCAATACTTTCAGTAGGAGCAGCCAGGGACAGACACATAAGTCATCCGTAACATACAATGAAACTACATATTACAAATTACATTATGACATCAATAAAACACTGCATAGCTCAATGTCTGAACTTTCTACTATTTCTACCCAAGACTACAACAACATCAAAGAACATGTCACGCATCCTCTTGTTTCCAACTGACACACTCATGTGAGTGAGCAAGTGTGGAAACCAATGGGCTCATTCAGCTGTCAGATCAGCTGACAAGTGACATGTTCATCAGCTGGGCCACATCTTGAGTTAAATGGGGGTTCCAAATTCAGGTTTCTTGTCTCAGGCAAGCGGATCACATCAGAACATGACGGAACATTTTGTCCAATTACAACCATTCTTACAAATGGTAAACTGGACACTGGTCATACACTGCAAGCTGGCACTATAGTTATACAATCAGCATTCTATTTCTGAAAGGTTGTCCCACAGTGTGTGAAATGACTTGAAAAAAATTAAGTTTTCTCTAACTGGAGGTGGGATGATAAGCATTCTGGTGTTTATGGGAAGACAGTAACCTCTGTACGTGGGTGGGAGGACAGGAGACTTTTAACTGAAAGTGAAATAGATATCCCACCTTTACTGTCTTACATGGTGCTGTGGAGGATGAGGTTGGAAGTTGGATCTTTGATCAGTCTACATTAACGATTGTATGTAAGCTTTAAATAAATGACCATCGCTTCAATTCAGATGAGATTATAATTGGTATATATAAAGGTCCCCTGGTGAAGAGCATGAGCGCTATGCTTTTTTCTTAATGGGATACACAACCTACACACCAACTAAACCTGAATAAAATTTGAATTCATTAAGAACACAAGCACTGAAAACAAACAGATTGGACTCTGAGTCTGTTTTCTTTCTTGCAGCACACCAGACAAAAAAAACATGCAGAATCTAACAGCAGTCAACATACAATAATATTTGAAGAATGATACATTGAGCACTCACTACCAACAGTCGAAACTGTATCTCTGTCTCGGATGGACAAACTTTTTCGTGGCAAAAAAAATGTCCACTGGGTATAAGTTTAGTTTCTAATTTACACTTGTGGCATGACACTGATTAATTTGATATCCCCAATACTAGAGAATTGTTCAATACATGATGGGACCTTGAGGACTCTGCCATGAGTTGGAAAACCAGCAGTAGCTTGCTCTGACTGATATATACCCTATTTTCTGATCAGTATAATAACTTTTCTATCGCAACAAAGTCTTCATTACTTCCTGCACCCAGAAATGTATTGAATGCACACTGCATGCAAGATTACATTCCCGGTTTTAAATCAATGTCAAATTTATCAGTACACAAGGAAACCTACATCATCAAAATTTTATGCAATCAAAACATTAATTCTGCTTTGGAGGCTCACCAGACCTCTATACCTGGATGAAGCTTCAGCAAAAACAATTCAATCCTTGTACTACTGAACAATCTGTACAACCAAAAACACTTATAAATCTTTTAAACATGCCAAAGTGGCTGATGAAATGGCTGTGTCACCATTACCATGATACTGTAAAGCATCATAATTTAACTTATGGAATATATATCAACATGTCATCAAAGCAGTCCAATAAATATCCCCTCCAACTCAGAATGATTGCATACATTACTGACTACGTCTTGGATAACCTGACCCTCTTATCTTTGACTTTTAATGTATAATTCTCAACAACTTGATCTAACCTATTACTGTTACACTGTTGATCTTAACTGTGATGTAGAAAATAGTTGATCCTGTCCAACTATAGACTCTGGTTTCTCCTACCCATTTCTGGCAGCTGAATACAATCGGCATCTGCATCAGCTGCATCTTCTCTCCCGGTAAATCAACAACAACAATGGAAAATAACAGCAACATGCAACAATGACAAGGAAATAAAATCACAATATAATCATATGTTCACACATATACACACACAACTTAACTCTAAGGGCCTCTATTCCTTTCCCCTTTTTTATCAAACCCAAACAAATGAGTACAAGCAGATTTAAAAAACTCAAAGTGTCTGAGTGACTTGCTTCTATATAGTAGTTTTTTCTTTCTACCATTGAAGGAAGCTACAGCAGCAAAATTTCTGTGATTACTCTTCATCCATGCCATGCCGATGATCCTTTTTCTCTCACTGTTCACACATCACAATAAAATAATGTTCTCTCTGCCACAGACATGATAAGCATTCATAAAGTTTCTGAGAACTTTTGAAAATAAGGTTTCTCATGTTTCTCATCACACCTGGCCTGCTACGAATGATGTAACTACCAATGTTCTGGACCTAATCATCCTTGCTCTCAAAATGATCTTTCTAGTGGACTCACAAAATGTGACATGCGGCATGCTAAAAAGCTAGCACTGCACCTTTCAGTCGTCTGATAAAATATATACGACCTATCTTAAAGTACATTGCTCAGGACACTGCTGACCATTCCTCCACTGCAGTCCGGGAATGACCGCACACTTACAAACTGACCAAGCAACCATCTCTCATCCACAATTCCACAGTTAACACCTAACCCCCATGACCCTCCTCTAAATCTGTAAATGACCAACCCACAGTCTCACCCAAAGCCCAGCCCGAGACACTACTCACTAACACTTCCCATCAGCCCCAGGAGATAAAGGCAGACAACAGAACAACACTAAGCTATTAACAGGTGTGAACAGGTGAGCAAAGCTGGTGTGGAGTGTCCATAAGTGAGCACTGTCTAGGTGACAAGCCAAAAGTAACACAGAGATGAGTACAAGAATGCATGAAGCCAGTGGTTACCTCGGCCATGGGAGTTGTTGCCTGCAGCAGCACAGGAAAAGGGAGAAACAGAAATAGAAAAAAAAATGGACAATGCAGAGACAATCAAGGTCAGGGGTCAGGTATAATAACAACAATAACAATAATAATAACAGCACAATATCAAACAAAACAACAAATATACCAACAGGCCAGCAGATGGGAAGGACAGGACGGGGAAGGTGGAGGTGGAAAGGGGTAGGGGTGCAGGGAGAGAATGGGATCAAACACATAAGTGTAGGTGGACAGATGTGGGAGGACACGTATACAGCCAATCTCACTCACCCTCATGTCAAACACTTCATCTTCAGCATTACACTTACGTTTACTATGTTTGTCTACTCTCTTACATCACCTACTGGAACCTACTCAAGTCAGCCAAACTCACCTATCGCTAGAACATTATAATCACGGTCAAAACTAATGGTTCAAGTTGATTCTCACCACTGTCCTAATCTCTGACCTCTCTCTGCTGACTATTGTTCAGTATCTACATTTGACTACCTCACAAATCTGACCATTGGTCTCAACAATAGCATGACTTCTGTGGACATCAAACTGAGCAAAATCTGCTTTTTTGACCAACCAATTTGTGCAACAACACAATGTTGGTAATCCTCTCTTGGTCACATTCTTTCTAGCCTGTAAATTTGATCTAATCTGATTTCACTGACCAATCTGAGTCACCATTTGCCACGGTGACACATTCTGCGGTCTTAGGCAAGTCTGATCAGTCTGCCATCAGGCCATGTTATCCTTGAGTGTCAGTGTAAGTCTGTGTGGACAACAGTACCAAATGGCCCTGGAGTTTTACGTCAAGGTGTCATAGATTCTCCATCGTGTGAAGATCTGAGGATCTTGGCATTTGCAATTCCCTTCTCTTGTTGTTTTTGTTGTTTCTTCTTGTTTCTGATCTTGGCTTTCTTGTTCTTTCTTCTTCCATTCTTAGAAGGGCTTTTTTAGTCCTCAAAAGGACTGTTATTGTTATATCCCTGAAAAGGGCCATTTTTGGTCAGCACCACAGATTTTCACACATCAGTTTTATTTCATTATAATCAATAATCATATAGCAGGTTCTTCAGTGCATCTGAATTCTGATAAATAAAATTTGTTTGAAGACAATTTGTACCATGACCTGTCTGTGTTGTAAAGCTGGGACAAACGAACCAAGCTTGTACCGACCACAATGGAGATGGCAAACCAAAAGAAGACAAAAGTCGATGTCATCAGCACCACATAACGACACGTCGACAGCCACCGCAGCATGTACAGGACTTCTTCTCTCCCATCTTTGAAGTGGTGATCCATAACATATAGACCAAAATCTAACGTGTATATCTGTGTGCATGTGCTTCAACACTCATTCAATCTCTGTCCATCCACATCTCTTTCCACTTCTCTCTCACCAGACCCACCATTCACACACAATCCCATGGGAGACAATCAGATGAGAGATGACTGACGCACAGAGAGGCAAAGAGAGAGGGTGAGAGATGGAGTAGATGAACAAGAAACATCCTAGGAAAGGAAAAAATGGTGGATGTTCAGCTGCAGACATGACATTCTATTTATATGGTGGAAGAAGCAAATCAACCCATAATCTGTATGTCTGTGTGACCAAATGTGAATGTGTGCACAAGTGTAAAGGAGATCGAGTGTGTGCCTGGTAGTAGTTGACCAGTCTAGTTAAACAGAGCATGACAGTGTGCAATAGGAAAGGGGGAGGGGAGTGGAGATGGATGCCGTGATGCGAACTAAGTTAGTGCCCAGTGTCCATTTGTGGGATGACCAGACAAATTGAGGAACCAAAGAGGGATGGGAGGAGGAGGAGGTGAGCCAAAGATATAAGAGACCATCTGCTGGTCAGTCTCTGGACAAGCCCAACCGTGGACATTACATGACAACAGTGGTGGGAGGGGTGAGGTTGGAGGAGGACAGGGAGGGGGTGATGGGTGATAGTGAGAACATATGAGATGACCACAAAAGTGGACATTCAGACAAATCACACTTACCTGCCAAGCTGAACAAGAGACGCAGGGTAGGCCGCTCACCCCCATACTGGTTAATCATCCCCTTCTGAGCTGCTCTGGGCACGGGGATGGTCAGGGTGATAGGTTTGTGGAACTTGCGACGTCGCGGTTCAATGGTCACTATGGGACTGACAGCCACACGGTTTCCCAGCAGCTTGGCCACCAACTCTGGGGCTATTGGTTGGGCCTGACATGGGGGGGCAATAGGGGTCAGAGAGAGAGAGAGAGAGAGTGTGTGTAACAAGAAGGTAAACAAAGGATGTGAAATGCTCAGATGTGTGATTTCTGGGTCAACTTGGCACTTGGCAATAAATGGGATTTTGGATTGGGAAATGGGGAAAATGTCATGCTCTCAAAGGTCTTAGTAGGTGATGTAGGTGCCGACATGAAATGCTGGCATGTAGGGCATAGGTCACGGGTCACCACCAAAAACTCTCTTCCTCACTTGTGCATCTTGACAATCCCATCACGTCAGTAACTGCTCATTATTAGTCACTTATCAACCCTTCTTTGTCTGAAGTATTCACATGCAAATCCAATGTAGATACATCAACAATGTCTTCTCCAAAAGGCACCATCAAAAACAACAAGAAATATTACAATGATAGCTACCTGGTCAGAGTCCAGGACTTGGCAGAAAGGGTGGTTAGAGACTGAGAGAGTAAGAGATGATCAGCCTCTTCTTCCTGTCAGTCAAGCTATTAAGTTGATGTACAAATATTTGCCTGATGGCTGACACCTGGAGTCAAGGGTTTGAAGGACATCCACCAATCACATGGAGCTGATCACAATATGGTGTCGTTTTGGCATTGAAAATAGAGAATAACTTGTCTTGACCAAATGATCACATTTGTAGCACACGGCTGATGATGTCATTAACTCTAAAATCATGATGATTAAGACAACAAACTGGACACATATTAGTCTTGGCTTGACAGATAAAGTTCAGTCTCTGCTGGTTGTTTGGTGGCAAATCTTGACTAAATGATCTGGGTCAAGTTCAACATCCCTTGTTAGTGATAACCACTTCGCTCTCCACACATCTGATGGATGACACTGTCTTTTCTTCAACAGATGAACATACTCCCACAGAAATCTTCAATTTCCACAAAGCAAAAAGAAAAAAAGTAAATGAAAAGAAAACCAACCCATTGCTCCATTGTGCTCCATTGTCCAGCCTTTTCATGACAGAAAATTCAAAATACCAGTCGCAGTAGTTTGGCAAACACATTTCACGCTTCAACAGCTTAACTCATAATGTCCAGCTCTCATACGCTGTGTAACTTTGGTCATAATACAAAACATTTGCTGTACACATAATCATTTCAAATACAAGGTTCTTGTTGGCATGCGCACTCCTCTGCCTTAGGAGAAAACATGACTAGGATGAGCACCCTTCCCTCTTGTCATGTCACACATCGCCCATTTCTAGAACATCTGACATCCCTTTGATGACCTCCTCATTTCTAAACAATCATTTTATTCATCACGGAAGCACACGGATGAGAATCATAAACACATCAAATATCCGCAATGTTACAGTCACACCTTCCAATCATGTGGCAGGGTTGTACGTTGAGGATAAACGAATGATGTTGAAGATAGTGGCTGTGGCATATGTATAGATGATTGCAGAGGATGTGGCAAGAGGCAGACAGCGCTGACGACTGAAGGTGGTGGTGCTGGGGGAAACCAACCTAACTAGTCCCTGCACACAACGAGCACCAGAACACACAAGTCATGCTACACAATGACGCTCTAGAGAGTGAGTCCACTAGTACAACAATGACCAACGTGACGTTGATGACAATAATGATAAAGATGAAGATGATGATGAAGCACACTTTGATTGTCACATAAAACTAAAAAAAAATAACAAGAAGTCAAAAGTCACCACTACATGTCCTCAAACTTTACCCGTTTGGCCTTACGCCCTTTGGGAGGCTGAAGAGGGAAAAACATTGGCACATGGCTTAAATCTTGTATCACAGTGGGCAGTCATTTGCACATCCGAGTGTTTGTTCATTTGTATTGTGTGTATAGTTGTATGGTGTATCTAAGGTTAATCTGGCTGTAGGAGTTTACCAGAACATATCTACACTCCCTCATCCTCTACATGCAACTTATCCATGTTAAAAGCATTGTTTTGATTTAATCACAGAATTCTACTGCATGAAATTCCTTCCTTTTTCCCTCATATCTGTCCCTTCATCTCCTATGCCCGTCTCCCCCCTCCTCTTCTATTTCCACCCTCTGCAGGTTTTCCTTCATTGGCCCCTTCAAATGTTAGAGCTTTACATTGGTCGAGCATCTTTGATGATACACTGGACAACTCTGGATGGATACTCATCGTCTTGGATGTGATCGAAAATTATTAGCTTGATGTGGAAACTGTACATTGCTGTAATCATCCACATGCATTATTTTTTAAAATCTAAAATCCACCACAACATCAAAGTCACAACCAACATTAACACAAGAGATAAAAATTCCTACATAAAATTTAATAAAGAAATTGAATATTTCAAAAGAAGCGTTCCCCCAAAAAGTTCCCCATGAAACCTGGCTCAAAAACTACTGACCCATATTGTCAAGAACAGATTAAGTCCATAAATGCCGTGCTAGGTCACGAGTTCAGTGAGTAAATTTTCACGACTTGTTAATTCTAACCAGCGTAATTTGTCCTTGAGCTGTTCTCGTGTACAGTTTGTTTGAAACACTTTTGTTTTAGAGATGGAAAGAAAGTGGGGCGAGATAGAATAAATGTATAGCTAGGAGTGACAGAGCCGTTCTCGACTCCGTGATTTTGATGAACACTTAGAAGGGAAGAGAAGGGGCGAATAAGGATAGATAGTTTAAGACGCTTAGTCGCGTTCAGAAATTCGTGCATAAAATGTAGAAAGCACGAGGGTTTAAAGATTTCAGTAGTTGTTTTGACATTTTAAATTGACCTTGTCTGTTTTAATGCGAGGCCGTGACCGACTTATACAATAGAATAAATTATACTGCGAGCTCAGCTCGGAGCTGACCGCACCAATGAAATCTAGGGATTTGGACGGTAGTTGCAGGTGGCTAGACAGTATAAAAGTCAGCCCAGACATATATCCTGCACTCCATACAGAAAACTTCAATCTGTGCAGGCGTCGGCACGATTCTGCCTGAAGAATCATAAAGCGTTGTACGACTTCATGTCTAGTCCACTATGGACATTTGAGATGAATCCATATGCCTGAATGAGATATGCCCACCGCTATTGTCCATCGTTCCCTGGTCTCTAACACCAGGGAATAATCGTAAGTGTTTGTCTATTGATGACTCAACCATGAACGAGGAGCTGAACATAAGTTATCCAGTAGGACAGGATTGCCGCATATACTAGGAGTGCTACCCAAGAATGCAAGATAAAGATGTATATAGACTTGCAACTAGTATGAATGTATGGCATACACATCTGTGAATTGTGATTGATTTGTCTGGATGAGGCTGGGCATTGACGGGCTCGATTATTATAAGCGTTAGGCACAAATGGCTGAGATGACATTGTCGCCAGAGACCATATTAGTGTATTGATTGATATATAGTAGGCAGACCAGATCTGAGATATATATAATTAGTACTTAGATTGTTAGTGAGTCAGAAGTATAATAATATTATAGGAATCTAGAGTAGAATTCTAGTGAAGTATTATTGAATTTGGATTTGATGCTGCTGATGTTGTCTTTACTATATAATAGATCTAGACAAAATTGTTAGGGTAATTAATGTAATTAAATTTGTGGCCCTGCAGGTCTGTTTATGAAACTTATTCAGATTGTTCTTAGGTGTGGCATGGTACGAAAGTTTAGATATTAAGTACCTCTTGATTTAAATGCAGTCGAAACCTTAAGTAGACGGATTCCCCCCAAATCCGTAACATTTAGAATAGCACATCGTAACACATATATTATTTTGTTTAAAATTCCTATTTCTAACCATGCTCTATGAGGTTTCTATATTATAGTGATTCAGCATCTCTCAGTGCTTGTGTTATGTCTGAGATGGTGTGCCCATAGAACTGGTCTACTCTGTTCTTGTAGACATGTGTTGTCTAGATTCAAACTAATATGTCTCTTGGCGATTGTCTGTGCCAAACCTGAATGGGTGCCATCCATTTGTTAAGTCTGAACTATTATGTCTTTAAGCTGACAACAAAATATTTCACTTCTCCCAGACCAACAATCAATGGTGTATCTGACCTAATGCTAGTCTATCATGGCTCAGTCCAAACGGTGCCATAACCATTGTGTCAACTTGTAAATACCTAATATGAATCGAGTTCTGAAAATGTCTTGTTCAAGACTAATAACAACCCCCCAAATCAGGAAGTTGGCAAAAGCTTTAATTTGGCCTCCCTCCCTGTACACAGCCCTAACAGTCGATGACAATCAAATGCTCCAAACGACAAAGTCCTATTTTCTCTAATGTTCACTTTCCCCAACTTCTGATACTGTCTCTACTTTAAGAGGTCAGATTGCCAGAATGACCACCAGATGGTAAACAGATACATTAGGGAGGCTGGCTCTCAAACTGTCTGTGTCTAAATATACATGTACGTATGCGTGTGCATTAAAACAGGCAAACATGATTGAGTACCAATAAAAAAAAAAGTGTTCCAAGGACAGAGTCAGGACTGAGAGAAAGTGAAGATTCTCACCTGAAGGCCAACAGGTATGGGTCGGGTCAAGGTGCCCTCAGGCAACACTGCCTGCACCTGGGGTACAACATTAGAGCTGAGGACTCCCCCCTCCATGCCAATCACTGTGCTTTCTTGCTTGACACGTGTCACACGAGACACCAGGGCAAAATACATGGGCAGATCAGTGGTCAGGATACGTTTGATCCGCTTCTTAGACAAATCTTCTTCACTGTCCAGTTCTGAGTAAAACAAAAAAAGAAATTTTAAAACTCACAAAAGAATAGCCAACAAATGTCATCTCTGTATATATTCCCCAGCATCATATCAATATTTCATCTTCAACGTTGCAAAAACATCACCAATCATTTTGTTATCAAATGTCTCCCCAGATCAGATTTTGGAGACATACTGATTGGCCTATAGATGTATATGTGAGTGTGCATGAGAAAACCCACAATATGTCGCCAACATGACATTTTGAGTTCTGTACACATAATAAAAGACAAGACATTTCTGATAAATTGAAGTCAGTGACCCCCTTAAAACAAGATTTTGAGAAAACGGCATTTAATCCTAAAAGTGGCAATAGCTAACTGACCCATTAATATTGGAGTGATTGCTGTTAGGAGACCGTAGTGTAATAACTAAGCCGTTATAGAGATCATACTGAGTAGTATTCACTGCGCATCTACAGTTTACCCTGTAACATGCCACGGTCCCCTAAACAATAGCAAAGTTGGAAATTTTTGGATCTTGGTAGGAGACCGTAGTCTAATTACAAAGCCTTTATAGAGATCATAGTGAGTAGTGTTCACTGCTCGTCTACAGTTTACCCTGTAACATGCCACAGTCCCCTAAACAACAGCCAAGTTGGAAGTTTGTGTCGGACCCATATTTTCACTTCAAAGCCGTTTTTCTCAAAATCAGCTCTGTTGACATATTGTGGGTTTTCTCATGCACACTCACATACAGTACATGACAAAGGCCATGCTGTACAAGCAATATTAGACATTTAAAGTGAAGCACAAAAATCAATTAATCCATATGCTGGAATTTGCAAGCCAACCTTTATTCACATTCTTGTGCATCCTGCAAAAATTTCAATTTGAGTTAGGCCGACACAATTATATAAGTATCGATTTTCACTGTAAACTCTGCGAATATGATAAAATGCAAAATTTAACCATGATTTTAAAATTTCCCTATCAATGTTTCTGATACAACACCAATATTGCATGATCAATTTATGGAACACTGGCAACATTTCACAATCAACTTACCAAATACAACACGAATACTTCAGCACAGATAACCACAACACTGATTTCCTAAATAGCTAAATGGCAGCTTAAAAAATATGACAGGTAAAAATTTTGGACATGCAGGATTGGGATCAGTTTCCAATTGAAAAGCAGATGGTGTTTTGGAGTTAAAAAAAAAGGATTTAAAAATTGGTATGTTCAGGACATCTCTCCCCATCCAAAAAGGTCTAAGATGATAGACGAACGAAGCTTTTTTTTTTTTTTCACTTTAATTTCTAATTCTTTCGTAATTTATTGTATAGCTTCCTTATGGTTTGTTTTTAACATGAGGCTCTGTGACATACACCTTTTTCTCCTCTACTTTCTGCCACATTTTATCTGAAATATGACGTGGATCTTTCAGGATATTATTACTGATTCACTATCAAGGCAGGCTTACTCACTGATCCTCAGCAAGAGCTGGTAGTAGCGACAGGCTAACAATGGCTGTTCTATCTTCCAAGATTCTTATATGTATATTCATTTTCAGACATCGTTTCACTTGATCTATGTATTATTTTTTTTGCCTGTCAAAGCTTGAAGGACTTGACATCCAAAATTTGCTGCCCAATTTTTTCCGTTCTCCCATGGAATTTAAATTTGCTGTTTGTTCCCATCTTGGGCCTTTGTAAAAAAAGCTACTTTTTTTTTTTCCCTCCTACTTTCTGCACATGGATACTGTGTCTAGTGTTCTGGGTTGAGAGAAGACTGTAAGGAGCAGAACGGTAGTACATTCTGTATAAAATCTGATCACTTTATACATGGTGTAGGTTTAAACTAGAAATTTCTTCTGCTATGAAGTAACAATGATCTAAGGCAGACATGAATATTTCCAACTTCTCTCGCAACTAAACACAAACACCCCCACCCCTTCTCGCCTTTCTTTTTACATGGATCCAGCAGTGTCTCTCTGGCAAATTTAACACTGCCATGTTCCATACTTCTCTTGTGCCCACCATTTCGATACATTGCATGGTTCTTCAAACCAGTTCAGTTTATTATCTCCTCAGTCGCACTGTATGACTAATCGATCAAACTAAATGTTACAGACACTCAGGACATCCCTAGGAGATACTAGGAGATAGTGCTGTCTTGTCGCTGACATAATGCAAAACAACACAAGTGGGAATCAAGATTTAGGAAATGACACTGTGCTAACAACACTGCAGGAAGCAATCAAATCTTTCAAGAATGACAGTAAATGCAATACACTCTTGGGAGGAATGATATCTAGATAACAATATTAAGCAGAAAAATTCCAAGACAGGGAATGAGGTTTACAGAAAGACATTAAGCAGGAAAGACCTGGGGAGGGAATAAGATTTTCAAAGAATGACAGTAAACTAAAAACACTGAAATCAGATAAAGTGAAAAAAAACAAACCATTAAGCAGAAAGGATCATCTAAAAGTTCAAATACACATTTCAAATTCTGGCCCTATCCCTGCCTGATAAAAACCCCGTAATTTTCTATTTACATTTTCCTTGCACTGAAATGTACTTCATTCAGTGAATAAGAGATTTTCAGTGCTCACAAAATTTTAAGCAGAAAGAAATTTTAAGGAAATTTTCCTGCGAACAGAAAAAAAAAAAAAATGCAAACCTAGACCGCATTCTATTGCTGAAAATCTGGACATACCAAACAAAATGTTATGTCATGATCTGATTCTGCACTTCTGAACAACTTTATGCATGTCAATGAGAGCCCTAGGTCTCATGTCAGAGATAACATCTGCATCAGCAACTTGTTCAACTTATATGACAATTTCCACTGATCAATTTTCTTAACAAAGAAATGACTGATACAGTTTTGTTTCCATTCGGTTGTCATATAATCAAAAACACAACAAAAATACAAACATTATAATTATAAACCACAAAAAGTACAACTAAACACAACGGTAATATAAAACTATGACACTAATAATATACACCGATGTACATACCCAACAATCCTAAATATGCAAAACAGGGATCCATGGGTCAGCTAAAGTGACCTTAAGTCACTCGGGTCAGCTACGGTGAGCTTGAGTCCCTCTAATATAGTAATAATTTAACTCGCAAATACATTTAATTGATGTTGGATTACTGCACTTAGGTTCTAACTGCCACACTGAAATCTGATGTGTTTTACACTCCATGCTGAGAAGACTTCAATGTAAAGGAGACAAAAATCTGAAGCAATTAATTCTGTATCATCCAAACTGCCAGCTGGTCAATGCTGACTATTGCAGACACTGTGCAATGAAACTTCTCCTGTTCAGTCCTTGACTTGGATAGTTCTAGATGATCTATTCAAATGTCCTGACAACATCCTAATGATGTTATCAAATGGAACAATGTTTAATATTTTAACTAAACCGATATAAATCACACTAAATATATCATATACATATATTTTATTGTGCACGCAGGTGGACTGGTTTCCTTTACACATGACAATTCAGTCTTCCATGGCCAATCACCTTCATAATTGTTAACCGCATCAGTAATTCCAAACTTCTACAACATTAAGTTTGTCAACAAATCCTTGCTTTAGATTATAAGATAACTGGGACAATAATAATACAAAATAACAAACAAAAATTAAGGAACAGCAACGTTTAAAAACTTTTATCTTATAATTTCACCCTGTGTGCATTTGGACCCCACTATGGCTGACTTGCCCTGAAAGGACTTGATATGCCAGTCTAACTTGAGCAGGTGAATGTAGATTATGTTTTACTAGTAAAGAAGGATGATAGATTGATCGTCCAGCTGCGCACACAATTGTTACAACAAACATGCAAAGCCACAACAGGTGCTCACTCCAAAGACTGGCTATGGATGCCTGACTGCCTTCAGCCCCACCTTCTGCACTGCTACCTAACGCCTCTGCAACAGCATCCTCTGTAGCTTGCATGGGGTGCTCATACCAGGTCTCTCCATTGTCACTGCGTAAGATGACCACCTCTCTCTCCTTACCACGCAGAGACGCAAAATGGGGAACTTCTAACAGCACAGGTCTATCCAGGCAAAGAGTTGAAAAACAGAAATTGAAATTATCTATAATAAAAATGAGAGAAGAAAGAAGTCAAATTTTCCAATCAATGTAAACAATTTGTGGCATACTGGATGGAATCTGTATTATCATCTGTTCAACAACTCTCTCTTTACAAGCACAAACCACACTCAGTTGATGAATGCTTGATTGCTGAGACGTTGACGAGACCAAATTATTCCCATCACCAATTCCTAATGAAAACTTTCCTGTGAAGACTTGATGTCAAATCCAACACTCCTTTCTTTGTAAAGAGTAACCAGTTTATTCACCCCATTTTCCATTTTAAATTTTTTTTTTTTCTGCACGGATTGGAAACACCTTTGGCAAAATACTTAGGGTCGTAATTACAAATTCCAATGACGAATTTCCATGGAATCAACAATGGCCAACATGGATAGAGAGATATCAGAAAGCAACTCTTAAACATCTCCAATAAGCTCCACACAGCGAAATCCAGGAAAAACGAAAATACACCTAGGCTGAAGGAGGATACATCTGTGCCAGGAATGGGACAGAAAGACAGACATATAAATAGCAATTTAAACTGACTTAATGGTTCTCATACTGTCAACAGTAATAAAAGATTGACATGAAACAAGACTGAGCAAAAGAAAACAAAAATGACAGAACTTTCACTCTTTGCTGCAGGCACCCTGTCCTCCCCTGTTCCCCATTACCCCTACTTTGCTTTCTTACATAAAAACCAATAATCAGTATGTAGACATTCTATTGTGAAATTCACCCCAGGAACTTTGTGTCTCACAAGCCCCACTGTTTTCCCGCATAAGTCCCAGCAATCAGTACCCAGACATCCCAAGACATTTCTGCCCACCCCAGAAAGTTGGTCACCACAGGGCCCTGTATTGTCCTGTCCCAGTCACTGGTATCCAGAGGTTCTAATGCAAAACTCACATCCCCCCCCCCCCCCCAACTCCTACTCTCTATCTTCCTGCATAAGTCCCAGTAATCCATATTCACATATTATATCCCAACTAGATGACCTACCGGGCATTGCCTGGAATAAACAATCATGTGCCCCCCCCCCTATATGTTCAATTGTTTTCTCTGTTCCATTTCTTTTTTTCTTGATAAAGGCGAAAGCCGAAAATTCAAACATTTTCTGTCTTCTCTTCAGTTTGCTTTGTGTCGTTTGGGTTTTATTTTTCACCCAGGATTTTGCAACATACAACTTTTTCTTTTTGCCCGATTTTAACATTTCAGACTTGCTTCAGAACTCATGCACACCAGAAAAACTACGCACCACACTGAACGCTGGATACGGTTATTTTTTATGACATGGACGGTACCATAATATTACAAAACAAACATGCAAAAATACAGATGTTGCATAGCAATAAACATTGGTTTTTAAAAAAAAAATACATGCTTGAAGTAAACAACTTTTAATCATAGCCATCATCTTCCTAATCTCAACTGCCACCTTCCTGCCAAATTTAAGGCCTGAAGAGTGTATAGTTTGGTCAGTTAGTCATGCCAAAGGTTGCAAGTTACTGAAATATATAATAGATATAAAACTCACCCTACAAACTCCTCTGTCTTCCTGCATAAGTCCCAGTAATTAATATCCAGACATCGCAACATAACAACTCACCCCAGGAACTTGGTTCCCACAGGTCCCATCTCCAGTACCCGGGCTGCCAGACCCTCCCCTTCCAGCATAGGTGGTGGTTTGGTCAGCTTCTCTTTCTTGACCAATCGGCAGGTGACCCGTGTGGGCATGCAGCACTTGCGTGGGGGGATGATGATGCGCACTCCTGGGTGACGACATCCCCTCATGGCCCCACCTCGGGCATCCACCATGAAGCTGATCAAGAAACTGGAATACAAGAACAAACATCTGTGAACATAATCAAATCCATGCAACGTGTGAACTCCGCCCTGTGGATGAGTGGTCAACATTCCTGGAACCATCTGGCTACCCATGGTCATCAGTTATTCAATGTGTTTGAACACATCTGATATATTTAGAAACTTACAAACAATCATCTCCAACATAAAAAAAGACATCCTAGTTTTGCTGAAAACAATTCACAAAAAGAAGAACCTCTTCAAACATCCATTTTTTTTTCTTTCAGATCTTGTCAAAATTTGTCAGTACTGTCTTCCAATTCTGCTTCCGTAGTCTTACTTGTCACCAGGTGATCCAGTAATGCTCATCAATATGTTAATGCCACCTATATTGTTTGCAGTGTTAATTGTCCCTGAACGATATGGTGACACTTGTCAAAATGTTGAATATCATTGGAGAAATTGTAGCTCTTCTTCAGTGATTTTCTGGTGACAATTAACATTTTTACAAAGACTGCCATGCCATCCCCATGACAAGTTAAGTAGCCCTATCGTTCACCTCCATCAGGCCAGATAGTGAATATTGTCACATAGTACAATTCAGTGACCTCAGATGGCGACGTATTAAACAAATATGACCGGGACTTAGATCAGCACTGACTTTGTGTTATGGAATGTCTGAACATATCAAATATCCACAAATTGATGTAAATCATTACCCCTGATGCGTCACTCAAAGATCTGATGTAAACACACACACACCCCTCCCCCCCAACTCTTTAATTTCTGGTGCAACCAAATAGAAAAACCAATCGATGAGCCTAAAGAAAATCAAGATTGATAACTAGACAAGGATTAATAAAAAAAAATACCCATGAGTGTCTTATCTTGGCACAATTTTCAGTGGCAGCAAAACTTCTTACTGCAGTTGGCTGTAAAATTTCATCGGCATAGCAAAAATTATAGGCCTACATACTCAGGAATTATATATACTTCAGCAAACCTTTCTATACATATATAGCTTTGCTAATAAATATCTTCCCTACTAAATATCCTTTTCAATAAACAAAACTTCCCAACAGCAAGCCTTCTTTATATTACAACAACAACAACAATAATCCTCCCTGTTGAAAATCTCGAAAAGAAAACAACATCAAATCATAGGCTACTGACAATCTTTCTCTCCCATTCACTTCACACTGGTCAATCCCCAGTAATCTTTCTACACTGCCATCTCTGAATATCTACCTGTGCATGTTCATTCATGCTTCTGCTTTTGACTTTACACAGAAAGAACATTTGATCCTTCCCACGACCCCCCCCCCCCCCGGACCGTTTTTTCTTGTTGACATTTTCCAATTCTATTTCCATACAGGTGCACCCAACCACTCGCTCTCCTAGCTTCCTACCACTGCCTCACACAATGTTCTCTGCTTGCATACATGAAGATGCTCACTCAGAGGGAAACTTCACGTATTATACACCGGCTACCCGTGTTGCAGCTGCCCCGAGGTCACCGGATTAAATTCCGTTCACCTAGAGCTGCCCCCATAATGGGAGTGACCAGCAGGACTGCATATAAACAGTGACTCTTTGATCAGTTACTATCTGTACCTGTTATACTCCAGCATGTGTAGATTTGGAAGCAAACAGCACACTTCACAGAAAAACTACACACCGCGCTATGCACTTGGATTTACTGCACTTATCTACACGCTACCGGCATCCAGCGGCGTGCACAATCATCCACAATGGCCTCTGTAACCCCTGCCGCTTCAGACAGCTATTTATTTGACCTCTTTTCCAATCCCGTTGTTCGTCTGGCTTGATTCCCCCAGACACGAATTACAGAAAGTTCTGAAGTCTGCTGCCTTGGTACCTGCCAAACGTGTGACTGCAATTAGTTTCACAACTGTCTTGATGAAGTGAAGGTCACTAACTTTGAATGCTAGTTAGTCATTATTTCAATAGGTACTACCGATCTCTCCTACAACAACACTAGATCTACTGCTACTATCATCTACAACCCCAACCCAGGATCTCCAGCCGATATTCTATCAAGTACACAACCGACCAGCTAGCTCCGAGCCCCGCATTCCTTCCAAACACCAGTAGCTACCACACTAGGGCCTAGGGTACACGGACTGGCAGATAAATTGGTGGTGTGGGGTGGAGGAGGGGGAAAGAGGAACGGGCACCAATGTTGTGATGCAACTCTACCCTACTACTCGCAAACAAAATGTTAACTTATTACTGACAGACGCGGCAAAGGTCAGATTACATGTATACAGCTCACCCTGCCTATTGTACAGCAGCACGATCAGGTTTAACTTCTCCGCGAACCTGGAATTTCCCTTTAGATCTATGGACGTATGTACTCAAAAGAGAAATGCGCAAAGAATGCCATAAGTTGCGCTGATTACGTTCACGTCCGTAAGGCCCTGGCCACACGAGCACGTTGGTAAATGGTGTACATCCGTATTAATTAATTCATTACGGGCTAGCCGCTGCAGTAGGTCCATGTCCCGTAAACATTACTTACTCATTGTTAGACGTCAAAATAGTCGCATGACCTACAACCGGCAGCAGACATTTCTGATTCAACCCCAGCCCCCAACCACCACCATCACCCACCGTTCCTTATCAATGATCTGACAAAGCCTTGCTGACCTCACGCGACTTGATCACGTGACCACAGATGCTCACCCACACATTCCTGCTCGCATGTGAACGCCCGTCACGTGGGGCTAGCACCAATGCACAATCAATCACAATGCCAACACGACCAGTTTCTGAACTGGACCACCTGGCCAATAGCTGGCTGACAGCTACAATAGTACTGTCTACAGACAATGCTCAGACACACCATTATCATCAGTAAATATTCTTTGAATTTCACCACACCTTGAATTGGTCATTTCCCTTGGTCTGCACAGGTCAGCAGCGGCACAAACACATTATTGCATACATAATACAGGACAGAAGCACAACACAGAGGCCGGAGGTCACAGACAGCAAACCGTTCAACTTTCCTTGCTGATAACAAATACACAGATGATTTGATTTGTCACGCTAAAAGCACTTTCAACTCTCTCTACACATAGTGGAGCTTGCACTGGCGTGCACTGATTAGTCACCCTGAAACAATACTCGGTCTTCCAATTCGGCATTTTGAAATGTTGACAAGGGTACGGGAATTTGACGGTGGGGTGGCAGCCACGATAAGGCATTCTGTACTGCAGGTATTGATAACAGATTCGTTCAATCATTATTTTGTTTGTTTGTTTTTTTTTCTTTTTGCCAAATACTCAGCCTTTTACGCTGTGGGGGGAGGGGAATGGTGAAGATGAAGAGGAGGGGCGGGTCAAAAGTGACATCGTCACCCATGCATTTTTTCGGGGGGAGATTAATGGAACGAGTGATTATCCCTGGGAATAGGACGGGCAAAGGTGTGTTAAGTTGGATATCAAGGGCGGGTGCTGGTTACATTCAAATATGTCATAATATAATCATGATTTATATGGTAAATAATGGCCATCCACTAATAATAATAATTTGTACAACTTCAAAATCATAGACACGGGGTCATTTGTTTTTTGCCAGGCCCAAAAATTTAGCAGAACCGCCCGCATTCCTCGCCTTACTGGCCGCCACTGTTGATTCAATAAAAGTACACTATATTCGAGTTTGTCCATGGCCATTTCTGGCACTGTTTTCTTTGATTCATTTTCATTGATGGATTTTTAAAATTATGATGTATCGTCACTAGGACATGTGCTCGTCTCGCAGTTGACGGTGACGACTTTAATGCTGACTTGTTCTGTCATCTGAAGGGCAAAGGGCAAACTGAAACCTCGTATATTTCACTTGCCCAAGATACCACTTTCTTTCTCTCCAACCCCTCTCCCCAATTTCCCCTGAGGTATTAACAATCAAAACTGCCAACACGTCTGCACACAGCAACGAGTCTAGACATCCCACACTATGGCACATGAAATGTACAGCACAGACATAAACTCCCTTGTCGAGTTCACATTCATCTTAACTATAAAATCTAAAACAAGAGATAATGATGCGGGATTAAAAAAAAAAACAACAACACCAAACAAAACAACAACAACAAAAATCCCCCCATCTATTTCCCTCCCCTGAGTGAGTAGTGTAATGCTCTGGCAAAACTACAGAACAAATCTTTTTTTTAATGTTGTCGTTTTCTTGGCTTTCCCAAAGTGCATTTACTCTTACATGATGGCATAAGTATTAAGCATGTCTCTCCAACTATCTGTGGAATTGCCGGAGATTCATCCGTATTATAATTTATTTATAGCACCACCACAGAACCAAAACACAATATGAAAATGAACGATCAAAACCACTGGCGGATCTACTAATACTACTATGAAACTAAAGAAGCCTAAGCTTATTAATAAGTGAATTTTGGATGTTGCCCTATTGTTGCTGATTGCGAAGGGGCCCTATAAGAAACAGTTCAGGATTAAGAGTCCCAAAAATGTAATTCCGCCACTGATCGAAACGACTGTTCTATAGCACTGATTGGCTCCCTGATACTAACCCCAGACACTGATAATATCTGTGTGAAAATCCACTAAATATCTTTTTCTACTTGAAGCTAAATTTTTCAGTATGTGTAGACTAATGCCTGCTCACATAATAGCCCTTTTCGGGGCTATAACAAACACAGTCCTGCCGAGGGTTAAAGAAGGAAGAAGAACAAGAAGAAGAAAACAGCCAAGATAAAAAAGAAGAAGAAATACATGTAAAAAAAATCAACAACAAATGAAGTTTTCCCTCTTTCTTTCTTTCTTTCAATGTTTAGTGCATGCCAAGAACAATATCCTCAGAAGAAAAAAAAAAAGAGCTACAGGCTATAATAAATGTTCTTTATTTCATAAAGGTGCAAATGCCTATTTTCACTCATGATGGTGGACCACATACCTGGCATTTAATTGTGAATATGGGCATTTCTTTTCTCTGACAATTTGGACCATACGGTATAACATACAATAGCAATGAGATGTGACACCTAGGACTACCATGGACTAACCGAGACAAATTGACAACAGATTTACAATGGTTAAACTGTTACCTTTTCCATTTCAGTTTGCTAATGTGGATTAAGAAAACAGGAAAATGGAACCATCAACCAATCAAATCAATAGCTGGAAACACATGTTGAAGAGGGGGGAGGGGGGGTAAACTTGATTTTAGTACCCTTTATCATGGTGTTGACAGGGGTCAAAGAAATACAAACTTGGCATAGAATTAATGAACTGTTCATGTTCCACTTGAAAATTGTCAGTAATCAAGTCGAATCTATGATCAACTGACCTGTTTATCAGAAATTATATCTGACAGCATGAAGATCTTAACTAGAAACACCACTCTGTCATGTCCACTCTAGTCTCAGTCATTTCTCCCTGGATGGTCATCCATAAAGTACGCCAGATTTTTGGCTATTTTTTACACACACACACACATACACTCCCATGTGCTTTTTTCACAGCTGGGCCTAACCCCAATCCCCCCCCCCCCCCACCTTCTACAGCCATTAGAATGGTGAATGTTGATCACAAGGCCTTGACATCTGAAAACATTGTGCCATTATGCATGGAATGTACCTTTTGAAAGATGTTTTTTATAATTCAACAACTTAATTTGCTGAAAAAAAGTAAACAAAATTAAATTTTTCAATGACCACCATAACTGAAAACACTTTCACTGTTTATGTATGCTGGGGAAACCCCCCCCCCCCCCCACCCTCCACTACGTATACGGTGTGTACTTGATGGATTGCTCCCTGTCATAATCTCTCTGGTCATATGCCAGACAGAAATTAGCTTGGGTCACATTAAGAATGTCAGTTCTGTCCATGTCAAGATATCCCTTCTGTCAGTATGACATTTCAACTGTGTCAATATCTGACATAAAATGTTCAGTACTTACCCAGAGTACACAGGTGAGCGGTCCACTGGCACATTATCTGGATCGAAGCTAGTGCTGAAGGAGGAGCCACTGTAGGAACTGAAGCGATTGGCCTCAGAAGTCACAGGCAAACGTCCTCCTGCAGTGGATGGAGCAGCGCTATACACAGCATGGAATGACTGGCTGGTAATCTGGGCATCCATGTAGTCCTGTTAACAGATGGTGGGATGCAATACAATGATATTTTGCGTAACTTCAAAACTGACTTCATGTCATAATCACAACAGTGTCATGTTTGATCAGTGACATCTGAACTGTTATTATCTGGTAAACAATATACTTACTCATTCTATTCAAATCAGATTTAATATTAACACTTTATTCTTTCTTCCACTAATGACCACTGCAATGATCAGCTTTCTTTTATTTCATTATTCATTAATATGGTTTATTTGTGGTCACTAGCTCTTAGACATATGATATTTGCACTCGACTGAGTTTTCATTAGTTAGTCTTTTTCATATCAATCTGTATTTAACATCAATATCCTTATGGTACTCAAAAGCTTAACAATCATGTATAGATAATTATGTCTTGTATGATTTGTGGAGAAAATAGTTCTTATGGGCTGTACATGAAGGTTTGAGTTTATCCATTACCTGCTAATGCAACACACACATGGTAATGCTGGACAAGAATAGGCTGGGGCTCTCCCATACACCTTTCTAAGTAATCTCATTTGTACTTGAATATGGCAAAAAGTTTTATCAGTAAAACAAATGTTATACAGTATTGTCATTTCTGTACTGCAGATCCCTAATACAACTGCAGACCAGGAAGGACTCCAAACTCATCTTAAAGGAAGTTTTGTGACCAATTCTGAGAAGATACTTGAAACTTTTCCAAGTTATTGATTTATTTTCAAATTTGCTTCAAGATAAGAAATATATACATGTAAATAAGACGGGTGTTCATTTATACAAAAAGCAGTGTAGTCTGGCACCCAAATCTAAGGAAAGAAAAAAGGTAAATTACCAGAAAATAACCCCAATATGGAAGACATACTGACTTACAAGAGATGGGTATAGAATGGTTAGAACAAAGTGGATATTACATTTAGAACAAAGCAGATAATACAGTTAGAATAAAGCGGACAAGACAGTTAGAACAAAGCAGATAATACTATTAGAATAAAAGCCAGTCACACCCAAGCTGATGAAACAGATCATAAAAAGTCAGAAACCATCACATGCACACAGAACAGGTGATACTGCATGTAGTTTGATATGCATAGACACACACAAATACACATACAAACACAGGTATACATTCAGCAGATAACGAAAGAATTGGTATCAAATGTTCTATATGAGTGTATGAGGGAAAAGGATAGGTATTGATAGATATGTGGTGACCACCACCCCATGGAGAGAGCTATCACAACTTTTGCTTCTGCTCCACAACAAATGAGTCATCATTATATTCAAAATAAAAGTTAAGGGATTTAAGTAAGAATTTTGGAAAATTTCTGAATTTTCTAATTTTTTTTTTAAACAAAGAACTGGGTACAGATAAGGCTACCAATGACACAAAGGGAAAATAATGCCCAGTTTTCAATGCCATTCTTTCAGACAAGGCTCTGATATGGTCACAACTGGCCTGGTCTAGGCCAAATGTTGTGTTTAAAAAAGCTGACAGACCTGATCCTCTCCTTATTTAAATTTTTCTGAGATCGTTTGCCACTTTGAGCTACAAAAGAATTCTCTGGCTTCTTCACTTTGACACTGTGACACTGACGTTTGTCCAAAGGTTCAGGAAACAAGAGATTTGTTCTTAGAAATGGACTTTATGCATTTACTGAGTTTGTCACTCTCAATGCTAACTACTTTACTTCCAAATCAGGGAACAGGTGACTGCAACTTTACATACAAACAGCCCAAAAGAAATGGCCAAACATGTTGTGAAAACCTATGTAATTGTGTGTCTTGATTTCAAAAACACTGGATAATTACTTTGCATACTGAAATCCTGTCGTACACTGTAGCTAATTGAAGGCAGTCTCTATATTATGTCAATACTATTGTGCTTTATAGGTAACACAAAAAAAATCCATCTCATTGGCTGCAAAAATGAAATATCAAAAAACCTTGACAAAAAAAAAGGCAGTATCATATTTATATTTCTGCAAAATATGTCCCTTATCCCGCTTTGTGCCATCAGTTCTAAAGTTTCAAGCTTAGTGAAATATGGATTATGTGGAGAGAGTTTAATGCTTGACTGTGTCTGCAGGATGCTAAACATTCTTGCCCGGTTTATCTCATTAAATCCAGCAAATCAAAGTCAGAAATTTGTCAGACATTAAGGCTGATTTGGTGGCTTGGAATTTTTTAGTTTCATGTATTCACAACTATGTTTTCATGCACAACCATCTCCATAATATGTAAGAATGTATACATGTTTCAGTAATAATCAGGTGGTCCAGGGCTGGCCAATCTACTAAAGTAGGTATGATATTCTAGCCCTTGTCAATCAAGTCAGTGCTTGGTGACAAAGCACAGCCGATCTACAAGTGTGTCATGGACAGATCATCAGAAATTTATCCACAATTAGTAAGTTAGAAATACCAACCTGAGCAAAAAAGTTCCTGATATCAAAGATTAAATAAGCCAATAAATGGTGACAAAATATTTGCAAATTTGTGAAGAAAATTTAGACAACCTGAACCAGCAAGCATAAAATATTGCATATTATTTTGGGAAAACTATGCCCAATGAGACTGGCTAGCTGGGGGGTGGATAGGTTATATAAGCAAGAGACTGCAAGGTGTGATATTTTACATCTTTTTTTGGCTCTTCAACTGTTATTTCCATTTCCCCTGCATCAGCTGCCAACACGGAATCATCAGGCAGGAAAGTGACGGTGTCTGAATTGCGGTCGATGGTGCTTGGGGAGGCTGAGTATTGGCCCTGATAGACCACATTTTGTTGGTCCCACTTATCAGGCGATGCCTGGTCACTCCAGCCTCCCGGCGAAACAAGCTCGGGCGCGTCTTTGCCATAACGGAAAGACTGCCGAGCATACAGATCCTCAGTGAAGGGTGCACCTGAGGAATCTGAGGGCTGCAGAGGGTGAAGGTAGATAGCTCAAACAAGAAGTTTTTGTAAAGACATCATATCTGACAGAGTTTCAAGTCAGCGACTCTGTCATCCTAGGCAATCCTGGACATGAATGACAGCGGTATGAATAACTGATTGGCTAGCAGTTTCAATCATCAGTATATATCTCAATGGCCAGTGAAAAAATGACGTATTTGCCATTTTGTTGGGGGAGAGGTGTTGCGATAGTAAGATTAACAGTGATGCATGTATCATGCAACTGCTTATCTTAGTATCATGGATGAGAGATTATCTGTTTTTATTGACATGTGCAGTGATGATGGTGTCCCTATGTCATGTTTGAGATGTGGGATAACAAATACGAAAATATGATTATGTCAGTGGTATCTTATATTTATAGCACACAGGAAGGTATAGAGACCTTCAGCCTTTGCACTCCCAGGTTCCCTAGCAACCATGCAAACATATACAGCATGCAACAATATCCAGGTCACAGGTCAATCAATACTATAGATAAAACAACAGTATATAAAACATATAGCCAAATGCATGAAACAAATGTATGCATGAAGAGGAGGGAGAGGACAGAGAACGAAGGGGCAGTGGAACTTATATAGACAGGATATCCAGGACAATGGCTCAGAGTCTGTGAAGTATGATTTTCTTATAAGATATCTTCATAACCTTTGGAGTCTTTTGTTTATCGAACATGTTACTCTCTTAGCCATGGAACACATAAGCATTAGATTCTTCACACACACAGACACCTACTCTCTCAGTCTCTGATTGTTTATACAAGGACAACACAATGACAGAATACTACCGACCCACTGGGTTTAGTCACATACGAACAGTTTAAAAGTTCAGATTGGCCGAGATCCAAAATGTTCATACTTTGTGTTGTTACTTCGTTAGAAGTTCAGATATTCAGATGTGATTGGTGATGGAAGGAAAGGACTCTATACGAGAACCAACATGCACATTCTTCTAGCACTCGACAGACAGATGAAGTTTATGTTAATTTGAGGTCAGTGTGACAAGAAATAGGAGATTGGTCAGTGGTCAGTTTGATCTGAGTGGAGAGACAAAAGTCAGCTGACTGACCAGCAGAAACCATGCTAAGCGAGAGTTAGTTCACACAAATCCTCATTCATCTTCTGCATGCACAGGTTTCAATGCTGATGTGTATTTCACTCACAAAGACTTTAACTCAATTTTTCACTTATTCAGTCATACACAATTTCTACCGTTCACCCTCCAGGTCACACACTCATCTGAATCACTCACTCGTCTACTCACATATGCATGTGCTCCTAAAGATAAGGTTATTTAGTCACTTCACCAATACAACACACGCACTATGGTCATTTTGCAAACATAAATACCACAGCCAACTCAAAAGAATCACTCTTGTGCCCCCCCCCCCCCCCGCACCAAAATATTCCCACTCACTAAATAAATGTAATGCCCAATGACCCCCCCCCCCCCCTTCAAAATGACCACTTCTTCATGCTCTTTCACTGCCACACTCTTTTTTCTTCCTGACCACTCATAAGGCCACAGCCACTCAGCTTTCACCAACCTCCCCCTTTCACACAATGGGCCTGTCTTCTGCAAGGTCAGGAATCACCTGGGAAATTTTACCTTTTTCAAAAACGCATCATCTGCCACATATTTCAGATCATCCTCTTCGAAAAAGTCTCCAGTGCTTCCCCCTGTTGATCGCTCTCTCGTGGTGTCCAGTGTGAGCGAATCTCGATTGGAGCCCAGGGTGGAATAATCACCGGAGTAGAAGACACTGTCCAGCCGAGATTTGTCTGCGCTGGAGTTCTACACGTCAGACAGACAATGAGCTTACAATGAGAGTGCTTTGCCAGACATTCAACTGGACACACATTTGGCGAGTGTGAGCTACATAGCATTGGTTTCATAACATTTGTGCTAGAAAGACAGAGTTACATGGAACACACCAATAATGACAAAGTGAAAAAGATATTGCATAACACATGTATATATGGTGTAACTCAGATCAACTCTTGGGTGAAATATGCTTGGTTGGATGGGAGGCAGGGAGGTAAGACAGTGGTTGCTGATAATAATGTAGAAAAGACCTTTCCGAAGATACGACTATACATTAAATAATGCTGATGTCAGGTGGCTTACCCAATAGTCATGTATGTCTCCTCCTTTTAGTCTTAATTTACATATCCCCCTCATGATAATGAACAAACATCTTACGTGGTTGTTGTTTCCTGAGCTGCAGCAGTTTCCATTAAAGGCTACAGAAATGTTCATGCTGTTATTGTCTGTTGTCTAATGTATAACACACAGCAGCAAAGTGGCAGGGAAAGCTATTCTTTACCTGAAGTCATTCAGGATGTTAGCATTAAGTCTTTTTTTATCTGTACATTAGAATGAATTTCAAACTCGAGAAACATTGATAATTGTACAGAAAATCTGTGCCATTACAGATAACATCTAATTTCACTCGTCATAGTCTGTTCTACATTGATATATTAAACTTGATATGACCCAAAAGGCATTAGGGATGGGGATGGGGAGGGGAGGGGAGGCGATTTCATTTGATACAACCGTAAGTCAATCCCAGGGGGTGGGAAATAATTCACTGGATACCACCCTAACGGCATGTATCCACTATGGGGAGGGGGTTGGAAACCTAAAAACTGTGAAGCACAAATCACACCAGAGTAACAATAAGACCCTAATTCGAGCCCGGAGGGGGAGGGAAATAATTCACTGGATACTATCCTAATGGTATGTATCCACTAATGGGAGGGGTTTGGAAACCTAAAGACTGTGAAGCACAAATCACACGACAAAAACATTACAATAATAAACTACCAACATTTTTCCGGCAATAATGATGTAATTACAGAAGTTCTCAATGTAAGTATAAGGATTCTTGATGTAAGTACAGAAGTGAGAACAGCCAAGCAGACATAGGTCAAGACTGTGATCTGTGATGTCAGTGAGAGAAGCACAACACGTAGTCCGACAGAACGAATCTTAGATTCAATGTTAATCAAATGGAAAAATCTTTTCTCCCTGTTTGTGGAGACACAAGGAAAGTCTGAGTTGTGTTTAAGAGCATGCAACTCTGCTAATGGTAAGGGTTAGGACAGGAAAATTTGGGTACAGGAGGCCTACAGAGGTGACAGTGTAGATTGCTGATGGAGTCAGTGACACGGACTGGAAAGGGACATGCTGATATTTGATTTGTATGGTCAGAACATACACGGACAGAAAGTGTTAGTGTTTGTCACTTCTTGGATTCTTCCAATTTTCTTTACAAGAAAACTGGGACTTGGTAGTTTTGTTGTGCGTTTTCTTTTAGACCATCTTATGGAAAAGTAAGCAGAATGACGATACTTTTTCTTTGAACAAAGTGTGCATGGCATAAAATCTGTCTTTATGTGGTCAAGGCATGTCAGGCATAAACTCTAACTTTATATGGTCAAAGTGTGTCTAGTATAAACTCTGGTCAGAGTAATTTAGGAAAAGTGAGTTCAGTTGACAAGGAAAGGTCATCTTGTCCTCCACGAGGACCAAACAGGAGCCGCACAAAATATGAGAAGCAGCTTACTCTGTCCTTGGGAGACAAAGTGTCCCCATGATAATATCTCATCTCTTCCTCATAGTCCGGACCATTTTCCAGATAGGATGGGTAGTGCATGGTAGCTCCCATCTGACTGACCTGTCGCCCCCGCTGATCTGTGGCTGGATACCGCAACTGTACATCCTACAGCAAGAGAGGGGAGAGGGAGGGTGGGGTGGGAGTACCACCTCAACCACTACAATAGCCAATACAGTCTAGTGCAACACGCACATATCAACACATACATATCAGTAAGGAAAGTGGAATGCCACAACAGTTAAACTATATACCGAAACATGAAAACAAAATAAAGGCATTAAAAGCTCACTGTCATGCAACCGTCAATATGTCATCTATTGTCATATATGGTCATATACTGGTCAGTCCTCTGAGATGTTTCCTTCAGTACGTCCTCGACCTGACCTCACTATTATTAGGTTTCTTTTGTTCAAACAAGGAAGAGAGAGAGATCCCTGAACACTTTGGTTGTACCAGCATCATGAACTCCTCGGTTGCTGTCTATCGACTGTCAAATTTTGTTGGCTATGATCTTGTTTGTTTATATTTCTGTCCCTCCCTCAGCCTTCCTGGAGTCCTCAGGAAGGACTGTCATGTCTGCATTGTCTTGTCCAGCTTAGTTTTAGGTGTCAGATTGAATGAAAAATGTAATGGTAATGACAGTGCAGAACACTTTGACATGCAGAGCCTAAACTAGATGTCAATTTCGTATGGCAAATGTCACACACAACACAGACAACAAACGTCCTGAAAAGAAGACAGAGACATTCTACACTTGTCTGTAACTACAGCTAAGCAGGAAACAAGAACCCTGGATGGCAGATAAAATCAAACTTCGCTGCCAAAGTAAAAAAACTGATCAGCTGGCTGTGACAGTCAGTCAGTCATGTATAAACTCATCAGTCAAATTGAATGTTCATCATGTAGTCTATCAATTTTGACAAGAGGGAAGACAAAATTTAGTGATGGTAGCTCGAATATGACGATATTCAGCATATTAAAATACATCGAAAATGTTTACACATCTAACCATCAAAACTATCTTAGTCCATCCATTTCAACTGTACATGTGAAGAGACATATATATAAATCTATAATATGTACTGTTTATGAAGTCATCAGATGTTTAACACACAGACTTTGTATGATACACACAACGGAACTATTGAATATCCAATGCCACAGAGAATAGCAAAATTGATTTAAAACATCAAACTGACAACACAGAAAGAAAAAAAAAGACAAAAAATATCTAAAGCAACAGCTGCTCAATCTGAAAGCATAAGGAAAGTGGGATGGGGAAAGGTGGACCAAAGACACCATGTCCTTCAGCCCTGGGAGGGACATTGACCTGATCGAGCCAGCCCACAAAAGGACAGTCACATGGACTACGATAAATGAAGAGATATCATGTGTTACCTTGTCGAAAGAGGTATCCAGCGGGGAGGCGCTGCCTCCTACCTCCAGTGAGACACTGTCCTCTCCTGTTACATAGAAAGACAAAATTTGTGTTACTTCCTCCTACAAACAGATTTAAACATTTTTGTCACATCTTCTTTACCGTACATCTTCCAAGTTATTTATCTGCACTTCTAGCATAGAACATATTCACTGACAAGTAATATTGTTCAGTGCTCCAAGATATGATTTAGTGCTACAGGGCTGTACATTCACTGTTGATGGTAACTGATAAATAATTTCTCTTCCATGGCCAACATTTTAACAAAAAAGACAACATCTTCATTCTCAACCATACCCTATTTGTAACAAAGAGTATTCTAGGATGTTGCAACATTATTTGTTTATTATCAATTTCAAATTCATGGACTGCTGCTTATCAATTATCTTTACCACAGGTTTAGAAAATTTTATCAGCTCATTGCCAGAGATTCACTGATGATCCTGACCAGTCTCCACACTGAGGTGCCAAAGAGGTAGGTCAACTCTGAGATTGACATTCATTGTCCATGACATTGTTATTATATCTAACATATACGTACGGATATGAAACCTTTCTACAACATGTAACACATAATCTTAGGACATTTATGTATTCTACCATTGTTGCTGACAACAACAACATGCACCTAAAATGAAAAAGAACAAAAAAAAAAACAATCAAACATAAAAACCCTGTCTTGCATTTGATTACTAAATGCTACACTTTGTTATTCATAACTTTGTGATAGCTGAGACAGATCTGGTCATTTATTCTGTTTTCCCGGCAGAAATGTTCCCAGCAAACTGGTATGTACAAGGCCAACATTTGTGCTGCGACACAACACAAACAATGATACGGAGTTTCTGATATTTTTAAACAGATGACCAGCTGCAGATACTGCGTTAAATTATGACATTAGGATTTAACACTATATGGCCTTTAGCGTCTTTACAGACGGTCTTAGCAGCTAGAATATTCACTTTCACTTTGACTGACAGCTTCTCTCGTGGCTTATTCTAACACTATTTAACAGGATTTAACACTATTTATACATAAACATGTACACAGGAAGGGAAAAGGCTGGATCACCGTCAAAACAGCGCATAAAGAAACTAAAGAAGAAGCAAGTACCAACATAAAAATTTTTCATAAAACAAGCTTCAAAACAAAAAACTGATATGCAGCCCACTCTATGTACATCCCTTTTTGAAAACCACAGAAAATCTATAGGATTGCAACACAGCTTGGAACAAAGCTTAGAGAAAAAGTTATATGTCAGAAGGACCACATTAGAAATCTCTATAAATAAGTGAAGACTTTGAAACTTTGTGCTCTATAGGTATAAAAACGGCTGGATGTAAAATCGTGAAATTTTCTGTGCTCAGACAGAACGAGTATTACTAGGTTTTTACGATATCTGACTGCAGATTAAATATTGCAACGAATTTCTAAAAATAAAACTAAATATAGTTCATTTAATTTCTCCTAGCGTGTTTTCATTCTTTTTCACTGCCCGATATTTTTCGTTCCGCCATATCGTTTCGCGATTTTTAAAAATTTAGCAAAGTTGCCAAAGTTAGCAGCAGCATTTCACAGGCCTATGCATGTTGTAAATCGCAGACATTTAATCTGACTAAAAATAATAAAAGATTTATTTAGGCATAATAAGCACAGACTTTCAGTCGGTCTAAATCAAACATCAAAATGCCTGCCACTAATCCGCAAAAAAAATGAGCATGGTTTGGCCTAAACTTAAAAATCTGGGCACCACCTCATGTCCGTCAAACGTAAACAAAGCGGTCGGCGTTCACCATGTGCTCAATCTTGAGATTTTAGTTACGTTTGTGCTTCTTGCCTAGGCGTGTTGACCCACAGTTACAAAAAATCCTACATCTTTATGCAAAAGTCAATATAGTTTTGTTTAAAATAGCAGCGATCGACGTCCGCTTACTGGCAGATAATAATAGGTTTAGGCTAGGCGATCGATGTTCACTTCGACTAGAGGCTAGGCCAGGCCTTGCCTTGATTCTTGATTCGTCTTCTCTACTGACTCTACAAAATAATAATAGAATCGAAGTGTACCTAAAACGTTACAAAACATGTGACATATTTTAAACAATTAACTTTCAAACATGCCCCAAAAACGTCGAGCGACCTTAGGTCGTTCAACCCCACAAGCAAAGAGGATGAGAGTTCTCAGACTAAACTATACACTCTTCAGGCCTGAAATTTGGCAGGAAGGTGGCAATTGAGATAAAGAAGATGATAGCTATAATAAAAAGTTGTTTATTTCAAGCATGTATTTTAAAAAAATAACAATGTTAATTGCTATGTAACATCTGTATTTTTGCATGTTTGTTTCGTAATATATAGTACCGTGCATGTCATAAAAAGTAACCGTATCAAGCGTTCAGTTTGGTGCGTAGTCTGGTGCGCATGAGTTCTGAAGCAAGACTGTAGTTTATTACTTTTATATGAGAGAGAGAGAGGGAGAGAGAAGGAGCACATCATTGTTTATTCCGGGCAATGCCCGGTAGGTCAATCTTGTAAACAATAAAGAAGCTATATAACAAATTCCAAAAAGATTAGAACAGGAGAAATGGAAGAAAACAAACAAGCTTTCAGACCTCATTTGTGATCACTTTCATAAGCTGTTTTACTCATAATTTTTTTTTTTTTTGACACAAGGAAGGACTTAGGGTTCAAAGGCTTGTTTGTTTGTTTTTCCATTTCCAATTCTTTTGGAATTAATTATATATTTGTAGTTTCTTCACTGCTTGTTTCCAAAATGGACACACAAACTTTTTCTTTCTTTTTTTTTTACTTTGCCACATTTAATCCTGTATTCATTCATCAAGCAAACATCTATAAAAATACATCAAGATCCAGAAAGTCACACACAGTAGTTAGTTAGATACATCAGGACTCCATGTCTATAGCTTAGTCTGTGCCCTCAGCATCTTGCGCCCTGCAGGATGGACGCACAGTCCATAAGCAAAGAGCAAGACCCTGGAATCTACCAGTCAGTGAAGCTCTGACACAACACATCACACACAAAAGTAAATCAGAGTCCACACTACAGTACATAAAAGAGTTTACTGAGAGGGTTAGAATGCAGCTAGCTCAGTGAAATCCTGCCATTGCTACACAAGAAACAACGTCAAACCCACAACCCAATTAAAAAAAGAGCAACACACAAACAGGTACACCCACCAATCCTAACACTTTCAAGGAAAACAAAATGCCCCTTGAACACCTCCCACCCATCTTTGACAACCAACCAGGGCAGAAAATAGGGGTCCCTTCTCCCACTTCCTGATACTGACCAATTAAAAAAAAAAAATAAAATGCATGTGCATGACACAGAGTGCACCCCCTCTCCCCCTTACAATTAAATAGGACTAGAAAAACAACTAATAACTGTTTAATGCACTATGCCCTAGTATGCTGCCAGGTGCTCAGCTAAGTGATTCATTTTCTATCCATAGCAGCACTCTGGGACCTACAACGTTTTCTCTTTTATTTCTGTTCAGTTCTACCCCATCTCTTCACTGCAGCAGTAGACCTCCTTTGTAAATGTTTCCCGCTACAGAAGATCTTGACTGCAAATGTTCTCTGCTACAGCTCACTTTCTGGATATGAGGACTGCTGGAAAACACTTCCTGTGCTGAACTTTCCATGCTACTGTTTACCCCCTACTGATGACCACTTCCACACAATATCACAATATACTCCTGGTTAGGTTCACTGTTACAATAATTCAAAGTTCTGTGCAGACCTTCACCGCTGTAACAAATGTCACTATCTGAGTATCTCACCTCTACAACTACTGACAGGATCTATGATGGGACTTTGACATATAAGAATGCTTGCTATTATCTGATCCACGGAGGTTGTGTTCTCTGCCTGAGTGTTTCCTTTGACCCCTTTCATCTGCAAGTTACTTTCTGATACTTAATCTTAAACCGGCTTTCCCTTTCCCTCATCTCAAAACAAAGAACATTCCGAACAGCTGAAGCTAGCGGCTCATTAGTTCCTTGTGTGCACAGCTAGCTAACCTGATTAATGTGCAAAGTGCACAGCCAGACTGACAATAACGCTGTGAGTACAGTCTGACCAGTGAGGTGAGTAAACAGCCAGACTGACCAGTGTGCTAAGTACACAGATAGACTGACCAGTATGCTGAGTACACAGCTAGGCTGACCTGTGTGCTGAGTTCACAGCTAGACTGATCAGTGTGCTGGGTACACAGTGATACTGACCAGTGAACTGAGTGCTGAAAGTAAATAACATGTGTCTAGGTGTGGCTACAGCAGACAAACTTACTACTGACGAAACTACTGCGTTTATCATCTGAGGATGCAAATAAAATACAAAATACATCCAACATACAAGTTGTATCAATCGCAATACAATGTACAATATCAATGGCAATACAAGGGGTGGTGTGGTACATAGTCAAGTCAGTGAAATAAAATAAAGCAAATGAGTGAGAACACAAGCACAGCATTTCTACAAAATAAAGAGAGAGGGAGTTTACTCATTGGTTCTGGTAGGGCAGGATTTCTTCACTTAAAGGACTGTCTTTATGGGGTGGGAAAAAGTGGGAAAAGGGTACACCAACTTAAAGATGATATCCTGGACACCCCCCCCCCCCCCCAAATAATTTTTTTTCTCTTTTAAAGAAGTGATTTACATTCCAGCGAACCATGAGGTCAATTACACAGGAGTGACCGGGAAACATGACCTTAGGAACAGTTTCAGAGACCAAACAAATATCATTCCAGTGACAGTTACCATTTATGTGGGTAACAATGGATGAGTTATCTATGGAAGCCCAGGGCGTTGTGGATGGGGAAAGGTAGCAATAACAATAACATGCTTCAACGCTGATAAAAACTGCCCAGCAGCAAAAACTGGGTACAAACCAAATAATAGTCAGAACCATAAATAAATGTAACAACAAGCATCACGATAAGGAAGGAGCAACTGAAAGTCATATAAGCAACTGAAGGTCAATAGAATACGATGCTCAACAATATCCAGAGATTCACATCCAACATTCCGGGGCTCATGTCTCAACTTACGGTTGGTCATCTTCTGCCCTTCATAGTAGGGCAAATACACATGCTGTTCTGATAATGGTTTGCCAAAGATAGGAGATTGTGGCAAAAAGTCATCAGCTGAACATCAGAGGCAGCGGCACAAGGAGAAATACAAAAATATACAACCATCATTGGGGTGGTGGTCAGTGAGACCTTGAGTGGCTACTGAGATTTTACATGGTCACTTGGATATGTAGTGATCAGTGGGACCTCAGATGGCTATTGGGATTTTACATTGGTAGTGGTCAATGGGTCTTGCAGTGGTCACTAAAAAGTCTTGCTCTCAGAGATGGAGTATTGTGGTCAGAGGCATATATGTGGGGGACATTAGGACATGAGATCTTGAGAAGAGTCAGTGGGACCTGTGGCTATCACTAGTGAGATATTTTGTGATCAATAAGTCATAATAGTGGATAGTGTGATCTTTCAATGTGGTCACTGCAAACTCTAGTATAGTCAGTGTTTATAATGAGTGAAAGTAGTTCATAAAAGGGTCACTATGATCTCAAATGTGGTCAATGGATTGTGGGGGGGGGGGGGGGGGGGGAAGACGGGTCCTGAGAGTGATATTCTAAACAATACAGAGTAGGCAATTTTAACTTCCATATTTGAATTCAGCATGTCCAAATTAGGGGGAGAAAAGTATAAAAAAAATATCTGGACTTATTGGTTATCATGGTAACGCTGCCATCTTGAATTTCGCTTCCATGTAAACAGTTATTTTTAAAACCTAAAGGCTCCGTCATTTTTCAACAAATGATCTTGAAATTTGGTATGCTTATATTTCAATACATTATAAAGATATTTTAGTATTTTTATTTGGATATCTTTGATAGATGTTTTTCTAAAAAAGTCTGAAAATTGTATATAGCGCTTATGCATTTTTCTTGATTTTTCACCACAAAAATGATAAGATTTCTCATAAACTATAAAAGATACTCAAACGTGGATAGTAATCTTTGAGTGCACAATATAAAAATGCTATAGTGCAATTTTCATCGAAATCCAACAAAATATAAAAAGGTGTTAGGAAATTCACGTAAAAAAAGTAAGTTTTGAGAAAAACGCATTTGAAAATTTGCAAAGGTTTTTTGGCTGAAAAAAGTGTCTGAATGTTTACCAAATGTCTCAATACATTCCTGGCTGTTCTAGGTCATTCATACAAGTGGGAGATTCCAATATAAGGGTCCCCACACCACAAATCAGCCAGAAATGGCGTTTCATTGTGTCTTGAACTGGCAATTACAGCGTATTTTCTTCGATTGGAAGCGAATATTTTACTCGACCCTCTCCCATGAAAGTCTTGTTCTTTTTATGGAAAAAGGCTTAGCTAGGTCAAATGAGTATCAAAAACGTAAATAGAAATGGTTGAACCTTCCGAAAATAGACAAAAGCACGAATCGATATATTTGAGCCCAAAACTCGATTTCAGGACCCGTGTTCCCCCCCCCCCCCCTCCCCTTAAAGGACTGGGACTTGCAGCAGTCAGTTAACGTGCTGTGACTGTTCCTGTTGAATAACAGTAACAAGTCATCAAGTGTGTAGTACAGTCCAAACAAACTGTAACAAGAAACATTCATCTCTGGAACAGGGTTTTCCAAGTGTCAACACCACCAATGTAGTTTGGAAAATGATCTAACGAGTTTGTGATGACAATAAGTCTTATTTGTTAAGACAACAACAGTTATATTCTTTGTTTGCCATGAAGCTGAGTGCAAGCATCTGTCTGAAACTAACAAGTTTGATGTGTATGTAAAGAGATAATATTGGTCCTATGTTGAACAGTTATTCAACAGATCGCAAAACATCAGACATCTACCTGACAGATGCCTACATGTTAGACATCAGTAAGAAAAAATCTATCTGCATTACAGAAAATATTCAGTCCATAACATGGGTTTGGTCAAACACCCTCTTTGTCAAACTTACAAGTAAAGTCTGTATGTAAACTTGCACATTATAAAATCCATTACTATATAACTAACATTTTATCCATTCCCTATCCCATAACGAAGTGGCAAGCTGCCTTTTCATTCCCCATCAAAAATCATAATTCTTTTCAAATTAATTTGATTGGGTGGTGGAATGGCTGCTTCAAAGTTACCAAAAATATTTTCAAGGCATTCTTTTATCTAATATCAGATCTCATTAGGAACTGCACTTGTATGAAGTTCAATTTCACCAAAACTGATTGAATTAAACATGAAAACAGTAATTCAGTCAAAGTTCTATCCAATGCAATCTTTGTTCTCCTGTTAAGCAACATTGGCATGTATGGGACACAAAACACAGATGTGTGTTATAAACTTGCTGACTGAAATATAGCATATCACAATGAGACTTATATTTTTTGTTTACCACACTTGTGTAGCCTTACAGACATGTAATAATATATACATGAAAGCATACAGACTTAGCAGGACAGCTTCTGGAATAATGTTAGGTGGATGTGGACACCAAGAGACCACCAACAGGAAGCCGACTGTTTTGGAAGAGTGGGTGAAAGGGGAGAGAGGAGAATGAGAGACAGAAAGCTGGAGCCACACACACACACACACACACACACAAACACCATCAATGCACAGTGCCACCTTTTCACACTTCACTGCAAAAAATGTTTTATACTGGGCTGGAGCCATGTCTTTTTCAGTTTTATCCCCCCCCCCCACACACACACACACAAAATCTCTAAAACTGCTCACTAACAAAGCACTGAAAATGTATGTGTGAGCTATAAATCTTCCACAGTTAAGGGGTCACCACAATTCAGTTATTTCTTCACTTCCTCCATCAATAAGTCACTGATAGATGACGAATGGCTCCAAGAGATCTTTTGTATTTATGGAGTTTGACCCATCAGCTGAATTACTGTCACAGTTCTGTCTCATACATGCCTCACAAACACCACAAATAATTAGATATCCCCCAACCATCTCACACATACCCATCACCAAATCTTGAGTACAGAGATAAGCAATGAAAGCACAAGCCCTGAAGACTGATGAAGATGGATGAACGCAGGGGGGGAAAGAAGACAAAGAAGAGTGGAAAGGGAAGGGGTAATGGTGCCATGGGAGAAAATCAACAACTGACCCCAGAAGTTGACGCTCTCACCAGTTGAAAGGATGAAACTGGTGTTCAAGCTGTTGTAGGCAGGCAAGGTGCGGTGAGATCCCTTGTAACTGCTCCCTTTAACCATCATAGTGACAATAGATAGACTTGTCAAACAACACAGTCTATTCAAACTATATGGGTCTAACAGTATACATATCAAAAATGGACTACGGCATAGCCCAGTCATCCAAAAACCGCACGCTGAAACGACTCACACATCCAGCAACTGGACACTGACATGGCTTGTACATCCCCTAACTGGACACGTACAAACTGAATATGATATAGTTGGCATGCTTAGGCAGTGTCAATACATGAAAAAACTGGATATAAGACAGACTTCACGAATGTCAAGACTGGAACTGATACAGTTAGAAAGCTGGAGCTGTCCTGGCCCTAGTTCAACATCCAGTGAGTTCCATCAGTCAAGGTATGTGGTATGAGATATAGCAATGTCTGCTTTATACATGGATATCTGGTATCACAATGTCTTTTATATATGTGTATGAGACAGCAATGTCTACTTCATACATGAAAATGTTTGGGATCACAATGCTTTGTATGTATGAGACAGCAATGCCTGCTGTATATATGAATATCTGAGATCATAATGCATTATAATATTTATGTATGAGACAGCAAGTTCTGCTTTATACATGTTCACAATGTCTTGAAGGAGGCTCATACAGTGATGTTTATGCGCGATGAAGATCACACTCTTGTACAGGTATCAGTGCTAATTATGTTCTCTGTTTGTGTCTGTTGTCAACATGTTCTCTGAAAACGCCTGAGATCGTAGTGCTCCAGCAACTTTCATTTATCAACATCTGAAACCAAAATGTCTATAATTATCGCATTCTATACATTTCTGTGATAGAAAAGACCAAAGTATTTATCACATGTAAGACTGCAATGCCTACCTCCTTCATCTTCCGAGTCAGAGATAAATGTTTCCTGCATGGTTTCTGGGGAGACAACCTTGTATTTGTCTTCAGTGGCTGGCGTGATGCCTTGTACTTCTGTCACTGGTTTCAGGATTTCCACTACAGATATGTAGCCCAGTTTCTGAGCAATGGCCAGAGGAGTTTGACCATTCTGTCAATGACAAGGCAAAAATTTGAATCAAAGTGACCTGGCAAATTACTTTGTCATGTTTTCCTCCTCTCTCAGAATCAAGCATGAAAATTTCAACATGTCAAATCATACCTCAGTCTAGACTTTTAAATTTAATAGAATAAAAAGTCAGTCTGCCCTTCTGCAATTGACATGTAAGGACATTGTTTTTCTAGATCTCTTCTGTATCTGTAACCAGGTCCAGGAATAAGGATGACAGAATTCAGAATTTAGCTCAACTCAACTTCTCTTATTCAGAGATTTTATGTGGTCCTGTGATGCATTGCGCAACCCTCCCCCCTCCAATATTTCCATGCATTTAGATTAAATACCAGGCAAAGGTGATCCAGTGATCAAATAACAAATATATACTGTGGAGAGAACCCACATTGGTAACTGCATTGGGTGAGGCCTGGTGTTTCAGGAGAGTGCTGACCACCTGGACATGTCCTTGCTGGGCAGCCTGGTGCAGTGGGGTGTAGCCCACCTGTTGAGAACACATGCAATAGTACAGGTTAGAAAGACACTGAAAAAAGACCTATAACTGACACAATAGATCACATTCTCTGCCATTAGACACTCATCTAATAGACAGTACAGGCTGCCATTCCCACACACCACACACAAACACAAGCAAATGACCCACAACAATACTGCAAACACAAATACTTAATACCTTACAGAATTCATACCATCAGACTTAGATATGTTTTGCATCCAATTGTAAAGTTTTCTGTTTGAGCTCTGTGGCGTATCGGCACAATAACGGCCACTTTGCGCCCTTCACAGTGTATTTGGGTACACATTCTTTATTTATGCAATGTTTCGTATTCAAAGCTTTCAAGTTTAATAATAGAATTAAATATATTCAAACAATTTTCTCACACTGGTAAAGTTCTCAAAAGTTGTTTTGCATGATCTGAAAAGTTTTGTAAGTGAGTATAAAAATTTTTTAATCAAGTTGTAGATATTGACCTCTCTCAGAAAGGACAGATGCGTAGCAGGCCCATGTCAGAAAATAATTTTTTCATGGATCCACAGCCATAGTGCCTTCTTCGGATATGCATGAAGTCTACACATTCAGATAAAATTTGTTTTATTGATAGTTGGCAATTGCATGCCACACATTCAGGAGGATCTTCCACCTTTGTAAAAAAAAATGGTGTATGAGGTGAGAATGATTCTACCAAGGACAATTTCCTCAATTTTGTTGAGAGGCACAAGTCCACGTTCAAGTTTATCTTGAATAAAGTGTGGTTTATTTTGATGTTTGTTCATCATCCCATCTTTCCCACCATCTCGATTTAATGAAGTTATTAATAGCAGGTTCAAAGCCAGTGTATGGCACTTTTAGGTGTTTTGGCAGATGTTTCAATGTTTCTTTGGCCAGGGTGTCTGCTGTTTCATTACCCTCGATTCCAATGTAGCCAGGGATCCAACAGAGAACAATTACATATTCCCTCTCTGTTTCACCCATAGCAAAGATATACATTACAAACTTGGCAATGTATAAAATCAGGATATGACTGACCTTTGTGGTGGCATTGACTGATGCTTCATGATCCAGCAAGAATCGCACCATGTTGACCTGACCAAAGTGGCAAGCTGTGTGTAGCGGTGTGTACCCAGCCTTGGTGCTGGTGTCTGTCTCTGCTCCGTACTTACACAAGATTTCAGCCACTGGGACTCGATCCTCCTGGGCTGCCAGATGAATGGGGGTCAGGCCATTCTGAAATGTCAACATGGTGAATATCAGTCAGTGTTGTGCAGAAAAGTCTGAATTCTGGGGTCTTACTAGAAAACTTATCTTTTTCGTGAGTGTCTTGGTCCGTCTGTAAGCTTGCCTACCCTCATCACCAGACACACTCAATTTAAGATACTATTGTAACTATTAAATGTTAACGAAAGATATTCCAGGAGTATTATAATATGCACTGCCACAAAGCTGCCTGGTGAATGAGGCAATCTGACTGTTTAGTCACTGGTGGCTAAAGGCTCAGAATGTACCTTCAGTTTCCATATCACCTTACAGTCTTATTTTGAAATATCTGCACACACTCCATAAATCTGGTCCAATTAATTTACCTCAGATTTTAAATATATACAGTACTTGAATTAGGATTGACTTTAAACAACCCTAGATATTTCAACTTCTCTGTCTAAAATCCTAAACATTTTCACCCCAGACAAACCCTGTTCAGTTTTATTTTGGATAGCTACTGGACCACAGGATACTTACATGGGCTCTAGCATTGACATTGGCCTGTTTCTCCAGCAAAAGGGAGACAATATCAGTGTGGCCTTCCTGAGCTGCCAGGTGCAAGGGAGTGAATCCATTCTTGGACTCTGCGTTGGGTTTGGCTCCATATTCCAGCAGCATCGTGGCAATGTCCATCTGGTTCTTCTTGGCAGCAATGTGCAAGGGGGTGTAACCATTCTACATGAATGACAAATTTTATTGAAGCACCCCATTGAAAAACAGCAAACAAATATTTATTAGTCACTTAAGTCAAATAGAGGGAAAGGGACAAATGGTAGAAAATGAAGCTGTCTATGACTGACCACCTTTCAGGTCCATGGAGATATCTTATCAAATTTGTATTTACCTGCAAAAACCATCTGCCTTTCAGTACAGATAAAAAGGAGATTGTTCCTACAAACCAGATTTGACTTATCAGCCAATATCAGTAATTCATTTTGACTTTTACAAGCACCAATGATTATCATGAAACTGAAAGATGTTTTGACTGCTGCTACATGTCAACAATTTAACCCTTTCGTGTTTAACCCGGCCGTTAAATATGGCTCACGATTTGTTCAACCCAGCCGAATCTGGCTTTGTCTGTAACGCCGTTATGTGTTCAATCCGGCCGGCCAGTGTATCCCCGTTTTGTATACAATTTTGAGAGGAAGAACAGTGCATGAATAGCTATAAATAGTAAATGATATCATCAGGTAATCTTCAGCTGCCCACTGACCCAGTTTGAACTGTAAAGCGTGGGTTAGGCCTACGAGTAATGTATTGTATTACACATGGACATCCAACAGGCCTATTCCTCCCTCTAAGCCTACAACATGTATTGATTGGCACACGCTTGTAGTACATGCATGTACTAGCGTGGTGCCTTTGTGTGGATAGTGTTGTATGCTTGGATAACAAAGGTGATGGGATGCGATATAGTGTGTAATACGTGTAGTGTCCGTCTGTCTCAGAGATAGTGTCATACATCCCCGTTCAGCATTTCACGTTCACAAAACCAACAAGCAGATTTATGCATTCCGATGTAAACAGGCTCATCGTTTAGTTCATTCATTTCTCAATAAGTATGCCAAAATTCATTATCATAGATGCGACATGGGGGCTAAAATTTCCAATTTAGTAAAGGCACACAGCAGAGGCAGCCATGGGGCTGAAAATGTAAACAAATCAGGGCGGCCGCATAGCCAGGAAGTCGGCCATTAGAGCGCTTCGCAAGTAGCCAGAATAGAAACACAAAAGGGTTAACCCAAACTGTCATGAGAAAATATCAAAGCTGCACAAACCTTGGCTGTAGCATGTGGATTGGCTTTGTTCTCCAGCAACAACTGGGCCACATTGGCGTGGTTGTAATGTGTGGCCACATGCAGAGGAGTCAGACCGTTCTTTCCTTGTGAGTCTGGGTTTGCATCCTTCTGGAGGAGCAGGCGAGCCACTTTGATGTTTCCATATTTTGCAGCAATATGCAAGGGAGTGAATCCTTTCTGAAATTTAGAATTGTCCTGTGAGCCTGTGCACCATCATGAGACCTGTCATCATGTGTAGCATTTCAAGCACAACATACCATTTCCTGATATCACTACAGCTTCTGCATCTTCAGTAAATACCCACGCCTAATGTAGTACCCTCTCATATATCAGCACACATATAAAGTGACTACTCAAATGACCAACTGACCTTAGTCGTGATGTCATGCTGAGCTTCATTTTCCAACAGCACTTGGGCCACCTCATCATGTCCCTCCTTGGCTGCGATGTGGAGTGGAGTATATTTGTCCTTGGTGGTGGCGTCCACTTGAGCTCCATGTTGCAGCAGCAGGACTACATTGTCTACATTGCCCAGCCGGGCTGCAATGTGTAGTGGGGTTTGCTGCTCCTGTGGGGCAGAAAGAAGATATTGAAGCAAAAATTTGATACTTTACTGACAAATTATAAAATTCATTAAAAGATTACACACTAACATTTTGGGTGCAACAATGCTGTCAGTGCCATAGGAGTAAAGTACAAAGGACAAGTCTATCAAATTAGATTATGGTTTCTCTGACAACCTTTTCTGTACATCAACTGGCCAATAGTGGTAAGACAACTTCAAAAGCTGCAATTAAAATATAAATTGTCACATGACCAAGTAATGCCAAAATCTTATAGTTCAACACTGAAAAAATGGGGAGAATTCCTGACAAGCCCGAACAGACAATAAGTTGAACAGACAACTGATGAGTTTGATCATGTCAACAACCAAAAGCTGTATAAAACTATCCACACTTACCCTGGCTCTGGCATCCACAGTGGCCCCATTTCTCAGCAAGATACGGATGATATCTGACTGGTTGGCACGTGCAGCCAAGTGCAGGGATGTCTCACCACGAACAGTTGCTGTGTTGGGGTTGGCATTGTGCTGGATTAGGTAGATGACAATGTTCATGTGACCCATGAAGGATGCCACATGGAGGGGAGTCAGGCCCGACTGGTAAAAAAAGATTGGTAAGTGACAGCTGGTTAGCGATACAACTCATGTACATGGGGTTGGAGACGGGAGTGGAATGACAGATCAAGATTCTGTATTAGAGTGAAAAGTGAGAGCTGGAGACAAGGATCAGGTGTATTTAAGGCATAATACTTGTCTCTGCTCATGTCAAGTGCTTGTCTTAGTCCTTGGCGACTTCTACCTTTTACCCTAAGTTGCCATGCTCCTTCCATCTTGACTAAATTTTTACCTCGCATGGCAACTAAGGAGTTCTAACCTTCCTATTTTATCAAGTAGTTAGTAACGGCACCTCTACAGCCGTTATTTTATCATAGATATATCTTAAGGCACTTTTACTGTGCCTTCAATTTAAAGAAGTTTAAACTACTTTTATTCTCATCCTTTATTCTTATTCTCTATCTATGTAAATATCTGAATTCGATTTTATCACCTTTAAAAATTTTTAAAAATGCTAAATATGAAATAAAGGCCCAAAAGGGACCGGTGTTCAGATCTGAAATTCCCCTTTGCCACTGGGTTGGCGCCCACACTAACATCCGTTTAACTACTAACACCTTATCCTACATCGCGGCCCGGGGGGTGGCGGGGCCCTACTCCAGCAGTTTTACAGCTGGAGGGGCGCTCGCCAACCTCGGCCTGCGAGATGCTATCGGCCCCTCTCCACCCCGACAGATCTAATCTCACCCCCCTATTTTCTTAACTAACCAACATAGGGCCGCTAGTCGGCCCATTATGGAATAGAACCTCCCCAGCCCTGTACCAGCAGATTTTCCACCCCCACACTTCTTTCTCCCGAAACCTACTACTGCTATCTGCCCCCTTCCCACTCCCCCAACTAGAGCCATCGGCAGACCACCATGGCCACTTCACAACCCACCCTGCTCCAAACAAGTAAATAAGTAAATTAATAAATATAATGTTAGCGCCATCGGCACACCGTCATGGCCATCCCCTCCTCCCCCCCCCCCCCCAATTTTTTTTTTTCGTGTGTGGCAAACAGCCATGTCCACACACACACCCCCCCCCTCCCTCCCCCAACAAAACCCACTATAGACTGTCTCCCCTGCCAATGGCAGGGGCGACAACAATTAAATAAATAAATAAAACATATGTTTGTAAACATTTACTGCCCTTGCTATGGGGATAAATCCTTCTAAGTTATAAGGATCCCCCACTATCCCCCCCCCCCCCCCCACCCATGATAGGAATCTTTACTCTCTCCTGGTTTTTTTTTTACGGGCGCCAACAAACAAGGAAAGAAGAAGATACCCATAAGGAAGCCCTCTTGAGGGCTAGGAAAACCAGGAGGAAGACAGAAAGAAAACAAGAAAATACCAACAAGAAAAGGAGGCACAAATGCCCACGGCAGCGACACCTCCAAAAAGAAAGATCTCAATTCATTCTGCTCATGTCAGTTTGTTTTTTTCCACACAAATTGCAGCTGACCGATGGCATCTGAACCAGATATTTATGATTTTCTCACAGTAAAAAAAATTCACTCATCCCCACTTCCAAAAACGTGTTAAACGATAAAAGTTCAGCAGATGGAATTCTAAGGCTGACACTGTCCTTGCCATAAGAAGCCTGGAGCCACAGACAGTAAACAAACAGCAAATGCTGATGATTTCTTATGTTACAGTTCTATGACAGAAACAAAAGAAAAAAGAAGAAATACTCACTTCTGTTTTGCTCTCAATGGAAGCTCCGAACTTGAGCAGCAGCTCCACCACTTTGATGCGGTTTTTCTTGCAGGCAATGTGCAGAGGAGTGAATCCATTCTGTTACAGAAACAATACCATCATCTTTATGCTGGATCAAGACTACATCAGAGCAATATTTAACAAAATCACTTCATGTAGACAAAGTGACTACATGCTGAAGAACGCTTTCTCTAAAAGATATGTTCCATGAAGGCATGTTTTGTTTCATCTGAAAATTGTAGTTTTGCACATGAAGAAAACTTTCCTAGCTGAGTAGGGGCAAATGTGACCCTGTGCACCTGTAGAAACTTACCAGAGCTCTGGCATTGGGTTCACATTTGCGGTCCAGCAACAACTTGGCAGTTTTCACATTGCCACAGTGAGCAGCCACATGCAGGGGTGTCAAGTAGTCCACCGTCACCTCATTCAGTGATGCCTTGTGGTACAGCAACAGTCGAGCACAATCCTCATGGTCACCCTGGGCGGCCATGTGCAGTGGGGTCAGTCCATTCTGGGGGTGAGATGAGTTGACAAAGTTACTAAGGATATAACATGTCAGGATCAAGTAACCCACATGCTGAAATTTTATTGGTCCCATTTCTGGACTGAGAACGCAGTTTATCTATATTTTCTACCTCACCCTGGTCAGGTAACATACATCAGCCACAGAAACTAAGTCTGGCTTAGACTGTGAAATGACGGCACAAACCATAAATATGTAAAAATGGTGTCCTCTGACCTCAAGCCCAAAAATGGCCTCCTATCACTGAGAAAATTGGGGGTGATTTGAAATTATACAAATAATTAATGCTCTGTAAAACTATCTCTTGATGCAGTAATCGTCAAGTGAAGGATTAAGAGAAAGTTTTACTTCGATAGGGCAGAAGTAAAAGCTGTCTTGATACAGCAGATACAGTAGTGTATCTCATACAATCAATTTTACATTTGGTGATACAGTATATGTAATGCTTGGGATGGAATATCAAACCCAGGGTGGTAAAGGTAACGTTACATCTGATACATCTGCTATATATAATACATATTGCATGTTGTGAATTTTACGGGGCTAAAATAAAGTGACCACAGTCAACAGCAACATTTATCTTATGACATCTCACTTTAGTCTTTGCCGAATGTGGAGCTCCTCTCTCTAGCAGTGTGTCTACTACACTGTCATGTCCACTCCTGGCCGCACAGTGAAGTGGGGTCAATCCATCCTGCAAAAAACACAAAATATATAACATTACCTGGACTGCAACCTCTCCAGGGTCAGAAGTCATTTATGACAGTAAATTGGAGATTTTCACCACAATAGACTTTATTGTTTTAACACTTTTAAATTGTTTTAACACTTTTAACTCAGCATATTAGGTCATTAATGATAATATTATATGCGTGTTCCCTGTGAAGTATTCCACTATTGTCACAGTAGATAAAACTTGCCGTTTGGCAACATCATCAGCATTTATTTCCCTATCACCGCCAGTGCCTTTGTTTTCTAAAACTTACTCCATTTTCTGGCAAAGGCCTCAGTTTTCTTATTACAAAAAACACTAATTGTGGGGTAACTGGGTGACTTACCCGTGTCTTCTCATCAATGATGGCATTATTGTCCAGTAGCAAGTTGACCATGTTGAGTTTTCCCCAGCGAGAACCAACGTGGAGTGGGGTAATATTGTTCTGTTCGAAGGAAAAAAGGTACCATAGAAATGTGTCAAACTGTAATTGTCTGAACTGACCAGTTAAAACAAGTTTAGCAACTGTGACTAATGGTGATGTGGTCAGCTAGTTACCTAATCAACTGCACCACGCCTTGGCTAGTTATTTGACCAGTTAAATGACCAGCAATTCACTGTTCTTGATGGGTGAAAGTGAAATCTAATTAGATTTCCTAAAAGCAGTTGTCCACGGGAAAAAAAATCCTGCAAACACTACACCCAACATAAACATGTACCAGTATTCTTTGGAACAGATGAAACAAATCACCTGCTCCACATGAACAAGTTAAAAATGTGCTCAAATCCAGGCCATCCTGGACTTTTTTGGCCAACTTTCGCCCATGTTAACCTTATATTTATATGTTACATAAACACCAACTAACTTTGGCTCGAAAGTTGACATCTGCATTTCTCTGGATCAGCAGGTTGGCTACATTGGTGTTGCCATAGTGAGAGGCAATGTGGAGGGGAGTGAAGCCACTCTGAGGACAAACAAGTACAAATCATAATATCAAAATATTTCTGTGAAAGGCTCTAGCCATTCCAGCTGCTGCTTAACGTATCATAAGCCAACATCTATATGTTTGGAAGTACTACAGTCTCCCTGCACATCAAACAGCTTTGTTGTATAACTGCATTTGTCCAATTAACATCGACAATTCCTAACTCTTATCTCAGTTCTGTTTGTCTCTCCACAAATTTTGCCTCACTCTTTCCGCACAACACATTAACGCATGGAGACAATTCATGTTAGGACCAAAACTTTCTAACACTTGAATGAAACAAATAAACAAACAAACAAAAATGCATATACATGCACACAGATTATATAAAATTTCATCACAAGCATCCACATTCATAAATAATGCACAGGTATAGATGAGCGAATATTGTCAAATCATCATCAATTTCATACATACATTGACACTGATGTATCAACTAACCTTTGTTGTATCATTGACAAGTCCTCCCTTTGTAAGCATGATAGATGATGGATAGTTGCAGTAAACATTAGTATAAGTGACAGACTATTGATGAATGTAAGTTTCCCACACAATTCATTACAGAGAGCATTGACAGGACAGAAAGAATTATTGGAAACATCAATACGAAAGGTAAACTTCGTAGGGAACAGACAGACTGTTGGAGCAAACATGAACATAACAGACACAGACTACAGCAAATATAATGCATTGGTCAGACAGTTACAGTACAATGAACACTGGCAGCAACACCAGTAAGATAGTCAGACTTGCAGCAAACACCAGTAAGATAGACAGACTTGCAGCAAACACCAGTAAGATAGATAGACTTGCAGCAAACACCAGCAAGATAGAAGATAGACAGACTTGCAGCAGACCCCAGTAAGACAGACCAACTTGCAACAAACTTTGATGAACTGTAGGCAAATCCTGACACAGAAGACAAACAGACAAAAGATGAGAATCTGACATTCTGTAATTGGCTACAATTTTAATTGTTGTAAGGATTATTTTGCCCCATTCCTCATAGAGATTTTTATTTTCACAATTTCACAATTATTTCTTCACTGAATTTTTCTCGCTTTTCAAAAAAAAAATATAATCACCAATTGATTCACCATGTCCTGCCTCATGTGAGTATGCTTGCCATGCTGATGTGTCATGATGAGATATCAGCCACAAAATCAAATGCTAACACAAAAAAGTTCAGTAGTGGCTGATATATCATATGCCAACACATTAGCCAAAAACTGATCACAGAGTTACCACCGGGACATGCTGACCATCAACTGACCTTGGTCTGAAGCTCCACACTGTTCTGCTCATTCTGCAGCAAGAGAGCAGCAGATTTGACATCATCCTTTTTGGCAGCAATGTGGAGAGCAGGTAGACGAACTTTCCCTTTAGCATCATGTTCTAGCAGGACAGAGACCACTTTGTCATGGCCTTGTTGTAGGGCAACAGCAAGTGGAGTGAATCCATCCTGTCCCAGGGAGAAGAGGGAAGAGAGTGGAGGTGTTGACCTACAGCTTTTCTATCTAACCCAAATGCAAATATCAATACCCTATGTCTGTCTCATCCAGTCACAATCATCAGTATGTGGGGAGTTGAGAATCCAACATAATTCATATGGTATGTTCCATTTGTTGTATGTACATTCTTGCCTTTTCGAGAAAATGAGGTTTGAAGGTTTGAAGAGTTATGTAAATTCACGGATTTGTGAGGCAATCTGGGAAAACTAGCCACAATTGCACCATCATATAGCAGAGGTTTTGCTTTTAAAATTTTTAAAATATCTTCACTGGAACCAAAGTTATGACATTTTAAAGGTACAAAATGTTACAAAATGAGAAAATCGCATCTGAAGTTCCCACATTTATTTTCCTACATTCTGAGGTGTTTTTCTGACAGTCACACAGTTTAACAACTTTCAATTTCATAATGTGTTCAATAATTAAGTCATTCTTCAAGGTTGCTCCAAAATGTTTTTGCTCTGTGAAACCACTGACAACTGGGAGAAATTGCAAGTAAAAAAACTGCAAATAAAACTGTTTTTCATTTGTTTGTTCATGTTTTAAGTTACCTCAGTGGACAGTCCTTGGTTAGCTCCACTGGACAACAGGTACTTGACCACTTCAGCGTGACCTTCTTGAGAGGCCATGTACAGTGGTGTGAAGCCAGCCTGTGGACACAAAGACATGGTAAAGATTTAATAAGAGAAGCACATTATTGGAAAACATAAAGCCTAGGTATATCTGATGGCCAAATCTTTGGCCAGAAGCTCAAAATAGCCTTAAATCTAACAAGTTTTAAATCTGAACAGAACAGACTGGACAGTGAATACTAATTTTATGGCAGTGCAAAATGATACTTCCTACCTAAACTATATATCTTAAAACTGCTTTTAATTCTGGTTTCACTATCTCATAGTGAAAAATTTTACTTTGATGAAACACTTCCTATTTTCAACCGCACACTCAAGTTAACCTTGTGGTATTTGCAAGAATGGCATCAGCCAGCCTATGACTTAAAAAAAAAACAACCTTGAAATTTCACCCTGTGACTTCTCAGGTAAGCACTTAATAAGGTTATATAATACTGTTGTCACATTGTTTTTTCCTACAATACCCACATATACACCCCCCCCCCTCCTCCTCCCCCCCCCCTCCCCCAAACCCTAGAGAAATCCCGTTAAATCAACCATATTTCAAGTTTATTGGACCTGATTTGTGCCCATATGTGTATGTGGTCTGATCATCGCATTCAGTGGAAGATGTTAGTAAAAGTAAAATTGAGTAAATTAGAAATAACAGCAACTGTTTCATCCTATTCCAGTGCTCTCAATCTCCGCCAGCACTGTCCCCAAACATCACCTCTCATCCACAGACAGACAGACATAATGATTGATCCACTGACCTGGGCCTGCAAGTTGACCTGGGCACCATTCTCCACCAGATTGCAGACAATGTCTTCATGACCTGCCAGAGAGGCAATGTGGAGGGCTGTGTTCCCTTTCTGTGGGCAGACAAGAAAAAGTAAGAGTGATCTATTGTTGCCTGCTGCTAAATTGCACTGAACATTGAACAATGACTGACGTGACAGACATTAAATCACACCCGACAGGATAACAATGATTATGCATCTTCCCCCTGCAGCAGTGCTGAAGAGAAACAAACATCTCCTTCCCGCTGCTGAAAACTACCTTTTTTTAAAGACCACAGAAAATCTGCGGGATCACGGCAAGATTTGGAACAAAGTTAAAATGTGGCAAATAATTTTTTTTTTCTTTTGGCCAGATTTTAATTTGCTGAAAACAAACAAAAACAATGAAGCCTGATCCACCTTTAGGACATTTGAAATGACAGAATTGTGACCTTACCTTGGTGGCAGCTTCCACATTGGCACCTCGGGCTAGCAGTTCTGTAACTATATTGATGTGACCTTCCTTGGAGGCAAGATGAAGGGCATTCAATCCATTCTATTGTAAAGCAGAAGAAAGAGAGGGAAAGGAAGAATCAGAGAAAGAGAGACAAAAAATGTTTATAAACAGTCCTAGACATGTAATCCTGCTACATGTATTAGTTGTCCAGCTGCCACTGAGACACAGTCAGTCATGTGTTATATAGAAATCAGAATAAATTAATTGTTAAAGAGGTGGCTGTTCAAGAAACCAGAGACCTGCCATCAGCAAAGGCCACTCCCATGACAGAACACCGGGCCACCATGGAAAACTGTTTACCAAACCAAATACTGAGTCAGCCTCATCTACAGATTTCCAATTAGGTAAACATAGACCACAGTTCTGAACAGCGGTTAGAATATATTTCAATACCTCATCATAACTTAACATTTTCTCCAACTAAATCTGATAGCTCATAGTCTCATCCCATATCCAGCCCCCCCCCCCCCCTTACGTTTTGAGCGCGCACATACACACACACATGCATTAGAGAGACAAACGGGATAAAGGGCCAGAGAAAACTACAGCTACATATTCACTTCTTGAACCACTGCTGTCAGTCAGATCATTACACTGATCAGAGTCCATCCATCTGTGCAATAACCATAAACATGATGACATCCTTCCATACACATATCATACTGTCCCTCAGTCTCTGGACATTGCAGGGTTCTTGCACCTTTTCGAAAATGGGCTTTTCCAAGGTTAAAATGTTCAGTTCCGAGGCTAATGAAATGCAAGAAGATGAAAGAAAACATTTTTTTTTTTTTTTTGCTCAGATTTCCTAAACCTTTTTCATGATTTTTAAATCCAAGACCATCCCTAGGCTTTTCCGGGGTTGCATATGTGATTGTAATATATATCACCACAGCTTCACACATCACTTTCTACAAGACAGACGGAGAACAAACAGGCTTAACACTTACAGGATTGCTTGTGTTGATGTCTGTGCTGCCCTTCAAGTACTCCAGAACCTCCTCCAAGTTGCCATCCCGGGCAGCTCTCAGGAAGCCGGCATTGCCATCTGTCTGTAAAACAAAAAACAAAAAAAATATGTACTACTTCATCTCTGACCAGTTTTTGGTTGATAAACATAATGAGACTACATTTGCTAAGCAGCAGACAGATCAGACCACCTTTAGGATGGCCAAACAGTTGCAAAGGGCTAAGCCTACTTGCGGCCTGAATCATAAAAATAGCTGTTGTGTGCTGAATCATAAAAATAGCTGTGGATGAGCTTTTTAGACATGTAGCAAAGGGATGAGAGGATCTCTGGTGTGTACCTGACCCACCTATAAGATATGGGTAGCTCTACTTATTTCGGGCTTTACCAGGGAAGTACAAAAATGTAGGACAAGTAACTCTTCACCTTCCTTTCTTTCTCACAATGACAGACAAAAACAAAGGTCACACTGGGCCCAAAACCCATATCACCACAAAACACATGCTGAAAAGATCAAAATAAAATATTAATGTCAACCATACATTTCTAAATCAAATGCTGCAGGATAACCAGTGATGGAAGTGCATGTCAGATGATAAAATATGAGCAGAGCATTGTACAGACATTGTATAGTAACAATGAGAGAGAAAATGAGGAGGAGAAAACAATGCCGAACAGCAGGGCTGCCAAGTTTACACAATAGCTGATTATGCTGGGTACGACCCATTCTGTTCTTTTTTTTTCCTCCTTAAATGTTCTTTCTCTCCCTCCCTAAAGAGATATTTTCCAACAAGCTATTCCATCAATAGGCAAGGGCGGGTACATGATGGAAGTTTATTGATCTCCAGAATTTGGCACACACAGCAGAGGTGCGGCAGGGAAGGGTAGGGGAAGAGGGGGTGGGAGGAGACAGAATTGGCAGCGTCTCCAGTGCCAGGAGAGATCAATACTAGATGTTCCTGGCTAGAGAGGGATGACGCTGGATGGGCAGGGGTGGGCTGTGGCAATCACAAACTCCAGGCAAGCTCTGCACAATCATCTATTCCCTGCCAACCGCCCCGGCCAGCTCACCAAATGGATAGAATAAAAAAACCTGGTGAATGTGAAAGTTTGTCCTCTTGGTCATTTGTTGTTGCTGTAGTCTGAAGACGAGGCAGATTATTACTCTGACTCCCTTTCACTATCCCCTGCCTCTTTCTCCATCCAATATGTCCACAAATCCCAACCTAAACCATCTCCAACTTTTGACTGCCCATGGGTCAGCCAAACCTAAATGGTTATGTTCAGATATTAATTCAACCAAATTGATGATCTCATGTTAGCCAAATCAAACTGATGACCAGAGGTTAAGCCTAGCAACCAGAGATAAGTTATATCACACAAATCAGCCATTCTTAAGTTAAGACAAAAACTCCATGAGTTAAAATCAGGAACCAGCTTTGCCATCAGTCGGATTCTGCCACTCAGAATGATAGCTGTTATAATATTTACCTGAAGGTCAGCTTAAATTGTGTAGAACAAGTTCACCATACACTCTCAAAAGTGATCTAAATGTACTGGGATACCAAAATACCAACGTCGACGCACTCGAGACAGAGATGCCACACATAACAAGGGAAAAAAATAAGGCATCTGGAGTGACATCAAACTGCACGAACTCTGATATTGTCATTTATCATCTGTACAAGAAACCGTCTTCCCTGACAAGATTTGCATCCCAGTACCTGTCCTATTTTAGTTCTTTTGAAGCAATATTAATACTGATACTCTCTCACTCTCTCAATGTGATAAACCTTCATGGGGCACAATTTGTGATAACAATTAAAATCATTATTCTGTAACAAATGCACTGCTCCTGTGAACTGTGCAATGCACAATAAGATATTCAATATGACAGACACACGATAAACCTTGTGCCTTAGGATGGGAGGATGGTGAGGAAAAGAGGAGGGGGGAGGGATTAAAAAAAAAAAAAGTCAGATATTTAGAGTGATTTTTTTTTATCAAGATATACTATTCACCTCGGGTGACCGTACAAAATAATAATGTATGAAACAACTGAGCAAGGTCAACAAGAAAAAGTGCACTGATTCAAAAATATATCAACCCACCCAGATGAACCATCTTCTGTCACGAAGTGATCTGCGCATATCTACTGGAGAGATGTCAGGTATCAGATGACCAAGCACCCCCCTCCCCAAACGTCAAAGGCTCAAATGTACATCAGATTAGTCAATGATCTAGACATTATCGATCTTTTCTTATGTATGCTGGTCGGATATAAATCTTCATTAGAAGCTCTCCCCCCATCAGTACTGGGCATACATATCGCACTGCACAAGATTACAATCAATACTGGCCACTTCACCACTGCCCCCTTCAGAATTGCTTAAATCACAACTGGCTCTTTCAGCACTGGATACGACTCTGGTGAGTGTAGACTAATCTTCATCAGTGTTTGACATTACATAATGTCTCCATCTGCACCAGACACTACACTGGTCATTTTTTACTATCTTCCATCAGTATCAGTCACTATGCACTGTCTGCTTGAGCACTGGACACTGCAGTAGTCTCTCTTTGCACTGAACAAGGTTGAGTGAGCATACAGCAGCAATATGCAATGGCCATCTGGCATCGCCAACAGAATGGCCAATCCCAACCAGAGCTAATGTCACATGTAGTAAATTATTCCAAACACTTGAAGAAAAAAAAAATCGGCACAAATTAGCATTTAAAAATAGCCTGGTCTGACTACCAACACTGCAACAGACACCAAAGTTACGGTGTTGAAAGTCGTGAGTGAGCAGACTGGCGGAGTGTATGTGCTGCACTCACCGGCTCCTGAAGAATGAACAGAACGATGCTGACCATCTAAATTGCCACCTGTAAGTTATTTTTGCCGCTTGACCACTCAGTTGCTCAGACCTAATTGCCCTGAGTCCACTGACCACTCAATCTCACTGAGGAGATCTACATGCAGATATATCTGTAGATAATTGCTTCATTTCAGCGTTCTTTGATGCCGCGGGGGGAGGGAAGACTGGGTCAATCAAATACCATGTTTACACCAACAGATAATACGTGGACTTACAATGGTGCAGATAAAAACGAACTAACAAAAATGGGGGTGGTGGTACGAGGAGGAGAACACCAGTTAAGAACTACTTTCTCCAACACAACGCTGGCCAGAAACCGCTGATGCGGATTATATTAAATCATCAGCCAGGCTGAAAGTCCTCACCTGGAACTAACAATACGGAAAGATCAGTCTGTTGAAGGCCAAGGGCAGTTTTGATCTCATGTGTATTAATAACATCTCCAGATTCTGATCACACATCACGGTAGCAGAATGCTGATTCAAATTCAAAACTAGATCTAGATCTAGGTAGTGACATAACTAGACCTAGAGCTCTTAAAATTAGGATCTATATATATCTCAAATCGAGGAGCAAAACACACTCAGACACCATACATTACGAAAGATATTCGCAATACAAACCCAAAGAGTGCCAGGTCTAGCCTTCTACTAGTTCTAGATTAGATCTAGCCTATGCACAGGTCCAGATTATTAAGTCACTGATGAACGAAGGTACTCGACTTCAGAATGTGTTTAACTTCACTGAAGGTAAACAAAATAGGGAGTAGCCTGGCCTACTACTAGAATAGAAGATCTAGATATCTAGATTCTAGCTAGATTCTAGATCTAGATCTGTCTAGTTCAGTTTTAAACTGAAATCACCGATGGAAAAGCTCAAACCATAATGTATTACATATGTAATTCTATATTATAATGTATTATATACTGATCATAACAAAGTGCACGGTCAACAACAACAACAAAAGATGACCACTGTATCATCATTATCATGTATGCTCAACAGCAGACGACAAGCGTACCAACGCAAGGGACTTAACCAAGATAAAAGCAAAAGAGTTTTTTTTAGGGGTCAGTCTAAATTGTAATTCATTCAGGTCTACGATCATTTCACATCTATTAAGTATTATATATTTCAATAACTTGCAATCTTTGGCACGAGTAACTGACCAAACTATACACTCTCCGGGCCTTAAAATTGGCAGGAAGATGGCAATTGAGATAAGGAAGATGATGGCTATAATTAAAAGTTGTTGACTTCAAGCATGTATTTGTTAAAAAATAACAATGTTTATTGCCATGTAACATCGGTATTTTTGCATGTTTGTTTCGTAAAATTATATAGTACCGTGCATCTCATAAAAAGTAACCATATCAAGCGCTCAGTTTGGTGCGTAGTGTTCTGGTGCGCATGAGTTCTGAAGCAAGACTGTAGTTTATTACTTTTATTATGTGAGAGAGAGAGAGAGAGAGAGAGAGAGAGAGAGAGAGAGAGAGAGAGAGAGAGAGATAGAGAGAGAGAGAGGGGGGGGGGAGAGCACAAGATTGTTTATTCCGGGCAATGCCCGGTAGGTCATCTACTTCTTAATATTTCACTAGTTTCCTGGCAAAGTCACTTCCTAGGGCAAAGGGGTACCCAGCAGACGATATGACATAAAGTGTGGCAGTTCTTGGGAGATTCACAACTTTAATGAAATTCGGACAGTGACGAGCTTAAATCTGTAGCAATGAATCTAGCCAGGCTGAAATACCAGTGTAATAGCATTCACCCAGCTTTCCATACACCCAGCCATTTACCTGTTTTCGACTAATCATCCCTCCACTTTCGCTTGCTGGCGGTCCAACTTGTTTACTCCTCGTCTTTGTGTTTATTTCATTTGTCTTTATAACTGTAAGGGAAAGATCCGCACCGGAACCCTTCTGGGATCCACCATTCTTTTGTTACCACCAAGTCAGATGAGCGGTCATCGTACTATATCGGTGTTCAATCAATAATGAACAACAATATACCGCAATTGACGACTACGGAGGTGCAAAATGAAACATATGATGATATTTGTAATACCCATGTCTGTGTGTGTTCTGAATCTGGAACAGTTGTGTTCCATCTGTGAAACAGCTTTAAGTAAAGTTTTAAAAACTGATAGGATACAAACTGCGTGTATTTCAATTATATACTTCATTGTGACGTAACATGGCTGGCTTTAAGTTCATACCGAGGGAGGTCATCTGTGTAGCTTCAAACATAAATGGCTTGGAGGAAAGTACAACCAAACAGATACGGGCGCCCAAAACAATAAAAACAACAGCAAAACTTGTTAGCTCTGATGACTGACAGGCCAAGCTTTGAGAAGAAAATAAGACATGTAGTCTGTTGTTTGTCGCAGGTTACCTTAGTGGCTATGATCTTTGCTATGGCGGACACCCACACATGTAAGGTCTCCAGCAAGAATCAATGATCAGTAACTATACCAGATGTCATGTGATATCATAGCAGGTGAATACTATCCAATTTGCCTACTGCAAATGTGGTTACTAATCACGCCCCCCCCCCACCCCCTTTGAATATTTCACACTTCTCTGGCCCTCTGAATAATTGATAAAGAAGTCGATCTGTAGTGTAGGGAATTTCCATAACATGGGATACGCATTTTGAATTTCCCAGTTTTCTTACTCAGTTGCCTAGCTGTGTACTGAGTCAGACATACCACACAATTCGTTCAAATTCAGACATGATCAAAAACCAAACATGAGGAATTAAAGAAGGAAAAGAGGTGTGGAATGTACTGACATAATACACTGAACGTAATGCACAGCAACTTGCGCAGGCATTTCCATGCAATTTTCAATGTGTTCTCAGGTTCCTGACAGTCGCCGGGTCCCTGAGATAAGGAAATTGAAAAAAAAAAATGTATTGAAATTGTTTTCAAATGTACTGATTAAAGGTCATACTATCGTCATATCCAACCTTTCGGTTGGTAGATGGAATGGCTTCCCTGCAACTTGCCTTATTTATACGCTAAGTAAATAAGCATTTTGCTATCAGATGACCTTGCTGAGGATCACGTTTGTGTCGTTTGTGTCTGTGTGTGTGTATGTATGTGTAAGTGTTTATTCGCAGGTAATTTTCAGCTAGGAGCCACGCTGGAGAATAACGATATTTTCACGGCCAATGAGTGTCTGTATTGACTGGACTGCTGTCAGTGAAGCGAGTCTGTGTCGGTGCCGAGATATCCGATGTGTGTCATGGCGGAGATAAAGTTAAGGCCAATGTGCTACGAGAATGGGTGTGTTCTGTAACTGTGTGAGCAGCACGCGCTGATGTTGCTAAGTTGGTCTGGCCACACTCACAGACCCCAGAATTCACGTGAGTACCGTTGTCGCAACCACACGAAATAATAGACCATTATCACAGACCCATAAAATGAGATCACGACACACGAAAACTAGCAAAGCCTGGACCTACAGAATGTGTCCACACCACAAATTAAGGAAACACAGTGACAAAATGGGTCGAAAGTGCCAGAGCAGAGTTCCCAGAGAAGAGAGATGACACCAACAGTAGAGAGAAAGAAGGTAGGCTGGGGGGGAGGTGGAAGATGTCGATATGGTGTAACGTTATGCCACGCGCAGGAGACTTCATGGTGCAAGGTTGAATGGAGAGCAGGAGAACCGGGAGTCAGAGAGAACAGCTGAAGGTAAAAAGATCAACAATTCCAAGGTGAGCAGAGCGGCAGGTAGAGATGGCCAGGTAGAGGGTTCTATTTATAGAAACAGAAATGGGGAGGCTGCTCCTTCCTCTCTCCGGCTATTTTAATTGATCTTGCAGAAAGCACAGGAAAGAAAAAAAAAACATTGCATATTTCCATTCATCCCTGGCCAGTCATACAATCATATAAACAAACTAAATCAGCCATGCACGTACATTCGCAAATAGAAGAGCTGATCGATACTTCCTACAGAAATGGAGCATGTCCTTGATAGTGTGGATTTTGTGAGACAATAGCTGTACAGCATTGTATCTGCATAAATGAAAGTTTTTCAATATCTGTATGACCAAAAGTGTGTTTGCCAGTAGTAAAAAAAAATATATATAATAAAAATTATATAGACGTTTATTTATGTGAACGTGTCGTGGGACTACATCGCGGCCACAGTTCTTGTTTGTTCTCCCTCTATTTTCTGAAGAAAAAAAAACTGGAGATTTTTCTGTATGTACAAAAGGTATAACAAATGCACACTTTGACACTTGTTTAAAATGCGCTGTGGCACTTATCAAGCTTTTTCACAGTTCCAATTTATTCTAACTCCTTATCAAAATACTAAAGCCGCGAAACGTTTAAGGTGGAATCTCTCAGTTGTGCATAGAGTGGAGTTGGAACAAACAAAAACTAAGGAGGCCGCATGTCTTCTACCAACTAAAAGATCTTCAGTTTTTCAGAAAATGGAGATAGAACAGACACGAACTCCGGTCGCGATTTGTGGAAGATGTGTACATTTAATCTTTCTATACGCACATTGGTCCTTGCACATCAGAAGAAAGCAAATCAAAAGTGTCAGGGCAAAATGCAACAAGTCCAAAGTTTAATAAGCATACTTTTGTCCTGTGTCTATGGTATTGACATATCATAAAATACACTATTTCACAGACTGCTGCTCAAATATTCCCATTTCGAAAACAGATTGAAACCACCCCACTTTTTTTTTTTTTTTTTTCACTGGTGCTTTTATGGCATCAAAATCTGAAAAGACCTCCCAGACAACCTGAACCCGCATTACATGCCAGCATTTCCTGGAGCCTAATTACATATTTGGTCATGTCCACTTGACTTCGCCCTTCTCGCCTGTCCAGAACTGCGACATTGGGCGATTGATCGGCTCCCCATCTCTTGATCCTTGGTCGATTTTTTTCTTCTTCTTTTTCTCCTACATTTTCTTCCACTGTTATGCTATGTACATTCATTTCCATAATCATGCTACACTTACATCCACCACCATCTTACATTCACTTCCACCACTGTCTACATTCATTTTTTTTACCACAATACCACATTCACTTCCACTACCATTATGCTACATTCACTCACACTATTAAGTTACATTCCCTTCCAGCACTATGTCACAATCCCTCCCACCAATATGCTACATTCACGTCCAATATTATGCTACATTCAATTCCACCACTATACCCCATTCACTTCCGCCAGCCCCGTCCTGCCCTACAACACCACACTCATGAAATGACACAAAACCCCAGGTGGAGCTCAAAACAAACACACACCCAATATATTTTCCTGACATTGTGCAAAGCAACAACCGGCCTTTGTGTAAAACAAGGACTATCGCGTCTGCCAAACATGTTTTTTTTTTTTTTTTTTTGTTCAAACATGTATTTCTAATACGAAATCGATTCCCCTGAGTCACGGCCTTCAGAACAAGCGGTTACTCACTTCAAATGAGTAAGTGGCGCCGCTGAATCGATACTGAATTACCCTCGCGCTTCGTTGCATGAAGAAAAAATCAATAAGCGCCGCATAAACGAATACAAAGCGGATTTTCCGATACTTCAGCTTACAGGAGACCAAGACCGGGAGTCACAAGCAAATGTTGCGCACACGGAAGCTCTGGGGAAACGATGTGACCAAACCGTTGAACGGCTCATCTGTACCAGGGATAGCAAGACACGAAGTCAACACTTGGTCAGTTAGTGGTCAAATTGCAGTGGAACAAAAATGGTCCAGGTAAATGACAGTGTGACAGGTTGTTGATGCAAAATTCTGCTCAGCATCACATTCGCAAACAATTAAAGGGTATGATTCAATACGGTAATATTCCCAAGATTCCACCACTAGATTCTCTTCCCATGATAATTTCTGAACATTAATTTAACCACTGATCTCCAGTTAGTGTTAGAGCGGGAAAAAAATCTTTGCCCCAAAACACGTTCACGAACACAACTTTCTGTCACAGTCTCTTATAATATACTGCGTGAAAATGTCCACTGCACCTACACCTATCTGTCAAGAGAGAAATTGTCCGCGATTTCGATCTCATCTCCCAAGTTCCAGAGGTATCGATAGCGTATCTTCGGGGTAATGTTTGGCTTCAACAAAAAAAGTGACTCGTTAAGTGACAGACCTCCAGATATGTTCTCGGAATACATTTTGTAGATTAGTTTGTAGACGTTCGGAATGCGAGAAATCATAGAATCCATTCCAATTAAATAACCATAGCTGACAATCGGAGACGGGGAAGGGGGGAGTAAGCGACTCCAGCAGCGGACACAGAATGCAAATGAGATGCCAGATTGGTACTTCTACCATCAACATAGTGGTAAAAGAAAAAAGAAAAAACATGGGGGAAATTAACGTATGTCAGTCGTCTCGTAAGCTGCAGCGTAACCGAATAGGAAATAAATGGCTATAAGCTTTTTTTTTTTGGTTTGTTTGTCTATTTTGATTGCTGTATTACTGTACAGCATCTACTGGACAAAACCACTGTGCAAACAGCAGCCACTGTGCTAAACATTTAAAAATTACGATCAAAACCAACGGACAAAACTTCTACAAAATTAAGAGGATAAAATTACAACAAAGACAAATCCTGAAGGGGAAAACTTTTGTCATGTACATGATTGTATCAACCAGCTGTAATTTTAAAATCGTTAGCAACAACAAAACACACCAAAAAAAAAGGGGGGGGGGGGAGAGATGAAAAAGAGGAGGGGGGGGGGGGCATAATTTTGTCTGGTTGTTCCAAATTCTATGGTAATGCCTTACATCACCGTATCAACAAAATTTTAATATTATATTATGCACTGTACGGCAACCATACTGACGTTCTCGTGTACATCATAATTATTGTGGACTGCCTCTCTGACAAAATGAGTATGTGAAGTGCTTGTTGTCAAGGCACTGTGCCTGTACTCTTTACTCCCCGAAGACGATCTTTCTACTGAAGAAAATACAAAATTGATCAAACTACTGCCAGTATTATCGACAGTTTACGTAATATCGGAGTCCTGTGTTCCAGCGCCATGTATTTATTTTTCTTTTTCAAACTAGCAAAATGCATAATTAGAGATCGATTAATTTCCTGGGCACGAGGCTGTTTCTTGTTTTGCAATGCAATAGAGCTTCCTGCAAGCCGATCTTTCTTTGTTATGGCATATGGTTGCTTGCTCCTTTGCGGTGAAAGTCTCATGAATGCTCATTAACCCTCTAGCGCCCAGAATTCCATGGTTGAAACAGGGACCTTGAGGCCCAGTCTCGTTTGTTTTGTTGCTGTTGTTGTTGTTGTTTCTTACATTCCTAATATATTAACATTTTTTAATCCTAAATAAATATAACATGTTGCATACATGTATAATATTATCAATAGTTTAAATCAGATCTGCATGAATAATTCCAATGTTTGGGATAAAACAATCAATGACTGGGTACCAGAGGGTTACCTTTAACCCACCACAATTTGGCATACGGATAGAAGGTTAAAAGGTCACAATTCATTGGGGCAGGTGGGGTAACGATACGAGTGTGCGTTCTGTGAAAGTATCCGTTTTATTACGGTGTAATTAAGGGAAGTGCAACTGTGGAATCACGCGACATTTAGCGATCCTTTACAAAACTCAATCAATAACAAATGAAATTTTAAAGGCCTTTCAGCACGTGTTTAGACTGGGGGTTTTGTTGCTACTTTACTGCCACTGTTCAATACTATTTGGGTATTTCACAAAAGAATCAGGCGCCGATATTGTTGTAAAGCGACTCGATCAACCAAGTGACAATGGCACTGTACTGTTTGACCCACTTAGAGAAACTACACGTCATAAACACATCAACCCAGAATGACGAAGAAGGTGGAGAGAAGGGGAGTCCTGGTCACTCAGGAGGATTTTTCTTGATAAATTAGGACGTACCCATATCATCTACGTATTTATCGCAGAAACCTCTTAGGGGTCAGCAAATATGAGACTTGTAAACTGTTACTGACTCTGACTGTCATAATAGTTTACCAGAAAATGACTGGTCTATATAACTTATAAGATACCTCTGAGCATTCATCGAGGGATTGACCTAGATGGCCAAATATCATCAGTGTGGTTCAACAGTTACCAACTTAACACAACCACTGCTAGACAACAGATGCATCACTTCTGGATAATTCTGACCGCAGTCGTAGCTTAAGTTATGCACAATAGGGCTCTTTTGATGAAAAAGTATTGAATCCACTGGTCTCGTAACTACAGGCTACTAGCGATAGGTTGGAAGGCTGGATTTTACTTGTACACCCAAGTGTGCTTTGGCAAACAGGGTACGGATTAGCATGGCCACACATTCCAGGAACAACTATTTACATTCAATCGTAAGGTCAACAGAACTGTATCGCCTATCCCTAGAGTTATTGTATGATCCTACAATCTCCATGGTAACCGGAGATAAGGACTCGGGACTTCTGAACGAGGGCCGGGCACGCCGGACAAGGAAAATGAAGATAACAATGATGAAAGCCGACCGAAATGAAGAAGAGAAAAACGTGGAAAATTTTGAGGGCAAGAATGAAATCAAAAGTGCGAACTGACATGGTACTGGGTGAGTCATGGGCGTTACAAATCATAATATGTGCTGAATATACAGATTTGAGTTTGAGTTTGAGTTTAACGGCGTGTCGGCACGATAACGGCCACTTTGCGCCTCTCACGGTTTTTTCGTTCTCTCTCTTTGGGCTAGCTGTCAGCCCCCAGTTGCCTATAAGTAAGATCAGATCAGAGTGAAGTTAAAGGTTATTGATCTCATGGGTCTTCGTATTTGGGTTTTTAAAGCCTGGATGCAGGACAGCGAATCAGAAAAGATCATGAAGCGTCCTGGTTGGGAGTCGTATATAAGATTCAAGGCCAAGCTGACTGCTTGAACCTCAGCGGTTACGATGGAGGCTTTGGGGTTGAGGCTGAGGCATTCGGTTTTGCCATCTGCACTTGAGAATGAGGCGGCCACTACCGAGTTATGGCCTTTAGAGCCGTATGTGTAGAAAGGACTTTGATTACGGGTATTTTCTGATTATGCTTCCAAACATCTGCTTGTAAGTTTCTGGCATGGTTTTGTTCTTGGGACATGCCGCGAGATCTAAAATAATGTTTGGTGTATGTGTTAGCCATGGTGGGATGGCATGAAACGGGTCATTCTCCACCTCACACCGTCGGATTTCGGCCTTTGCCAGCAAAGTCCGAATCCGAAGGCAAAAAGGAGGGGTGACACCTTGAAAAGATTCAAAATTTTAAATGCATCTTTGATCGAAAACCAAATTGTAAGCGGGATTGTCTGGGTGAGAAGACAATTTTAATCCCTGCTGAAGAGACAGTCTGTCTCTTCTGACGGACAGGGACGCTTCGTTTACCTCCACATACAGGCTTTCGTCTGGAGAAGTGCGGAAAGCACCCAGAGCAAGACGTAGCCCTCGGTGGTGCACAGGGTCTAGCATTTTCAGGATGACGGTTTAGCTGATCCATAGACGATGCAACCGTAATCTAGTTTGGCTTAAATAAAAGGACGTCCCATTTTGACACTGTGAGACGTCCGCATAACCCATCCATTTACAGTTATTACGGAGTTTCCTTTGGGGGGGGGGGTGAGATGTAACTTTGTGTCACACTTATTTTGGGGTAAGGGGAATGCGCGGGCGAAGGGCGGGGGAGGGACAGGGTGTGAAATATGCAACGTTAGGACACGGTAGTCACAAGCTAAGACAAGCTGAACAATTTCTGGATGCCAAACGCAAATTGTGGTCCAAAGTGTTCGTGCCCGACAGACACATGGGCAGTGATCTATTGGCTCTGTACTATGTCGTTCCCACACGTGTTCTCGCCGTGTGCAGCTCGTTGCATACATGTAAGTGGTTGTCTCTTGTGTGTGCCATGTGAGTCTGCTGACAGTGTGTTCATGTACATAATAATTTGCGTCCGTGTGACAGAGTGAGTCAGTGAGTGACTCAGACAAAATGACAGTGCTGACATATTGCACACTGCCCGATCATTCTGACACTACACATAAAAACAACAAAAAACGGTGTTGTTATGGGACCTCAGACTTGCGACATTAGTCGCGCTGTCTAGCCCACACAATGGCCACAGAGTTTAAATAATACTCACATCCAGCCCATCCTTGTATCAAAGGACTGGTCACGATAGAGACATACCATAAATGGACCCTCAACATGGGAGACAACAACACACTGCCCACAGGGACACATAAACACAGTCTCCACGTCAAGCACACAACAACACAATCTCCACGTGCACACCACACATTCTCAGCGATGACACAACAACAAACTCTCCACACTGAACACGACAACACATTCACAACAAATACACAACGACACATTCTCCAAAGGAACATAACAACACACTCTCCACAGGAATACAACACACTCTCCACATGACAGGGATACAACAACACATTCTCCACAGAGACATAACCACACACTCTCCACATTGGACACAACACTTTCTGCACAAGAACATAACAACATGTTCTCCACATTGAATACAACACCACATTTCCCATAGGGTTTGACTCTGAGTTTAAGTTTGGAATCCACACGTTAACGGCCATACTGTGCTAAAAAGAAGCCAGACGATAGACAGGATATAGCAGAATGGTACTGATAGGATAGGAGGAGACCCTGCCAGGAACGCCCATCAATTACCCGGACTTACAAAAATACACTCTCCATAAATATAGACACAGTAACACACTTTCCACACGCACACAACAACACACTACATGAGGAAACAACAAATAATACTCTCCACCGAGACAAACAATGCATTCTCAACTGGGACACAACAAGACAATCTCATATCCACAAAACAACACACTCTCCACAGGAACACAGTAGCACACTCTCTTGATGTACACTGCACACTCTCTTTTTATACATATATATATATATACATGGACCAACACACTCTCCACATACACACAACAACACACTTTCCACAAGGAGATAGCAATACACTCTTCAGCGAAACACATAAACACGCTGCTCACACGGACTAGCGAAACACATAGACACGCTGTTCACACCGACACAAGACACTCTCCACAAAAACACAACACGTACCTTATGATGTTTAGGTGGGGACTGAGTTTGTTCGCTCATACTGCCAGCCGATGACCTCAATGGTCAATGTCCACAATGACGCAGCCTGTCTAGGCACCCGTAACGGAAGCGGTCCGGCACAACGTTGACCACTGTGGTCAAGCTTATAGTTTCAGTCCACTGAAGTGGACGCCCGTGCCGATGATGGCAACAGGACAAAAGACAGGGAGAGATGACCCGACACTCCGGCAAACTTTGGACGGCTGATGCTGGTCAGCACGGTCACTGATCACTTTCCGCCGGTATACAGTGTCTGTCTACTGCAGCATCACGACATTCTCCTACCAGCCTCACTATGGAACTATGCGAGCCACGGCTGCTGATTGGCCAAGGCTGCTGTGGAGCTCTGCATAACTTATTGAGAAATTCAATAATCCAGACAGTACAAAAGGAGACGGTTGGCACCAGCCTAACTCTTCCAGCAACCGGCAACAGGGCACACTGCCGATATTTCCTGCTACAGGAGGACCAGGGTGGGTGGGGGAGGCGGCAGGGATGATGGGATACTCGATTATTCATCTGAGGATGACTCACGCTTGTCCCCCTCCCCCACGGCTTGGCTGAGTATTGATCCCAATGTAACCTTTAAACTCGCTTCAGGGGCCATTTCAACTTGCTGGAGCGGCCGGCTACCGCCTCACAAATTATCGATCTGTTGGTTACAGTCACACACTCACACGCACACATACACGGGCGCGCGCGTGCTAAACTTGTTGTCCGCCCCGGCGACAGGGCAATGGGAGACAAGCAGAGCTGGAGAGGTAAAAAAAAAAAAGGCAGACAAGAAAAATGACAGCAACAGGAGACAAAACGCTCGAAGACTGTATAATACTATAAAAAGTCAAACCAGACTTGAGAAATGTATTAGGATGCAGCACGATTAAGGCATCCGGAACGTCCGGGCCCTTTGGTTCCATACACTGAAAATTATTCCGAACACCAGGCTGTCTCTGCTCTCGCCGCGGGAAGACACGGGTGAAATACAAAAGAGGACTTCTTATTTCAGTTAAACCGTTCATGTGCCGAGACATTCAAATACAGTTTTGTTGCACTGTTCACACATACATGTAGATGTAGTTCTCCTGAGCCATGACTGCAAGTTCAATTAAACCGTTCATGTGCTGAAACATTTAAACACGGACTTGTTGCATATTTCACACACAGATCTAGTTCTCCTCAGTCATGACTGCCTTCAAGATGCTCCATCTGATGTCAGAAATGACAAAGACCATCCTAAAACAGCACAAAACAAAACAGCAGCCACGGTTGGCCATGTGCCCAGGCATTCGTACACAGACGAATAGCATCAAGTGATGGAACCCTAAAACTTTCTCCCAGATAAACTGCCTATACAATACTTTACCAGTCGACAACTATTCTGAACTTTGATTATGTGCAGGACAACGATGTCGACATGGACGCCGACATGTACTCAGGCCATGCAATACCTGACACTGGACACGCCAGACAAGTTCGATCTCGAGCTGACTGGCTAAACCTCAAACATCATGGTCAGTCACGACAGCTGATGCCATAGTGTACGTATTGTACTTAAACACGTGACAACCTGACGTGGAGTATCAACTTTCATGCCTCTTACAAGATACATAATAATCTTTTTAGTCACATGTGTAACTTCCCTAGAAACGAGACCAATACTAGTGAGTCACTGTCTGAGATATAACTACCCCTTTTTGCTTTGTATGCCCCGGGGGGGGGGGGTGATACGTATAAAGTTAAGGAGCGAAAGTAATTATTCGCATGTCAACGCTTCAGTCAAACTAAAGCATTACATGTACTCTGTTGTTGGCACTTAGGTACAGATTTATACACTTAAGTCCAATGTCGTCCCCCCCCCCCCCCTCCTAAAAAACAACAACAACAATAACAGATATTAAAGATTAAAAAGCCATACATGTATCTAACAGCATTATATTGTAAGTGATTACGGGACACAACAAATTAGTGTACATAAAAATCACAGACACTCATTAGTGTCTATAAAAGAACGCCATAAGGAAACAGAGACCAAAATGAGAGAAAGCAAAGGGGAGAGAAACTCGTTAAACTGGAGTTTAAGTAGCGGGCAAGTCAAGGGCAGTAACTAGAGTTAAATGGCTTGCTGGTTTTGGGTTCGGAAGATGTAGAACTCGGGCACTCGACAAAACCGTTTCTTTTTCGGGGGAGGGGGTAGGAGGCTAATTGAGGTGAGAGCATCGCTGGGATTATGTGGATCATCACTTGCAAAAAACCTGCCCAACCTCCGCCATACGTAAGTTCTTTGGAAAACTGGAATAATTAGGTAAAATCTTCAACACGCAGCGGATTGGTGCAAATGCCCACAGCAGCGATCCTCCGAAAACAAAGGTCTTTAACACGGAATAACTAACTAGGTATCCTGATACCCGCAATACCGCCAGTCCAAACGAGATTGTGAAACCAAGGAACAGTTATAAATGGAATCTACTAACTACTCAGACAGACAGTAATCGGACCTTCCGTTATCATTCTCTCGCCAAATTCTCCGCTGCAGGAACTGGAAGAGGGGGAGGGGGGAGAGGGTGGCACTATTTTCGAAATCAGACTACAAGGACAGAACAAGAGCATACACCTAAAGTAGAAACAAGAAAGACCGGCTTGGCATTTTGCCTGTATGCATCTGATACCGCTACGAATAGTTCACAGTCTGCGCGCCTGTGCTGAGTACCACAGACCACCTACTACCATTACTACGAATATACTTGTATAAACCTACATGTTCCACATATAATAACGCATACACACTCAGGACCAATACAAGTTTAGAAGGTTAAACAGGGCAGTTCGTTCACATATCAATCTAACATGAACATCTCTCCCGTGCTCATGTTTTCATTCACGACAAACATGTTTTTGTTTAATTACTTGGTTGAGTATATAACTGGGAAGATGATTCAGCCACCCAGTAGGCTTAGGACTTTTGATTTACAAAATATTCCCAATCTTCGTGACCTTAACCTTGCTCTGAAGTGAGACAAACATTGCTCTTCTGTTCTAGTCAGCTGACGCGACCAGTCGGAATGAGTTTACTGATGGCCTATTGTTTGATTCACTTTTGTCGCTCACCACTCTTTCATGTTTGACCTACTTTCGACTTGTTCAGTTTTCCCAAAATCTTGTTTTGGACTATTCTGTAATGACTCATCTTTTGCCCAATCAAACAGTGAAAAGGTTACAACTGTGAGAAAATGGACAAAAATAATGCCATATAGGGCGGCTTAACGAAGGAAGGTTTTCACACCTGCCTACTAATGACCACTAATGCCTAGCACGGAGCACCTCAAGGGCCATGTACACCCATGCCGCATAAAGCCAGACTGAAACTGTCAGTTATCATTTTCACAGAAAGAAACTACAAATACGCAAACACAAACACTGCAACACGCTTCAAATTATATCACGCAATGTACATTAGTATAATGTGCATCCTGTTATTACTGTCTTGCAGTTTACTAGACTAGCCTTTATCCTAATAACTGGCGAATATTTTTTTTTCCATGTTCGTAAAAAAAAAAAAACCAGCGGTCTTGTTAGGCCTGCTCGTTTCGTCTTTCAACTGCAGGGGTATCTTCAACGTACACACGGGCCCTCCGAGTTTTTCGACCTTATCCGAGAAGACTATAGGTATTAGATCCTACCTTACCATAGGATAAGGGACAGGAATTTTTCCCCCAAAAAAAATCCAACATGCTTGCACCGACCGGGGATCCACGTCAGAAACTAATTCTTTCATGGATCCGCAGGCATAATGCTTTCTTCTGATATGCATGAAGTCAACACATTCGGTTAAAATATATTTTTATTGATAGTTGGCAACTGCATGCCACACAATCGGTAGGCTCTTCCCCCTAAGTAAAAAACGGTGCATGAAGTGTCGGTTTTGTGGACGATGGGGTTAAACGAGGCCAGAAACACGTCTGTCTCGCTAGCTGATTAAAAGAAAGTCGGAATTCTGCGACAAAACCGACGAAAAACGCTTGATTCAGTGCTCTACAAGCTTCAAAGTGAAATACCAAACCCAAACCTTATCAGTTTCTTGACGTGACTTTTTTGCTGATCCTGTGGTTGTTGCCCAAAAATGTATCTGTTGTGTCCTACTCCAGTTACATTCCACCGTAAGTGTTTATAACACGAATTCCCATGGAAGCTGCCAGATTTTGGGCTGTACACGAATGTAAGGGAAATAACCGATATAATTCTCTCCATGCCATCCGACAAGACGAATTGCTTCTCTTGTGACATCTGGAAAACGTTATTCAATTCTACTAACCGGAAATGACGGGCCCGCTTTGATATGTCCAAATCACTTACATTGCCAACATTGCCGCAAGAATCAATGCCGACACTGCTCCGTATCTTCTCTGTAGTTGTTAACTTCCACTGATCAAAGGCCATCCATAAAGTAGACATGCTCGATTTTTCCGATTTTTTTTTTTAACCCATCCCATCGTACGATTTTCATCCGTTTGGCTCCATTCCTCACTCCCACAGACTCCCCCGTAAGGCCACTGAAAATGTTGAATGTTCATAATATGGACTTGCTGAATTTTTAAATGACATTTTGCACGGATTATGACAAAACATTGTCTTTTTTGGTTTTTACGGGAAAAAAATCTGTACATCTTATTGTCGAAAAAGAAAAATAAGACAAAAATTTTTTAGTTCATTGCGATAAATGAAAAGTGTACGCTCGTTTTGCAGTACCCTATCCCTTTTTTCCATGTGCACATTATATGCACTCTCCCATCCAACACCACTCCAACCCCTCCTTTCCTCTCTCTCTCAATGTAAGCTTTTCATACGCTGCAGTCAACCACCCCACCCTTTCCCCTACCGAACGTACGTGCTTTGTGGATCGCTCCTTGGGTACACACTTTTACATGTACTGGAAAATCCTGCATGTCTTTACTGTTCACTAGAAATACAGAAATATGTAAAATGTGTAAAAAAAAAAAAAAAAAAGCCACAGAGACGCAAGAACGAACGGAATAACGGAATAACTCTTTCAACAAATACACAAATGAATTACATGTATAATATAACATTCACTTGATGGATCTAGGGGTGCATGAATCTTACAACACACGTCCTTATAGTGCACACATTGCATTGCACATCTTGTAGTAGTAGACATTGTCATATCGTGAGGGACGAGACAATACACATTGTGAGAGATGCGAGAGAAGAGTTACGTACACAGTACAATTTTACGCTACATCATGGTAAGTGATCTTCACCATAGCATCCACTCTGCTATTTTTACAGAAAAAGACGTGTGAAAAACTCCCTTGCCTCTGTAGCGGGGAGGAACGGCGCGGAACGGATACCGTGGACAAGTATACAGAGGCAAAGAGTGTTTTACGTCATGGTCCTTTAAAACAGCGGAGCGGAGTGGATGCTGTCGACAAGAGCAGTACCATTAATAAAAGTAGAAAGGTTTGAGCTAGGTTGGGGGTGGTTTACGGTATGGCACGGGTCCAGATCTGTGGACTATGCTATGGTTATACAGAGTATCTCACAAAATCATATATGCACAAATGAACTGCTTAATGTTTGCAACTCTACTGACCTGTACTGTCAACTGTCATCAGCATCTGGCCTAGAACCGCCATCAGTTTGAACACATGCGATAACTAAAAAAATTGCAAATCTTTCCTCTTCGTTTTGTATTGTAAATGGTGGCTGTAATTTAATTGCCGTTGAGTTTGTAAATCGACGGTTCCGTGCAAGAACCGGATCACTGCAAAAACCGGACATCTGCACTAGCACCGCCATTTAGGTCACTGTGACCGATATTTTTACCACTATAAATTTCAAGCCTGCATCTTTATTCGTTTTAGAGTTATGGACTATTTTCAAAATCGCCTAACTACATTATGTTCACATTTCCACTGCAGGAAATGCATATCTAAGTTAAATGTTCACAGTGAGCTTGTAATATATTTTTCTCTTTTTGTTGTTTGTTTGAGACGCCCTGTATTAATAAAGGTAAAAAACGTAACAACATTGCAGCAAGCCGTTCCCGACTGTTCTATAAATAACAAATACATAACCTTCCGTCAAATTTTATGCACTTATTATTGATCGACTTCAGGGCGCCGTCGCATAAAATTCACCCGCGGGTCAGAAACTGCAAGTGTTATTTAAATCGCAATTTATTTCCCACTTAAGACTTCAGCTGACTGCGCTAATAGCACAATTTTCGAAGGCACCATGTTCTGCGCTCCCGTAACAAATTGAGCAATGCCAGTATTGTCACAACTCTCGGCCCCCTGGGCATAGTTTTTTGTTGTTTTTTTTCTCTCTCTCTCTCTCTCTCTCTCTTTAATGCGTTGAGATTAAAGGAGTGAGCGTGAGAAGGATAAAATAGTGCGGAGTGGAATGAGACAGTTTTGCTGGCACGTAAGTTCAATGGTTTTACAAAGTATTCTTGCACGAGTTGAATATATACAGAGGTATTTGCCTTAATGTTGTATGCGACATTTTGCCGATTTTGAAGTTTTGTCATGAAAGTGGTTCTCTCACTCCCAATTTCATTATGTATATGAGAGTCATTCCAACAGGTTAAAAACTTTTGGAGATATGCGTTTGTGACATAATATCTTATGCGTTTTAGCCCTTTTTGCCGACCAAACTTCAATCCTCATTTTCTAGAAAAGACAAAAATGCACACTATACAACAAATATGGCAAAGACACGATGACATAATATAATGTATTACAGTGGACGTTTTGCAGTGCATACCTACTGCATAGTTTGCCGAAACGTCAGTGCAGAACTTACACATACATCAAATTTAAGAGCCACAGCGCGTTGAATAGTCTGTGATGTGTCCATTTTGACCCATGAAATGAACTTCCTCTGAATGAACTGGCGGGACAGACTTGTTTCAGTCTCGGTAGTGCGCCAGGTCCTTTTTAACTCCACAGTCTCCGCCTGACATTCAAACCGGGGCAAAATAGACTTAACTCATTAAAAGTGCAGCTCTTACAGCCTGTCTCTTTCAATGGACTTCACACGACGAAACAACTTACAGCATACAGTAAACAATTCATTTCTTCTGGCAGTTGATATTTCAGCCGACAATGCAGAACTCAGTAACTGACAATTCTGGGACATAAAAGACCTCAACTGGGGTCCGATCCCCAGCATAGTCCTTGCAGACAGCTATGTATTCATTAACCTGTTTATCGACGTCCTTTCATACTTATATATTTATTTATCCATTTATTCACGTTGAATTCCTTTACTTATCTACATACGAACATACCTATAGGCCCATTGCGCATATCGGCTATCTTTGATGCAAGGACCGACGCATGGCGATTGTAGCATTGATTTTGATTCGTTAGCTGATTTGCACTGCGAGCACTTGAGGCGTTGCGAACCAACCGGCAGCGAGCTAAAAGTAGTTCACTACAGTAAACAATGGCACATGTCTACATGCACATGGGAGACGTTCGGTCAATTCTTTCACTTCCTTTCCCTTGTTTACACGGATGGTAGGGAATCTGACCAGCTTGGATCCATCCTTTCCACCCCTGTCATAACAGCCAACTGCAATGCAACCAGCAGGCATTTTATTTTTAACCTATCTCGAAATTACACTCATCAGCTGATCCACCGGCCATCTTGGGTGTCGGAAGAACAAAACAAAAACACTCTATGACGTCGTTCGCAATGGGCCTATATAAGTCTAGTGTCTATCTATTTATTGAATTTGTATTTGTTCGCTCAGTTATGTACGCATTTATTTATTTGTTTAATTATGCTGATCAACGAGCCAAGCACAGAATGAATACATTCCAAATCGCGTCTCAGTCTGAGCCCTAAAAAGGAGGGGGGGGGGTGAAAGAAGATATTTTCCAGTAAATTATGCCGGCCAAAGCTTGCTCATTAGCAGGGTTCGCCCAGTATTTATTCACGATATTGCATCCGCCCACAATTGCACCAATTTGGCATCCATCCAAGAGTCACGGTGAAAGTAAATTATCCGATCCAACGTTGTCAAAATTCTCAGAAACGCAGGCGAGTGAGCTCGCACAGCCCCATCTAATTCCCATCAATCAGAGCAGCAAGTCATAACTTGAGACGTGAACAGACAGGCCAGAGACATAAACAATGTGCTGGAAAAGAAATCAATTCAAGAATGCAGTGTTTGATTCAGATTTGTCCCAGAAATTCCGAATAAAACGAATACAATAATCTGATGCCGCAGCAGGGCTGGATTAAGCCCTCTGATGCGTGCACTGCACAACAATGATGGTGCCCTGCTCTCCCCTCCCTTTTACTGCTCAATTGACAAGACATTCGAGCCAGCTATATTTACACAAGAAGGGGGAGAGAAACTCTCACGCTACGAGGTGAAAACAAATACGTCTTTGATGTGCATCTAACGACATCGAAATTTTAGTGACTCACCATGGCATCGGCACAGAAAATGTTCTGTTGTTGTTAGTTGTTTTTTTTTTTAAACAATAGGGGATAAAATCACTACCCCCCCCCCCCCCCCCAATAAAATGGCCCAAGCCAAACGTGCCACTGGCCGAGTTAACAAGGGCATAATAGCTTGTCCCTTCGGTGCACTAAGAACGTGCTTATTTTGCTTGGTTAATCCTGCACATTCTGACCCGGTGATCTAAATGTCACCAAACAAAAACAAACAAACAAACAATAGCTCCTTGTGTTATCCTCAAGGACAGCAGCTTTTGCCCTGCGAATTCTATGACTGACATGTTACATTTTCAGGCTCTGAAACACGTGCCCTTTCCTGGATATGCTCAACAAGGAACTTAGACCTTTAGTTGTCACTGAGTCAGCCCAGAATTGAAAGTGGTTATCTTCGTACAAAAATGAACTGGGCTGGTGCAATCAAGTTGTGTCCGAATTAACGCAAACTAGTCGGTTTCAAAGACAAGTGGGCTGTCCTCTTTCAGCAAAAAGCAGTTTTGACAAATTTTGGTTAAAGGTCTTTGGTAAATTATTGCTTCGCTAGATCTCATTTACTTTCTGACAGATATACACATCCATACTTGTAACTATGGGCTGGAAACAAAACTTCTCACACAGGCAGCACAACAACCACTTTTGACGTATATGGCCAAATCCGAAATTTCGAGAAGTGCGGGGTTAGCCCAACTGTCCTTAAAACCGACCAACTATGATCACAAAGGACGAAGTCTGATCCTGGCCCGAGCAGGGTGTGATGTCAAAAGCTAAAGATAAATATATGTATACCACATAAACGGTTGTTTTGACTCATGGTTCACACAAAGTCATGAAAACAAATTTTACAGCATTTTTAAGGACATCGCAAGGACAAACAACCCCCCCCCCCAAAAAAAGGGGGGGGGAGGGGAGGGGGGGGGAGGAGGACATAATGAACCACCAGGAAGAGTTTTAACTTATTTCTCCCCGCGAACGGGTGATCCCCGATTTCGCCTTTCGTGCCGAGCTTTACCGTGAACGGGGAATTCACGTTTTTGACCCCGACCTTATATATATATTTTTTAAATTCTAATTTACAAATTACAACTTTATACCTAAATAATAATAAAAACAACCACAGAATATCATTAAGCATTCATTTACAAACACTTCCACCAATAGAATTGAAAAATATTTTTAAAAATAAGCAAGTAATGAATTTTTTTCTAACGCACCCTATAAAAGCATGAAAACTGCAAATTTTACTTGGGCCAGCTGGAGCAACTTGGCCAAATTTACTTGGGGAGAAATGAGTTAAAAGACCTCCCTTCTTGCAGGTTTCACGGAAACAAACAAAGAGGAAACACTCGTGCACTAGCTTTTCTTTTCAATACTGTTTCAAACGGAAGCGAATCGAAGCATCTAATAAAACAAAAGGAACCCGCGTGGTTAATCATGCACATGTTGACTGCGACCTCCATGCCAAATAGACCATCATTTTTTTATTTTTTTTTGTTTTCGCACACATAGGACAAAACACAACAAACATTACTAAGCATTTTGTGTTGAAGTAGTGTTTATTGAGAGTACGATCTGAAGAGCTCAATGTCAAAATTTTCACATCGACACAAATTGTAAGGAATCTGATAAAATTCTTCCAAATTTAAGGACATTTTTGAAGTTCTTGATTTTCTCTTTCGGAATTTAAGGACTTTGCGGACTTTTAAGGAGCTGTGCGAACCCTGTCTGTCAAGTCTAGCTATCACCACTATCAGTGCCGTCTGTTTCCATACATAACATAGACAATGATACGCTCTGCCATGTCGGGGACAAGCAATAACTGTGTGGCTATTTCATGGGTTCCCAACCTGGAGTAAATCGTCTCCCCAGTGGACAGATTTGCGGAATCTGGATTTGTAATATATATTTTAAATTGTAATTTAAAAAAAAAAAAAAACCAACAACGTTAATTTGAGAAGGAATTTTGAAATTTGAAGTTGGCCCATTTAGTGGCCAAAAAAAATAAAAATAAAAATACATTTTTTTTCTTTCTACCATTTCGGACGGGGGCGGGTACTTTTGAAAAATTGCCAGGGGTAAACGGAACCAAATAGGTTGGGAGCCCATGGGCTTTTTAGTCCAGACTGGGCTGTAAAACTGAGTCATGCCGGCTGACAACTGGACTTAACTGTTCCGCCGTGACGGACGGCACTATGGCCATATTTATTCCCTCATCGTCCACACTTAGTCCCGTAGTCCTGACGACCAAACCGGCCACTCATCATTCGCATTAATCCCGTGGTACCACGGACCCGACCAACCAGTATCATTCACACTAATCCCGTGAGCCCAAGCATTCATACTAATAATGTAGTGCTCCGGGACCAACCATTAAGTCACCATCCACACCAATCTCGTGGTCCTGCAGACCAAGTCATCCAGTCACATCTACACTGATCCGGTGTACTGTGGGCCCAACCGTTCAGTCACCATCCACACCAATCTCGCGGCCCTGCGGACCTAGTCATCCAGTCACATCTGCACTGATCCGGTGTAGTATGGGCCCAACCGTTCAGTCACCATCCACACCAATCTCGTGGTCCTGCGGACCAAGTCATCCAGTCACCATCCACACTGATCTAGTGGTACTGTGGCCCCTACCGTTCGATCATAACCCACATTAATTTCGTGATCCTGTGGACTCAGTCATCCAATCACCATCCACACTGATCCTGCGGGCCTCAACGTTCAGTCATGGTTAATTCATATTAATTTCGTGGTCCTGCGGGCTTAATCATCCTGAGATCATTGGCACTAATGACTGTTCCAAGACTTGTCCTATGCTCTCTCTCTCTCTCTCTCTCTCTCTCTCTCTCTCTCTCTCTCTCTCTCTCTCTCTCTCTCTCTCTCTCTCTCTCTCCCTGGCACGAAATCAGCCATTTTTCTTTCGGCCCATAAAAGTTTCCTGCAATAACTGTCGCTGCCAGTGACGCTTCTATTCCAATATTAGGGACGGCAAGAAATCCAAGCAACGCATTCAGCTTTGCATTTATTCATAGGCAATTTCTGCACCTCCGTATCGGATTTCAGCCCGGACAACACTGGCTTTCATCAAATACATCTGAGGCAAAAGAAAGGAGGGGATGAAATGACGCCAGGGTCACAAATCAGGTCAGCCGACTAATGCTCCATAAATACCCCACTCAAATCGGTCACTTGCAGAGAACAGTAATCTTTCTCATCTAACTTGCCATCCTATTTTCTCTTTACATAAGCTTGGATCGCTTTAATGACACCGAAGCCAAATCCTTCTTATGTCATCTGGGGTTTCTTCCCCTCAACCCCCTCCCGGGGGCCAAAAACCTTCCTATCTCATCTAGGTTTCCATCCACCCAGCCACCCCAGCTCCTTTCTTTTTGCCAAGTCTTGCTGCTGGCATATTTTCTCGGCCAACACAAACTGCACCATTCTGGTTTGTCGGGGAGATTTGTGTGTGTTCGCGGGTGAGTACGCTCGTGTGAGTGTTACAGTTAGCGTTGTCATGTTCACATAAAGGAAAGGGCGGGGAGGGGAGAGCAGGCGGTCGGAGAGCGGTTTTTAACGACCGAATACGGTGGGGTGGCGGGGAAGGGGTGGGGTTGGAATCCATAAGGGTCTCGCGCTAATGGCCAAAGGGGAAAAAAAGACCCAAAAAAAAAATGATAACGTGTGCAGACAAACTGCAGCTTTGGCAGTCTGGGGAGTCCTCTCTACAATGTTCGAGTTCCCAGGACAGAAGAAACAAATCAGGATGTCTGTCTGCTGTTGTCCCTATTACATATTGCCGTCTACGACAGACAGGTTCCGGTCCATCTACACATACACATAATGATAATACATACCACAGAGATACACTATGTAAGAATACTGCACAATGGGCATCTCTTTTACATGCGCACGGCCATTGGTCGCTGCGCTGTAAAGCACTAGCCGGCGACGCCGGTTTCGTCTTGGGCAAAAAATAATGGGCGCGGTACTGTAAAAACTGTAATTTCCAACCAAATTAAACACGCTTCAAAATTGCACCGTTGGGCAGTTCTGCTGTATTTTGGAAGAAGACCGCATTATTATAATTATGCTCAAAACAAAATTTTACGTACAAGGGACACATGAGACATTTCGTGTTGCATTCCGATTTATACTTCTTTCAATTTCCTTGTCATGATGTCCCTAACAAGCTGTTATCAGTATCAATAACCCCGACAGGCAGACAGAGCACATTTCATTCCGTAAAATAATATTAACACGTGAAGCTTGTTTATTTAGAGGTCTTGTTTTCGCAGGATTCCTGCCCCTGGCATTTGCACCTCTCTTTTTTTCTTGTTTTTTGTTTTCCGTTACATACTTGCTTGATCCTTGGGGGGGGGGGGGGGTGGAGGATAAGTTGTTGTTGTTGTTTTTTGTTTCCGGGCAGCGGCCTTGTTAGGCCTGTTCTTTTCAACTGCCAAGGTATCTTCAACGTGCGCAACATGAACGCGGGCTCTCCGGGCTTTTCGTCCCTGGCCGAAGAGACTATGTGCTCGATCCTACCTACCATAGGATCAGGGACACGAATTTTTCACCCTGATTTCCAACATGCCTGCACCGATCGGGGATCCAACCCGGTACCTTCGGCATGAGAGGTGAGCACTTTGCCTCTCGACCAACATGTCCCCAACACGGGAAGCTGTCCCAGATTGGTGTACACGATCTTTTTGCGTGCACGTTGGATTTCGTTCCGCCGTCCACCGGTGAATGTGTGGAAGTCATAAACAATAGTGTTTTACAAAGCCGATGTAGAAAGAATACTGAATTATGTTCTGCTGTCACTCCTGGCCTTGACTGGAGGAGATTATTTTGTACTTACAACTTCAATCGCTATAGAAACATTTTTTTTTTTAAGCTGCGGTAGCAATGTAACACAATCGTATCAAGAATTACATTATACACTAAGCCCTCTTCTCACGCAATGCACCATGGGCACCGCCTCCCGATCAGTGCAGACAAATGTGCATGTTTTTTTTACAGACGCAAAGAAGACACCGTCTCTCTCTTATCTAACTCTATTCTCTATTAATGTTAGTAAGACATACATGCATGATTATCTTTTCCGCTGTGAACACATACAGATAGAGAAGACTCTACCTTATGATGTTGGTGATGATGCTTGTCCTGGCTGGAAAATTTCCTGCCTTTGTACTGGTCCACAGAATGTCGTTTTTGTTGCGGCGGCTGCTGCTGTTGCATCAGATGGTGATGGTGGTGGGGATGGTTGGGGGGATAGTGCTGTTCTAGGTACTCTTGGTGCGAGGGTCGCCGCTGGGGATCTGAGTGGGAGGGTCGCCGCTCAGAGTGGGACGGTCTGCGGCCTTGGTGGTCCAGCACAAACTGGGAGGACGTGGAGGTGAAGATGGACATCTGGTCACATACAACCTGCCTCCCTTCTGGACAGAAAGGTATAGGAAGACGTCGACCTGGCCACTGGCTCAGTATTCATTCAAGTGCCATTTGGCTATTTATATCCCAGAATAATTCACACTGTCACCCTCTCTCCAGTTACTGTAGGTCTTACCTCCATCGGGTTCAGAATTTCCAGGTCCAGTTACGAAATTCAGTGCCGGCTCCGACACGGAGGAAGCAAGACTAGTAAGCCACGAAACAGATTGTCTAACCACTTCAGACTAGAAACAGCAGCAAATGCAGCCGCCACCTGGGAATAACTACATAACATTAAGAGCTGCACTTCACTTTGGCCTGATAAAAGAACCGACGATGCATACCATGGAAAATACCTCCTCCTATTTACACTGGATGAACCATCAAACCGACACAGTATTGTCAAATCTATGAACCTTACATCCTATTATCCAGGCGTATCATAATGATGATATTTACCTATCATACCTCGGTACCATCAAATCTTATACAAAATCACCAAATCTACCTTGCTTGGCACTACCTGCTTTTCTGCTCTCATCATACAATCCATACACAGCAATTCCACGAAAACTAACGTTCAGCCTTGCAACAAAAGACAACACTATTTGAACACCCTCAACCACAGACGGTCTCCCAGACCTACTAACAAAATGACCACCTCAATAAGTGACATCTCATGAGGCACGTAAACTCACGCCCTGGACGTATCACTAAGTTATGTTTTCCACAGAAAGGAAAACACAAGTACAAAATTAATGCTGTTACACATTTCACAGGTCACACAGCGTAAATTAAATATTTTGTTAGTATAATGTGTATACTGTCATCACTGTCTTGCACTTCGCTGGACTGGTCTTTATCCCCACAACGTATTTCTCATGTCCTCCTCAACAATCAAAATACAGAACAGCCTATAATATAAGGGACAGTTGACAGGACTGAGCTCCCTGCATCGCCTTCAGCCTGACAATAGCGGAATTTGTGCTCGGTTGGAGAGACAACCAAGAGCCACGAGACATCATTACTGAAGGGAACCTACAGCCAGTACACACCACAACTAGGGGAAGGCAACCTAGAGCTAGTAAATACCATTACTGAACTAGAAGACAACCTATATCTAGTATACACCGTTACTGAACTGTAAAGCAACACGTCTTTCTATGAGATCGTCCCAACTAGAAGGACAACAAGATGTAAAGACAGAAAGCAGCAGGTAAAATTTCAACCGCAATATTTCCAAGACACTTTCACGCCCAAAAAGCCTTGAAAATGTTTCCAAAAATGATCAGTGACACCACGAGAACCTTTGCTTTTTTTGGCATTAAAGGTTGAAGCACTGCCAGGTACAAGATGCTCCCGAGTACAAAATAATGTGTCCCTGTGGGCTGATTGGCCACAAATTATTCTCTGCACTTCACTGACACGGAGTTCTATTTTCCTGGGCAAAGCCAATCTATAATTTTCTTTTCACTGCCATTCAACACAGCATCGAGACATCAATACTGAATACTGATCAATAGATAGTAATGTGGCTCACCTTCATGAAGAGCAGGAAAAACTAAGGCTCCTCGTGCATTAACCGATTTTAATCGGCCAGCCAGTTGGGTAGTGGCGTCACGATATTGAGATCCAATGAGATTTCGAGCAGCAGCCAATTAGTTGGATCTCACTGAGCTCGATGTCGTGACGTTACTGTCCAACTAGTCGGCTGATCAACATCGGCTAAAGCGAGCCGGGACTACTGAGCTGAATAAAGCCAGCAAGAAAGGCAGCAACCTGTGGTCACCACAAACACAAGTAGCCTAATTGCATGAAGAAATCTCAGAAACGTAGATCCAAAGTAGCCTACAAGATGAGATCTGACCATGTCAGTACAACTCTGTGTGTGTGTGAGATTGTGTATAGGTGTGTGCGTGTGTATACTAGGTGACTATGGTGCTTCATTGCAGAATCTAAAGGAACAAAAAAAGTGGGGAGGGTGGAACTGGAGAAGGAAGCCATGTTTTCTGCCGTTTGATGAAAGGAAGTTATGAGACAAGCACGTAGGCACGCGACAGTGCATGTCATATTTATTGCTGCCGACCAGGAAAACGCCGTATGTCAAAATCACTAATTTTCAGGTGAAGCAAAAAAACTTGTTTTACTTCTGTTGTGTGTTTCGTACAGAAGAATCATTTATTCCAGACTGATTCCTAAAAAATAACAGGCAGCTATCTTCTTGCAAACCCAGTTTGTTTGATCGACGAGGTCAAAAACTATAACATCAGATTTTAAGTCTTTGGAAACATAACATACGACAGCTATCCTAGGCGGCGATCATATCACATATTAAGCCACTTACTGTCCTCGCTGGATCAGCGAGTTCCATTCTTTTCTCGTCCTAACCCTAAGCTTTCTGAATAGCCTCCCCCTTCTCCAACGGGTGTCTCAAAGAGATCACCCGATATTTTAAAACAAGGTATAAAATATATCTAGAGTTTTTTCCGAATCACTGCCACAAACTGAACCTAACAGTAGTTGAACTCAGTGCAAGAAGTTTTGTCTAAGCACAGGCGTGCTAGAGCACGTCCGTACCTTCCCAACCGTTCTAAGAAACGCGGTGACGTAAATGCTAAACTCTGCCGTGGCTTGTTGAATGATATCCGGGTCTGTTGAGCTGAGGAAGATGGTGGTTTCATCCGGATGTTACACATCGTCCAGTAAACAACACCATATAGATAACATAGACATGTCCTTACACAGAAACCTGATGCGTCGCTAGGTGCATCTGACTTGAGTTTGAGTTTGGGTTTAACGGCGCAGCGGCACTATAAGGGCCACTTTGCGCCTCTGATGACTTTCTCGTTAACTCTTCTTGGGCTAGCTTTCAGCCCTCAGATGCCTAGAGATAAGATCAGATAAAAGTTAAGTTAAAGATCTAATGGGAAAAATGCCCGTATTAAAAATCTAACGAGAAAAGGCCCGTGCTGTAAAGCATGTCTATGAGAATTTTGTAAATATGATAGAAGTCTGTTAAATCCGCTTGTAGAGTTCGACCTCTTTCAGAAATGATAAGTTGTGCTGCGGGTCTCCGTCAGAAAATAATTCTTTCATGGATCTGCAGCGCAGGCAGAGTGTCTTTTTCAGATATGCATGAAGTCGACACATTCAGTTAAAATATGCTTTACTGATAGTTGGCAAATTGCATGAACGCATTCTGCGGGATCTCCCCCCCCCCCCCCCATTAAAAAAAAACTTGTGTGAGATGGGTATGACCCAGACGGAGTCTGCTAAGAACAATTTCATCTCTCTGGTTTGAGTTTGGGTTTAACGGCGCGTATGCACCATAATGGCCACTTTGGGCATCTCACGGTTTTTTCGTTCTCACTTTCGGCTAGCTTTCAGCCCTCCATTGCCTGTAGGTAAGATCAGATAAAAGTGAAGTTAATGACCTAACGGGAAAAGGCCCGTATTAAAAATATAACGGGAAAAAGAAAGGCCCGTGCTGAAAAGTATGTCTATCAATTTTGTAAAATTATAAAAGTCTGTTAAATCAACTTGTAGAGTTCGACCTCTTTCAGAAATGATACGATGCGCTGCGGGTCCACGTCAGGAAATAGTTCTGTCATGGACCCGCAGGCATAGTGTCTTCTTCGGATATGCATGGTCTACACATTCAGTTAAAATGTATTTTATTGATAGTTGGCAACTGCATGCCACACATTCGGGGGACCCCCCCCCCTCCCCGCAAACTAAAAACAGTGTGTGAGGTGGGTATGACCCAGACTGAGTCTACTAAGGACAATTTCATTTCTCCGATTTTGCTGAGAGGCATGGGTGCATCCGATGGCCATTCGCATGACCAACAATCACTGACGATGAATACAGAACAAAACGGGACACCAAAATGCACAGACCTGCTCGCATATGCATCTATATCAATCAACACTCATAAAATCCGAAGAGTTCTTAGTTAGAAAGTGTCATAAAATTTCCATCACACCAAACCATAGTTCGACACCTTATGATGATGAGTCTGAGTTTGGTGACAGCACGTCCATACCATAATGGACAAATTGTGCTACATAAAAAAAAAAAAAAAGCACGACGATTGGCAAAAGAGGAAAGAATGAGAACTAGATCCTACAAGAAGCGTCCATCAACCACCTGCACCTCAGGAATACTCGAAATAACTCCAATTTTGACACTCCGGAACTTTCCTCCATAAAGATCTAGAGTCTAGACGGTTCAGCTTCAAGAACACACAGAATTCAGACAATAGAACTTATACAGCTCTTTACATGAACAAAGGACAGAGGGAAGAACCCGGAGAACTTGGTTTTATGCAGCTGTCCTGCTATGAAAAGCGCGAGGCGCTCATAAGACAACGGTGAATTGATTCCCTAGAGTGAGAACCGACAGCTGAGTGACAAGACAAATTAGCAAATGACATGCAAATGGTGAGCACATGAAGCCATTAGAGCTAAATAGGTCACGGTATGTGGAGGGAAGGTAAACAATGGTTTGCCACTCATGGAAATTGGGAATGCATCACCCATATCTGCATCACAGGACCAAGCTGAATTAAGACACACACACAAAAAAAAACCAAAATGAAGAAGAGAGAGAGAGAGAGAATCTTGGCTCCCTGGTACAGAATTTTCCTCTGACATTCCCTGCGCAGAATGTTCGAAAAGAAAACAAAAACAAAAACATGATGAATGCTGCTTTTCACAACTCCGATCTTACTGTAAACTATTCAGCCACGCAGAATTAATATATACATTTTTTAACTTGTGTGTGCATTCCTTCTGTCTTTTTGCCTAGAAAACAGACGAAAATATCACAATGACTTTTCCATGCAGCCTCTCGCAAAACCACATCAATTCTGCCTGACACTAGGCTACAAAATAAGGTGAATGTCTCTCAGGCCCCATTAGTAATCACTTGTTTGTCTACAACATAATAAAATTTCAGCGCCACATTGTTATACAAAATTTCTGGTCACATCTCAAGCCACTGAAAAATCGCGCACAGGCGCTGACCAGGTCCAAGAGACTGAAACACAGGAACAACACAATAAATATGTGCATGTTAATTAAATGTGGACAAACACTTCGTTCACTGTGGAACGAAAGGGAAAAAAATCAACACTGCAAAACTGCTTGACTGCTCCTTAACGACAGAGCTTCATTACCGCCACCTTCATATAAACGCTAGACCTGATGACTCCGTTCTACAGGTAGAATCTGTCAAGTTCACCTACAGAAAAACGTTGGATGATTGCTTTCTCTAAAGCTGTATAGCTGCTTTCCACAATAAAAAAAAAGTGTTACATATTTGTTACCATGAAATAGGACAGTTATATCACTGCTACCTACACACAGAAAGGATTATATGTTTTATTATGTATTGTCAGATGCTTTGTGACTGCTACCTACAGAAACAAAAGCTATGTGCTCTGTTTATGATGGCTATGCACGGTTGACTCCTTTACTGCGTACACCTGACGTGTTAACCACAGCAGCCCACATCAATCACCAAACCCTATAACTGCCGTGCTCAAGCAAACACTGCGCTATGGTTGCTTCTTTTTTAAAATCAAACATTGCCGTATGATTACTGACGACAAGCAAACATAGCTTTCTGACTACTGTCTACAAACCAAATGCACTTGTTCGACAAGACTGCTGTTAACTATCGTATACAACTACACGGCTGCTAACTCACAGAACTACAGCTACATCACAGCTTCCCACATATAACTACTGCTGTCAGTTCCGTCACAGCTGACAACTATAGATAACAATAATAAAGGACAAAGAAACACTCCAGCATCACTGACGACACATGTTGGTATCTAGCGGCTGCTTTCACTCAAATAGATGAAAGTTTTGATTCCAGACACACACAGGTTTATGTATTGTCAGCCGATTGTTGTAGATGAGAACCTGGAGCCCTACAATCTCTGTCACTAATCCAACCTATTGATCTGGTATTCAAGCAAAGGCTAAAACGCCCTGTTATCTGCCCGGCGCCTCAAACTTGGGGCGGTAATGAGGGATAACTCCCCACACCACACACAACTGCCAGGCCTCTACTGCTACTGGCGCGTGCGTTACTCGTGCTGACATCGTTTTTCCCTCCAGCCCTCACCGATCTCTTGCCAGCGCACAGTCTTGCTTGCCAGGCAGGCGGCAATGTTTTGGAGGGGGGGGGGTGGGTGAGACAGGAATGTATAACAAATCATTGGCCATATCTGCTAAGACATGACTTGAATGCAAATAACGATTCGTGAGTCTGAAAAGAACTCATCGTCCGACTTCTTTTGGTGAGCTGACGTGAACACGCAACAACCGGCCAAACGACTGAGAAATACAATATCTAAAGCCAACAAAGCCTACTTGTAGCAATTTTATCATGACATACTTCTTTCCGCTCACACGTCACTTAAGACTGGTACGTAGGTTTCCACTTTCTATGTGATGGATATTTCAATATTAAAAAAAAATAATGTCGCACACCACGGGTTCTAAAACGGACATATTGCGACATAACGGGGTTTCCACAGTGGACACACTGTGACATAACAACTTAACAAGGTTTCTATAGTAGACGTAATGTGACATAACGGGAGTTCTATGGTGACATAACACTGTTTTTATAGTAGACAAAATAATGTAACGAGTTCTGTAGTGGCATAATGTGACATAACACGAGTTCTATAGTAAACACAATGTGACGCAATCAGAGTTCTAAAGTAGACAAAATGTGACATTAAACAAGTTCTAAAGTAACATTATGTAGTATAACAGTTTCCATAGTAGAACATTGCCGTAGTAGACATAATGTAACATAACATGAATTCTATAGAAACACAATGTGACATAAGAAGCGTTCTATAACGTGACGTGACAAAAGACTAATTCTATAATAAGCCTAATGTCACATAACACCGGATTCTATAACGATAAAATGTGACAAAAAACAAGTTCAGGAGTAAATATTACGTGACATAACAGGTCTGTAGCAGACATCATGTGGTACAAAAGGAATTATATCGTGAGCACAATCTGACGTAAGGGATTTACAGTACGGACAATATGAGATAACACGGGATCTACGGTAGACTTAATGTGACAACAAGGGTTCCTGCAGACCTTATCCCATGTAAACGTAATGTCACAAAACACGAATTCTGAAACTTTCGGGTTCTGAAGCATACACAATGTGACAAATCAGTTCTAAAGCAGATAGAATGTACTACAACTGGGGCTTGGCAGTGAATACAACATGATTCCACCCACTCGCGACGCAGTATGCGGAAATGTGAAATATAACCTTAAAAATACATTTTTAAAAACCAACACGGTACAAGAATCACACTTGGTTTTCAAAATTATTGCCAATGTCAGTAATGACTGATCTTCATTTTCTACCATCTTGAGTATCTATGACTTTTTGTATGATAGATCCATCATAAACTTTTTTTTGCCGGAAGAGCTATGGGCTGGGACATTTCCATCAACCTTATCCCCTCACCTGCCCCCCCCCCTCTCCTTTTTTTTCAAAATCAGCGTCATTGGATATGCTCTTATCGGTGTGTGTGTGTGTGTGTGTGTGTGTGTGTGTGTGTGGAGGGGGGGGGGATTCCGAGACACCTGGAAACAGGAAACTTGTGCACAGGTAAGAACAGTATGCCAGGTTGGCCGGTGTAGGTTTTGTTTAGCTGTCTAATGCTGAGGGATGAAGAACTAATGCTCTTATCTGTGACCGCAGCTCACCAATCCCTGCTTAGAGCGGCCAGGTCCTCGGACGCACGTGTAGCCACAAACAGGAATATTTGCCATCGCCCCCAGCATTACGTGCTTGCCTGGTTCGGCCGGGCAAAAATAGAGGGTGGGAGGTTATGATGGGCACTTGTGAGACCTCCCTACCTGAACCCTGTCAAGACAATGGCCCTATCACATGATATCTCAACCTAACACTGTTCTGGATGCGGTGACCAAATGACATTAAGACTAAGAGTAAGACCATGTCATTTTGTGGAGGAGGGAAGAGGGGAGGCGGTGTTGTTTTTTTTGGGGGGGGGGGGGGGGAGTGGGCGTGGAAAAGGAATCACATACTGTACACTGTACACATGTAATAGCTCTATGAAGCCAGAAGTTCCTCATGGAAACTTCCTTAAAGCATGACAAACAGCAAAGCAAAAGGTATGTAGCTCATCAAAATTGACAATGGGGGCGGGTGGCTAATGGAGCATTCAGTTTAAATTGCAACTGACATTAACTGTTCCACTCACCCCCTACGCATCATTTAATGCCGCCATTTATAAAAACTACCAGTAACTTTTTAAATTATTATTAGTATTATCATTTGGGAAATATTTGGTTCGGTTTCAAAATGAATGCCTCCCTTATATCTATCTAAATTGTCATTTGTAAGACAATCGTTTTACATCACCTAACAAACTACTTGTAGACAAGAGACAATTATGAGTGCCCCCCCCCCCCACCTCCCATGTCACTTCCAGGTGACTAAACCAGTCTCAAGTGATGGCCTCGTGGCCCACAACTCCCAGCTCCCAACCCACGAACAGCCTCAAGTGATGGCCTCGCGACCGAGAACTCCTATGGGCCTAGCTCCTAACCCACAAACAGCATCAAGTGATGGCCTCGCGACCGAGAAATTCTAGCTCCTATCCCAAAAACAGCATCAAGTGATGGCCTCGCGACCGAGAAATTCTAGCTCCTATCCCACAAACAGCATCAAGTGATGGCCGCGCGACCGAGAAATTCTAGCTCCTATCCCACAAACAGCATCAAGTGATGGCCTCGCGACCGAGGAATTCTAGCTCCTATCCCACAAACAGCATCAAGTGATGGCCTCGCGACCGAGAACTAGCTCCTAACCCACAAACAGCCTCAAGTGATGGCCTCGTGGCCGACAACTTCCAGCTCCTAACGGCTGACAACTCCCAGCTACGACCCACATGGCATCACCGCCGTCAACTCCCACACTTTACTAACCCCAAAACAACTTCCAGTGATGGCCCCATCGCAGTCAACTCCCAGCTACAAACTCGCAAATAGTCTACAGTGATGGCCCCAGCGCCGTCAACTCCCAGCTGCCAACCAACAAACAGTCTGCAGTTATGGCCCCGCCCCAGTCAGCTCCGAGCTAACAACCCACAAACAGCATCAAGACATGGCCCCACCTGGCACCAGCGTCAACTCCCGACTACCAACCCACAAACAATCCCATGTGATGGCCCCAACGCCATGAACTCTCGGCTATCAACTCACAAACAATCCCAGGTGATTGCTCCAACGCCATGAACTATCGGCTAACAACCCACAAACAACCCCAAGTGATTGCCCCAACGCCATGAACTCTCGACTACCAACCCACAAACAATCCCATGTGATGGCCCCAATGCCATGAACTCTCGGCTACTAACCCACAAACAACCCCAAGTGATGGCTCCAACGCCATGAACTATCGGCTACTAACCCACAAATAACCCCAAGTGATTGCCCCAACGCCATGAACTCTCGACTACCAACCCACAAACAACCCCAAGCGATTGCTCCAACGCCATGAACTATCGGCTAAGAACCCACAAACAACCCCAAGTGATTGCCCCAACGCCATGAACTCCCGACTACCAACCCACAAACAATTCCATGTGATGGCCCCAATGCCATGAACTCTCGGCTACTAACCCACAAACAACCCCAAATGATGGCTCCAATGCCATGAACTATCGGCTACTAACCCACAAACAACCCCAAGTGATTGCCCCAACGCCATGAACTCCCGACTACCAACCCACAAACAATTCCATGTGATGGCCCCAATGCCATAAACTCTCGGCTACTAACCCACAAACAACCCCAAGTGATGGCTCCAATGCCATGAACTATCGGCTACTAACCCACAAACAACCCCAAGTGATGGCCCCAACGCCACGAACTCTCGGCTACCAACCCACAAACAACCCCAAAGTGATTGCCCCAACGCCATGAACTCTCGACTACCAACCCACAAACAACCCCAAGTGATTGCTCCAACGCCATGAACTATCGGCTAACAACCCACAAACAACCCCAAGTGATTGCCCCAACGCCATGAACTCCCGACTACCAACCCACAAACAATCCCATGTGATGGCCCCAATGCCATGAACTCTCGGCTACTAACCCACAAACAACCCCAAGTGATGGCTCCAATGCCATGAACTATCGGCTACCAACCCACAAACAACCCCAAGTGATTGCCCCAACGCCATGAACTCTCGGCTGCCAACCCACAAACAACCCCAAAGTGATTGCCCCAACGCCATGAACTCTCGACTACTAACCCACAAACAACCCCAAGTGATTGCCCCAACGCCATGAACTCTCGGCTACTAACCCACAAACAACCCCAAGTGATGGCCCCAATGCCATGAACTCTCGACTACCAACCCACAAACAACCCCAAAGTGATTGCCCCAACGCCATGAACTCTCGGCTACCAACCCACAAACAACCCCAAGTGATGGCCCCATTGCCATGAACTCTCGGCTACCAACCCACAAACAACCCCAAGTGATTGCCCCAACGCCATGAACTCTCGGCTACCAACCCACAAACAACACCAACGCCATGAACTCTCGGCTACCAACCCACAAACAGTCTCAAGTGATGGCCCCAGTGCCGTCAACTCTCGAGCCAACCCACAACCAGCCTCAAGTGATGGTCCCACCCCCGTCAATCCCCAGCTACCCCACAAACAGCCTTAAGTGATGGCTCATTCGTGTTTCGTCATGCGTGAATGCCGTCATTTAGTGTGCTTGGCACAGTCAGTTAATATGAGTCGATGACCTGAGGCGCGCACCACTCACGAGACTGTGGATCTAGGTCGGGGTTGGGGTGAAGAGAGGAGAATTCTGCCAGCAATGTTGTCACCCTCCCCTCCTCGATATTATTCGGCATCTGTCAAATTTTGACACTCCCTCTCTCTGGCATAATCGTGGTCCACGAATTGCACATTCGTGTTCCATAAATTGGTCTCTTAAGTCCTCAACAAGTTTGTCCTTTCAACGTTTCAAGTTTCCTAGCTACCAATCTTATTCCACCCCTTCGTAAAACAAAGAATCCTCAATAATCTCAGGCTACCATCTTTCACAAAGGTTACAGGACATGGACAAATCGTCAGTGTCTGACGTTATGTGAACGGAAAATTAAGCCTCAATACAGGTGACAAGAAAGGAGCATGGAGCATCAGTACGTATCAACCTCAGAAGCATATCATCGTACCACCTAATGCCTGCTGGCTATTCCAATCTGCTACTGGACAAATCAAATAGTTGTTTCCCACAATTTGCCTCATACCCTCTTTTTTTCAAGCCGTTTTTTTTTTTTTTTTTACAAAGTTCCATGGTTAATGCAGGACAATGACGATATCATTTTGTTAAGGAGGTTGCCAGTATTCTCAAGAATGAAAAGTACGATCTGCTAGCGGTGCTAAACTGTCCTAACGGTAGGGAAAATAAGTACAGAAATGTCTGACATTTAATGTGTAGCGTGCAACATTTAAACTGGTTGTCAACAGCACTTCCAGCCCAACATTTCTATAGTTAACAGGGATGTAAAAAGCTTTTCAGTCAAGAGTAGGAAAATCCTGCACGGGAACCGTGTAGGCATAATTGCCGCATAACACTGCTGCAGTGAACCAGATCAACATGACACTGCAACAAAAATACAAATTTAAAAGTAAACTTTAAAAGAAAAAAAAAAAACACCGGGAACCTGGCGAAAACCGGCAAACTTTCAACCCTGATTTGAAACATTGAATTTTGCACCAGTGCTTCGTTTTTGGTGGCCTGATGTAACTATTATTATCATGTACATATACAATGTATATCCAAGAAAAACTTACAAATCTGCGCAAAGACAAGATTTTGTTTAAACAGTTTCCCGCTCCTGTAAAATTCCCGAATTGCAGACTGCTGCTTTTTTGTCATCATGACACTTTGCACATCCCAACTTTCACCACCTCTATCTCTCTCTTCCACCCCTCCCCCCTTCCAACTTTTGCATTTCTGTCACTTATGGTCACTGATTTCTCAAATCTGCCATTATAGTCATTAATCTTTCATTTCTATCAAATAATAGTCCCCATTTCTTAATTTCTATTCTTCTCACCATAGATCTCCCATTTTAATCTTTACAATCATTCATCATTAACTGCTACAAAATCACAATTGCGGTCATCGATTTCTCATTCCTACCTCTTCACCCAGCCAGTCTGAGTCTCTCATTCCTAGCATTACGTCTCCATAGAATGACAAGGTTTTTGGCTGAGCCCAGCTACACACTACACCATTTCTACAGGCCTTCTCCTTTGTGTGTCAAAATATCAAGCGGATTCCGTGTATAATTTGCAAGTATTACCAAAAAGAAAAAAAGTCGTATCATCAAAAGCTATCAGCACACGAAACTTCATTTATGGAAAGTTGATGGAAGGAAGTTAGAACTGTGTCAATCTAAGGGGACGATTACATGAAACTACCGTTGTTTCCAGCAGATAACACAGAGAATAGCTGAATGCTAGATTGAAGGGTGGGTAGATTGATGGGGCGGGCCAGGAGTAGGGATTCAGAATACAAATTGTGTGTTTGTCTGACTGTTGCTCACCACTAGACAGACTGGGCACTTGCAAACCTCTGAACGAATGCAGCCATGACCCTTGTTGTTCCTGAAGGCTGTTTTTTCGTTCTATTTCTCACTTGAGTTTCCGGCTCGAGAGTTTTATACACGGGCATTTTATTTTTTGTTCTTTTATCTGTCAGTTTGTCTGTCATCATTTTTTTCACACACGCAAAAGCCATATTATCCTCATGTCTCTGAGAGAGAGAGAGAGAGAGAGAGAGAGAGAGGGGATGATAATCTGTGCATTCAGACACAGAATGATTTAATGGTTGAGATCATCAGCAAATGGCATGTGCTGTTGAGGAGTACTGGGGGGACAGGAAGCGGATGTCACGTGTTACACAGGGGGAGAGAAGGTCAATGATCTTGTGATAGCTCAGTTCCTGCTGCTAATGTTGTTGGCTGCTTGGCCTACCAGAGGCGTGTCCTGTCTGCCGAACAGACAGACCCGCAAGATGTGACCGGACAACGGTGGCACTGGTCAAGATGTTTCATGACAGACGAAGATAATACGCCCAGATCGTCTGACAGTCAAGATCTTTCTAGTTCACCGCGACAATCAATGGCATCTACCTCACAATCACGGCCAACTAATATCCAGGACACAGTGATAGCCATGACCTGTCCCATCCAAAATGAAACTGAAAGTCAACATGTGTCTTGTCTTAATTCACAATCGCCCATTTCACAGTCACTATTAAGGAATGTCCCAGTCCAGGATGACACACAAGACTTCTAATTCATAGTGACAGTCAGCGTGGCCTTGTGTATGAGTCCAGGTGTGTCCAGCCCAAAATGATAATCAACACGCATTGTGTACCATTTCTACATCAGAATTGTGTCAAATCAAATGTGCAGATTTGTCTATAATGACAATCAACAGTTGCGCCTAGTTCATAATCACAGTCAAAGCGTGTCCATCCAGAATATCAGACAACATGTCTGTGTCTAATTCACAGTGACAGACAATAAGTGCCTGCTTCACTGTCACGGTCAAAAGTGTGTCCAGTCCAGAATGACAGACAATCACAGTGTGTCCAGTTCACAATGACAGTCAACCTTGTGTCTAATTCACTGTAACAATCATCGTTTGTCTAGTTCACAGTGACAATCAATGTGCGTCCACTTTCACGATGACAGCCCGTGCATGTCTAGATCACAATGACATTCAAAACATGCCCAAATGACTGTGACCTTCAAAGTGCACCCAGCCCACTTAGAGACAAAAAGTGTCCAATGCACAAATGCAGGAGTATGTCCTGTGCCATACGCTGGTCATGTTAACCTTAAATTGATAGCCAAAAGTGTACACAGCGCACTACGACTACGTGGTGCACCCAGAGGCATGGTCTGATTTGAGCTCATTTTCCCACAGAAATGGTTCAAATGTATGAGCGGAGCCATTCTCATTAGATGGACCTACGCAAGATGCCTCTTTCAGTTTTATTCTGACAAATGACAAAAGCGAATAAATTGTATGAAACCATATTTGCAGGAGTGTGAAGTGACCAAATATAACAGACAATGTGAGATAGGAAACAGATCAATTTCACAATTAGCAGAGAATAGAGATAAATATTTTGACTTCGGAAATGCTTTGTTTATCATCCTTATTTTCTGTTGCACTGTGATGTGACTACAGTGTACATGTATTTTATGTCACTGAAACACAGTAACAGAAGCAATAAGGCACTCAAAGAATAGACAAAAGAAATAAATGAAGGTGTTAAAATCTTCATGCAACATCCCAAGCTTTATTTTTATCTGCTTTTGTAAATAAAGAGGCTTTAAATATGGTCACTTCGTCGTAATTGTGGGTGTCACAGCGCTACTCTTTTTTCTTTCTTTTGGAGTAGCTCAGGAGCGCAGTATTAATTTAAAAAACATGCAGACTTTCATAAATATCAGTTCTGTGTGTCCATATCATGATTAAGAAAGCTTATATCACATGCCATTTTTTAAACTGAGTTTGAAATCTGTCTCTCGGCCTCTATACTCTTCAGTCCACTCATAAATCCCAGCCTACTCACGACATTTTTGCTACACCCTGTCAGCTGCCTCTCACAGCACTGAGCCAATTTGGGATAACATTCCAGATGTGCCCGGGGCCCAAGTCGGAATGAGAATCCCAATCAATGAAGTTATAGGACCTACTTGTAAATCACCAGGCAATGTAAAAAAAATGTTCTCCAAGGATCTGAATTAAGCATTAATATCAGGCTATTTAGGGCCGATTTAGGCATACAGTGTTTATATATCCCCAAGTGCATTCAAAATGTAGCAATTTTTCAGTTGTTTTTTTTTTTTTTAAATTGTATTTTGCACAGACCTATGTTGTTGGCAACAAAAAAGATTTACCATAACTTTAAAAAATTCTTTCAAAAGACAAAAAAAAAAGTAAAATCACACTGTCACCTGTCAACCTTTCTCTATGTATAATGTTTCTGTTTTTATTCTAATTTATATAGGCATATATCTGTAGCACAGCATTGGCAAAATGTGCATACTGATTCAAATTCTCACTGTTGCATGAAAGAAGAATTGTCATGACAGATTATGTAATTTTGTCTCTCACAATAGTCAAATCGGAGGCAAATAATTAGCACAAGAAAAAAAAAACACCATAGATTCGATAGCGACAACTGCAATCTTGTATTCTGGTTTTCAAAAAAGGGTAACTTTAACTAATATTAGGTAAACGTCTGCGATTTTTGTCGGAATTGCTTAAAATTTTGCACACACATTTTTTAAACAATTCTGAATTTTGATGCTTTATATAACACTGTAATAAAATACCACCTCCCAGTTTTCTCTCTCAAATCTTTAGTCTGGGTATCAAAAATTTCTTCCAAGTAGTATTTCATTTGCTTCTGAACTGCTTTCGTGCCAATTTAAAGGTAACAAAGTTATCCACTCATGTAATGCTGAATTATTTATGAAAATACAATTGCAAAAGAATGAAAGAAAGCAGCTAGGGGAGGTGATCTAATCTAATGGTCTTTTTAAATTTACGTAGACTTTTTTAAAATGCATGTTTCTCAAAAGCAACTTTTTCTATCTTGCCACTTTGAAATAGCCTTACACTTGGCCAGTTTTCAACATTTTTACATGAAATGAGATGCATTCTTCTCAGGCTAGTTTGTACTTTAATAGTACGCCCTTAACTCAACTTTGAAAAAATTGCCAATTTGGACCATTTCCCTTGAGTGTCTCACAAATAATGTGTAGATAAAAATAGATTCCCATTTTCATCTTGACTGAATAAATAACTAAATACATGTAAATCAAACAAATCTTATGAAAAATTGTGGCAGAAGTATTTCATGTGGCGCAATTTGACCACTTTTATTGCTCATCATTGATTAACAGCTTCAAAAATTATAGAATTAATTTTCTCAGGTGTCAAATAATTTTGTAATCCAACTGCTACTGCATACAACTAACTTGTGAAGTTTCTGGCAATCTTTTAAGAACGTATTTCGTTATTCTGACAGTATAATATAATGAACTTTTTTTTTGGGCTCCTTTCGATAATTCTAGTGCATGGGAGACGGTATTATTTGATATGGGTTCTATTTGAAAATTAGATGGGGATAGGGTGGACAGAAAAAGAGAGACTGGGGAGAGAGAGGTAAGAACAGGGAGAAAACACCGATCAAAACAAGAGATTAAGAGTGAGAAGAAATCCAGTTTTTGTCCTTGGTCCCTGAAGTCATGGTTTCTCTAGTACTAGTAAATGAAATAAATATCATTCACCCAAATCAAAATATAATGAAGCCCTGAATTAAGCTCAATGAGTGTCTTTTAACAGGGTTCATACAAAGTCTTGAAAACAAATTCTAAGGACTTTTTAAGGACTTCCTAAGGACTCACAGTAAACAAATTAAGGACCTGTATGACTGTGACCAAGAAATATTACAACTATACAAGTGGTGTGCAGCACTCATCGAAACGGAATGTTTCTGTGTCCAGAGTTCAAACTTATTATCACTCTGAAAAGTTCAGTTATTTCAAAGTGCACATTATCCAGTGTGCAACTGAAAGATTTGAATCTCAAATATTTCAACTGAAACAAATTTTAAGGACTTTTTAAGGACTTCGGCATCATTTTCAGAATTTAAAGACTTTTTGAGTACGCTTATTTTTTCTTTTATGAAAATTAAGGACTTTAAGGACCTTTGTGAACCCTGAATATAGATGTAGTAAAATATCAGCATATGAGTAATGAGGGAAAATCTGTATGTTACATCAAACTAACCAAAGAAGATGATATGAAATGTTTGTGGCTAGGCAAAACTTTCTCTAATGAATGTTGACAGTAACTGTGTTACAAAAGCCCTTACTGCAGTTCAGGTTTACACTGAAGTACATGGATGAGTGACTTACTGACATCGACAACACAGCTGACTGGTTTCAAGTTGAAGCTTAACATTTCTTCCCCTCTTATTTATTTACATACTAGTCAGCAATATAACATCTATGATTACATTAGAAAATAAGTTTGAATCTGTGCATTTCATTTTGCAGAGATTAACTATTTTTACATTACAATTATGAGCTCACATCCATGAAGTGGATTAACAAATTATCACAGAAAAATACACTGCTGTGGAGTAAAAGTTTATGATTCCATCATTCTCCCACTACACCAGTTAATGAGTTCAACCAAAAAGATACTACATATCAATTATTATCATATTCCAAGAATATATTCCTGAATAACAGTTAACACAACAGGGTCACATCATACAAGAATGTTTAGCATTCAATAAACATGAAATTCACATATCACACAACATAGATCAAATCACCAATAATTATTTATTTATAGCAAATGCTTGTCACAGTGTGAATATTCTTGACCTTGTGCCGCTTCTGCAATAAAATTTGGGTCAGCACTGATACTACTTTTACCAGGTGCATAATTTTATGCACTTTTAAAAAAAAAATCCAACTTGCATCTTGTTTGAACTTTATCCTCTTTCTCCAATTCAAACCTCAATAAATAAGACAATGATCTTGAAAAGTCATTATACAGCTGCAGCAAACATTGCAGGCATATCATGAAACTTCTCACAAAAAATATATTCCCGTGGACTGCAGTTTCAACCTTGGTCTCAACATTTCTGGCCCTACGCAGCAAAAGATGCGTTAATTGACCCTGGCTAGTGTGGGAGAAGGGTGGGTGCAGTGACAATAATAATGACAAAGTATGGTTGCTTGTGAATGTTTCTGTGTAGGACAGAACAAGTCCACTTGCAAAACATTTCTAGATTCCTACCATCATCATCATCATCATCGCCAGCCTAATAAAAATCAGAGGCAAGCAAAATAATGTGCCTCTCACGAAACACCGCGAGACATGAAGTTGCTATCAGTATCAAGAAGGCCTTCGCAGAAACTTGAGAAAGGCCCTTCCAAGTCCTCGACCTCTTATACTGAAAGTTAATTGTTGTGATGTGCACAGGTAACGAATGGGAGTACCTCCGTTTTTTATACTTGAGCTGTACGAAAAAGTATTTGACTGCGAATATTGACATAATAAGCCCAAGTATTTGATAGGCGGTCACCAGGAAGTGAGCCGAATGATAATGAGTAAGTTCTGTTTATCACCTGCAGTTTCACAGTGGTGGGTCCTGAGGTAATGCAACACTTGAAACAATTACAAATGGTGGCGTGTGTTACTTCATGTCTTTCAATGATCGAGTCTGTCTCGTCTAATTGTCCTTGGCATGCAAAAGGTGTGATCGGGATGAGCCGCAATCGTATGATCGTGGAGAGTAGCAGAATGCGATTCGGAAATCTGGTAACTTACCTCATCGAAGTCTGACAGTCCTCTTGCTGAATTTCCAACACTCATCTTCCCGAATGCGCCGTCTTAGTCCAATTTTATTCAGTGTAAAAACTTTTCCTGTTTTTTTACCGTTCCCTCCAAGAAAATGCGAAAGATCACAACCAACGAAATACACCTGCTTGCCGGTTCAGCCAACTCAATGGCGGCAGCAACGCTGATACAAGAGTAGGTTGGGCTGACCCAAATTGTGGTAGGGGTGCTAGGTTGGATTGTTTACAGTGGGTTATGGTTATTTCTATCTCTTCAGTACAAGAACTGCACACCCATTGGCAAAACCGTTTCAGAGAATCCTTTTTTTTTCCCCCTAGGTGAAACTTCTTAAAATAAATCGGTGCTAATACATGTTGAAAGTAATGAAAGTCAGAACTGATTAAGATGACCATACTGACTGTGTCGCAACATTGAAGAAAAGTTCAGTTGCTCACGTCTTTCAAATTTGTTCGAGTCTGTACTTTCCGTGCCAAGAACGCCAAGAACGAAGTGCGCACAGAATCCAGAGCAAGACAGCCAATCAGGTAATAATAATTATGTATGTAATAGCCCAATTTATTAGCAAATTATGCCTGTCAGCAGCCAGAAAAGAAAAACAAGAACGGTTAACCCTGACAAGGGTGGGGCTCTCATCTAATTCACAATATGGTCTTGGTCGAGGCCTACATCAAAATTATTTTTCTTTCTATTATAGCCTATGGGGACATAAGTGCGTGGGTGGCTCTGTCAACAATTTTAAATAATTTTTAGATAACGTTGGACAGTTCACTGAATAAACACCACCCACCACAATACAGTAACAACTAGCCTGAACTGCCTGTCGCTATCTACATTTCCTTGCGGTGTGAAATAACAAAACAAAACAACAGCAAGCAAATTCTCAACATCGACCCCGCACAACTGTCTACTTTCTAGCCTGTGGAAATGAGTTGGCTAGCTACCATTTTTGAAACATTGCTCTGAAATTCACTATAAAAATAAAAATGAAAATCATAGTCAGTGACATAAAGTATTTCAGATTAATACTACTGTAACAGTGAACCACGTTGTCGGATTCTGCTGTGCCTCACTTGTATGTTGAAGTGTTATAAAATCTAGTGTTGGACATCTACACAAGTATTCAGATACCCAACGTCTTTAGGTAGACTTATAACATCCTAAAAATTTCGCGAGCCAACACACCAGCCTGTGAGAGACGGGAGTTTTCTCTGTAATTGTAATATGAGAGGTTGCAACTATCTGCAAAGAAATCATTTCTGGGCGGAGGGAGGTGGGTCATCAAAAGCAATGCAGCTTTGATTTTTGAGCTGTAAAGTCGAACGATCTTCCATACTGGAGGCAAATTGGAAAATTTCAAAAAAAAAAAAGAAGTCCGTCCCTGGGTGGGCTCGAACCACCAACCTTTCGGTTAACAGCCGAACGCGCTAACCGATTGCGCCACAGAGACGTCTGAGTGAGGCGCTCCATGAAAAAATGTTAATCTTGATCAAAGTGCTTCCTCGTCAGGATATTGCTACTTTAGGCATTTGCACCTCAAAAGTGTTAATTTTAATTATTTTAGCTGGTTAGAATAACGTATCTTCATAGGATGGTCTTAATTTAGCCCCAGAAACGACTCGTGAGAGTAATTAGATCTAATTGTATTGATTCACTTTTATATATTTTATCGCCATTGCACTTTTTCATGCCCTTATATCACAGAGGGATTTTTTCCAAGATCTTGGTCTTGGTGGGGTTATGTTGGGCTTTTGGCATTATTTTTTGCTTTTAAAATTTTTATTACTTTTTTATATTGTGTATTTGCTATTATTTTTCTGCAGTTAAAAAAAAAGTGCCTTCACACACAAAACTCCCCTTCCATTCACAAAAGGCCTACTTAAAACGTGAATAAAGCCAAATGAGCTAAGGGGCAGTTTGAGATTGCTTGTATGAGAAGATCTTCGAGCTAATCACTCACACTGCTCAGTTTAACCAAATTTGTTCACAAAATTGTGAATTTCAAATGCATTTTTTTAGGTTGGAAAAAATGGTGGGATTTTTTACTTCGTCTTTATAAGTCCCTAACCCTAAACCTTATTGTTGTTGTTATTAAAGCTCCATTTCTATTCTTTTCAGCAATAATTATGTAAATAAGAGACAGTCATGAGCCTTGTAATTCAGTTATATTTAGAAGGCCAGGCAGACTGCTGGTATGTGGAGTGCGGATGTTATAAGAATGGGAACGAACTAGGCTGTGGTTTTCCACATGGAGCTTGAAAAACAATTGTGAAGCCAGAATTTAAACGTACAAAGTAAGCTTATAATTAGTTATGGGACCCATGAAATAACATGTACGGTACTTAACCGTTACAGTAACGAAACACTGTGTTGTACCGGTACCCTGACAATAGAAAATTGTTTTTTTTTAAATTCCTATTAGTAAGTAACGTAATGTATGTAGGTGTAAAAAAAAATAATTCAGTATTGTCCCAGGCCAAAATTAATAGGTTAAAATGTTGGCCACGGATCCAGGCTCACTCTTAGGAAAGAGCATAGACCATTGAACTAAAAGAAATAGATGAATAAACAAACTAAATAAATTACGAGATGCTATTTGCAAATCCACGCGGTGGTGACTATAAGAATTGAATAAACCTCAAATCTAAACAAGAAGCGCGCTATCCGTTATAAGAATGAGAGGGTAACATCAATTAGCATCTGTTTCAGGGTGGAAAACTGGAGGGGGCGGGAGGGGGTCCATCTTATAAAAGGCAGAATGAATAGAAAAGGTCAGAGCACCTTCTTCCGGCTGAAAAATTGTATGACGTGTGAATGCGATGATCCTGATCTACTTTTTTTTCAGCTTGCTGGACATCACCACTATAGCTGCAAATGAAGACTTCTTGGAAACCTTTCCTGATCACGATCTTTTTGGACCTGATGACATTGGCGATTTCATGAAGCAAATTTCAGATCTTTGCCGAGAACCACGTCAAAGAAAGAAAGGCCTTGCCTGGGCTACTTCAGCTCCAGAAAGTTGTGATCGACAAGGGCACAGGGCGTCTGAATACACACACAAAAAAACACCATTTTGTGTCCATAGCCGATGGTAAAAATAGGCTAAACTTGGACACCCCCTCCCCCCCCCCCCCCAAACACACACATACTCAGCAGTGTCGATGTGCCATTTTCCTTTAGACTATAATAAGGACTGTAGTTGTGCGCTCTATTAGTGTAAGATATCTCTGAGCCTGACTGGCAAAAGTTCAAAAATTCATAGTTACTCGAAAATTTTGTTTTGAATTGATTTTAGTTGGTCTTCGTGTTACTGAGTTGAAGCTATGATTCTATGAATCAGATTTGTTTGATAAAGTAAATCCTTCTCATACCTTATCAATTGTTTCTTATGCCCCCTTTCCCCGGGAGTCTTTCTGTTTGTATGGAAATCATCATGGGGTGATGAATCACCCCTGGAGACTCTATGTCGGTGTGAACTTTTCAAGGTCATCATACACAGACCCTGGCGCATGAAACTCCTAAAGAGTTTGCAGGTTTTTTTAATATTTGGGCCATAGAAGCATCTGAGCTTGGGCGACAGTTACAAATGTATGCCACTGGGTTGACGTTTCCCCAAAGAGGCAGTGTGGGTTAAAGGCATATTTTTTCCTTCAAAATTTCAAAAACATCAAAGCAATTCGCCCCTGTAAACAATTCATCTTGCCTATGAATTTACTGATTAGAAAATCTGAAGGTCGCGAAAATCTAAGTTGTATGCAAAATAATGACTGCTATGCCAATTAGTTTTCGTAAAAATTGCATGAGACGGCATGAGTTTCTAAACACACTATGATATACATGTACTATGTTATAAGTTATACCCATGCCTTAGAATGTACTTATCATTCAAATTAATAAAAATCAATATTTAACCTTTACTTTTATAAAAGTTTTGAAGCACCTGTTAAGCGCAACACACGTTGCGTCCTCGACCCAGGTTCGAATATCCAATTTGCAAAACGGACGAAGTTCCCAGCGTGTGCGGGGAAAATTTTGCAAATCACCTGGGTGCTGGCCCGAGGCCTGGCCTGAGTCCGGGTTTTCGGGATGCTCCTAATTTTTCGCCTCTGATGGGAGGTCAGAGGGAGTGGCGGAGAAAAAAGTGGACAATTTTTTTTCGTTTTTTCCTGTTTTTACTTCAGATTCTTAATCAGCGTCAAATTTACTATATGTTTGACACCAAATACCATATATAGTAGGGGGGCCAACTTGCTCTATCTATATAATAAAGCTACAACAAAACCCCTAATTAAATAGTCCTATGGACTCGGAAACTACACAACGCACCGACCTGAAATTTGGCACAAAGAATTATGGGATAGCGAACATTGTTCCTATCGCTATACACAAACAAAACCGTTTGTTATTTCTGAGTTAATCGGTAAATGCGGTTATAATTAAAGACTAAATTCACGAGAGCGTTGGATCCGAAATTTACGATCAATAAGATAGTGATGTATGTTTCTAATAATAGTCAAAATTGGGCAAAAAGAAAAGGTTGTATGTTGCGAAGCCCCGCGTGAGAAATAAAACCCAAACAATACAGAGCAAACTAAAGAGAAGGATGTTTCTAATAATAGCCCACTTCCGCCTACACATGACGTTATCACTTCCTGCAACGTGTTCACTAACAAACAAACTAACCCGTGCGCAAATCATTGCCATTTGACGGATGCTGACGGGATGCGCAGGATGTCAACGCGCAAAGGGAGAGCAGTAAAACTTATCTGAAAACAAACAAACAAACCAAAATAAAATAAAGCTAAAGGAACAGGCAGAATGAAGCAGGTCCATAATAATCACCCAGAACTGAAACTAATAAATCGATTTATCCCGGGCAGGGCCGGGCAACCCAGCTAGTCTCTTCAAATAAGCGTTGAACCTTGCACTAAAAAATATACTCTTGTTTGTTGTATTTTCATTTAAAGTGATCCCCTGGGCGTAAGAAACTGCCGGATATATTTGGCTAAAGAGTGGCATTACGTATGTAGACGTGATTTTGTCCCCAATTCTATTTAGATAATATAGCTCAATTTTAACGGGGGTGGCGTAAGAAAATATTCACTACTTTCACAGTTTTCTACCAAAAGCTTTGATACTCTACACACTTACTCTCAGATCGACAGGCCAGGAATTGAAAGCTTCAAATGTATTATTTGTTCATTATTCTGCATATCATGGGCCAAGAACTCTGTACACATTAAAAAAATCTGAAAATTTCGAATAAATCATTTCGGATCCATGTTTATAGTGACTAATATGGTACTATCTAAATGTTTTTACCACAGATGTCTTAGAAAGATGCTACAAACATTTTTTAATTTGCATTAAAATTGTAACATTAATCCCCCAAAAATATAAATTTAGAATTTCCAAACGTCCTAACATTTTTTGTATACAAGAATTATAGCACTCATTTCTCCTGCTCCGCCATTCTGAGTACTAAGAACAACCAATACCACTGTAATAAATTTCTGTAGTTTTACCAATCTGTTACCAAAAAGTTTCCTTTTGGATGCTCTCTGTGCTTTTGTTACCTCTTAACAAAAAATTGTTCTCAAATTGACGCAATATAGTTCGAGTGTGGCTTCTATGTAAGACTATCTGAGCCTAGCGATTGGACGTATGGAAAATTTTATTGCTGAATTAGGTTGTCAGAAAGTTACTGATCTCGGTTCAGTTTGATGCCAAATGATGTCAGTCGAGTTGTTTTTTTATGAGAGGCCAAAATGTTTCGCTATCATCGGTAACAATGCCTTCGTAAGCACCGATCCTAGGTACCCACGGTACTGCAACACTAGCGATCCTTTGATGTTCTATCTTGTGACGTCACAATATCGATGCCGAATATCGATGATCCTGCACCCGATACTGTTCGATCCTGGGAAATATTGAATGAGGTACAATTCCAGCTGACAGGAGGGCGGTAAACTAACTGACCAGCCTGCTGCGAGCTGGGCACTGAGATCAGTCGTCAAAGACCTCTTGAGATCAGCATTCACCACCAAATTCACTAAATTCGCAAGCTGGGGGACCCTAGAAATGCGTGAACAGAAAACTGTGAAGTCAACGAACGACGCAATCGTGGACAAACGGTTTCGCAGTGTCTGTCCATCATGACTGTTTTTGTACTGGCAGAAAAGGAGGGGGGGGGGTGGGGAGGGGGGGAGAGAAAGGGAAGATGATTGGCCTTTTCATTTGATTGCTGCCATATTTTTTCGCAGAAGATCACAACAGCTACGTACACTGCAGAAGAGGTTTCTTTCCAGTAGACATGCTGTGCACTGCAAATTGGTGTGTGGCATAGCATTTGGTCAGATCTTTTCACTGAAACGACCTAAATGCCCCCTTCCCCCTCCCTTCCCGTTTCCCAAGGCTTCAGCAGAAAACTGATAAACCTATCGGTGGCAAAGTTATGTAACCACATATGAAACTATAAGTTTACAAGAGGGAGAAAACAAATTTCTTCAAATGCATTGCTTACGTTTTTAACTGCAAATATTTGAAAGATTGTACCTTTCCTTCATCGGCAGAACAAAACAAAAAAAAAATGAAATTTTTGCCTAGAGTGAGTAGAATATTGGGCAAAAGAGAGTTGTCATCTGAAGTTGTGAGAACACATTATTGTGCGATTCACGGTAGGGCCAGGGATACACCTTCCACTCTTGAGCTAAATATTGAACCTGAATTCAACAGTGCACGCGTTTGTAACCTAACAGAGACATTGTTCCCATTACAACTCACTCTCTTTGGTTAAATGGTGGAAATGCAATCTACCAGCAAGCCAATGTTGAAACAAAGTGTGTAAGATTTCTACTGAAAATTTTACCATAGGGTTTCAGATGTAGACATCCTTGCTGCCTGTTGACCCATGCCACGTCAAGTTTCTCCAAACAAAGTGTCTGACTTTATCACTTCAGCGGTGAAGGGACTTATCCTTCGTGATGAGAATGCTCTTATTCTGTATGTGGTTTTCGACAAGTGTTTCAAACTAAGTAGAAAGTCCTGCTGCATACCCCCCCCCTCCTCTCCCACCCCATCCAGAGAGGACACAATTGTCTTTTTTATTAACACCACGAAGAGACGTCGCATCCCCAGTAGACCCTTGTTCTACCGTTACTACGTACGAAGAACAAACCAGACGGATGACTATCAGCCAGGTGAGGTCTCTGTAGCTTCAGTTAATACACGCCGCAATGTCATAGGCCCAGACCCACTACCAGTACAATTAGGAGGTGGAATTGAGCACACATCTATCAATCACGAGAAAGCTGGTGTTATTGTGGTATATCACATGATTCAGGAAATCAGTGATGGGCATCATAACCTTAAAGTCAAACTCAGGCGACACAGACGTACTGCCATATCTCGCTAACACCCTGCACGTTGAAATGCATAGAAGTCTGGTCAATGTAGTATCTTTCATGAATGTATTATTGCCAACCAGTAATGTCATGTCCGTTAATATTGTTTGTCAGCCTCCGGTATCCTCGAAGCCATCATGCTGAATATCTTTGCAATCCATGTCCTCACTGGGCGGGACACTGTTTTCTCGTTTGCTGTCACTGGAAACACTATAGTTCTTACCAAGTTAAAAATGTAATGTTCTCTGTCTTCCAAAAGTTGGGAACACGTATTAAACAGAGGAAGAAAGCATAGAATTCTGCTTCACCTCATAGCTTCGCTGCATCATCGGGCGCCGGGGACATTCTTGAGGAAAATGCACCTTTTCAGCACGAAAATTGCAACCAAGAGGTATGTCACAATAAAGCTCTTCAGCTTTTCACCATCTATGAACAGAGTCAGACACAATGTCTGGGCGTTCAGCATCAGGTGTTACCGTGGAAAGTTGCCGGTGGCTTATTTCCAAACTTCAACCCTCTGCACTGTGACGACATGGTCTGTGGAGATGCAGCTGAGAGCACCAAAAAGGCTCTTAACCTGTGTAGCTGCAGTTGCAAAACGAGCTGAAGCACAAGCTAATGTACTGTCCTGTACATGTATTCAGGTGCGCAAACGAAGGGAGACAACCTCTATAGCAATCCTGTTAGGGATATGGCAGCTGAGACGAATCCAGCTGAAGACCACTAAAAACCAGTTTCCTACCTCATCGGTGAATTGGATGTGACTCACCCAAAAATGAGAATTCTCCCATTGAAGGTACTATGGTTGAAGTAATGGGGCATTGGGAAACAGTGATGACATGAAAGAATATCATGAATGACCCGAATTACACATCTATTGACGCGGTGGTGATCAGTTTGTAGGTGTCACCCATTCAACAACGGTTTTGTTCGAATTAAGATTAAACAATTGGCACCATGTGTGTATGTCTATTTTTATATGCTTCTGTTTGTTTTTACAAACTCGATTATTTCCAACTGTAAACAACAACAAAAAAAGAAACATCCAATGTTGAAGTTGTTCTCATGTATAATGTGAAGGACACAGGACCTCTTCAGCGGTGGGTTTCTTGGAGTTCGTCATTTATTGCAAAACGTTCAAATTCTCACAGGTGGCATCGATCGGATCTAGAACCAGAATTTAATTTTCATTCAAAACCAGCAGGAAACTTTCAATATACACCCAGTTACGAAACAGGGTATACTTAGGCCACGCTAAGACTGATAGTTTGTTGGAGGTTGTCTGCAGATCGCACTGGACAGCACAGAGTGGTTTGTTATTTGACTTGTTTCTCAAGCCCCAACATATTGTTTCCACAGCACATTCCGATATAATTCAAAATGAATGAACCTGGCTTGAACTGCAGTAATGAAACAACTAACTCTTGCTAGCAATATTGTATACATATCTCAGCCTCAACAACAGACGTAACGTACTATTACTAACGTTTCTAAATTTGAAGCAGTTCAGAGCGGATCCTCCAAATAGACGTATTACTGTAACTGCCATTATTAATAATTTGATCTTCAAATTGTTGCATTGTTTTTCAAAAACTTCTATGGGTACTTGTCTATGATAATAGGCAGTAAAGTTCAACCTTGGCCACCCGGTATATTTTATAAGATTTTCTAAAATATTGGACTCGCAATGTTTAGCGATATAAGGGGTATAGTTTTGATTTTGTCCAATAGATTTCTTGTAATAAACACAAATCAGCACGAATAACGTTCATGTGGTAGGAAATTGAATTCTTTTCAATTTGATGTATATTAAGCATGGGTATCTATTTAATATTTGGCTTGGTACAACTTTATTACTGTCATTTTGGCTGAAAATAGCGCAAATGTGTAACGTCACGTAGGGAGTGTTTTTGACGAATTTCTTATCGTTGCTAACCTTTATCTCATTATATCCGGCATTTTCAGTAGCCCAAAGTGGTTCCCCTAACATTTATAGCAAAATCAGGAGTATATATTTTTGTGCAAGGTTCCCGGCCATTTGACGGCTTGGCCCCCCTACTAATAGGTCTACTTGGAAATTGCTGAAATTGGAAATTATTTTTTTATCAACTGCCGCACATGTGAGAGGTGGAATGCAGTGCGCACCAAAATATTACCGTGGTCTCGGACGGCGTGTGTGTGTGGGCAAAAATTACAACCAACCAAACCTAGGTGGTGGCCTGGGTTCTCGCCTGGAGCCATATTACCTGGGTCGAGGATGCAACGTATGTGTGGCCTTTACGGCTGTTGGAAATATATGTTTTTCTCACAAAAGTAACAATAAAAAAACACACACAAAAACAACAATAATAACAAAAACTTAAAATGAAACAAAACCAGAAAGAGACAAAAATGACACATTTTGGTAAAAGAATAATTATTCTGTTTAATAAAAAGTTTACAAGGTATTCGTAGAAAAAGTCAAACTACAAGATATAAATTCACAAACAGACAACAATCACTTTAAATTTCATGTAGATGTACAGTCATACAGTTACTCCAGGTTTTTTAGGGGAAAGAAACAGAACAAACAAAAAAACTAATGGGCAATTTTGGAAAAAATGTAATTTTTCTCCCAAATCCCCATAACCAAAAAGAAAAAAACTTTTTTTAATGGGATTTTCTCCCTAGAAAACACTTGTGGCGTCAGTGACTGATATCGTTTTAGACAGAAGCCCTACTGAATAATAATAATAATAATAAAAATATAACAGAATAGAATCAAATTAATGTGAGTCGATATTTTGACCCCGACCCCATTATCAGGCATACCCTCTCTTCCCCTCACCCGATCCCAAAATAAGTTGTGAAAAACGAAATCTGACATCATAAAATCCACTTTGAAACAACAACAACAACAAAAAAAAACTAAATAGAAAGCTAATGCTTTTACTGTTGAAAGCACCTCAATGGTCCAGACGCTACCTTGTACCACCATGATACATTTTCTCTATCTCTTCTGCACAATATTATTTCAACGGAAATGCTTTCCGTCTGTATCAACAGGTCAAAGGGACCTAATCAAACAACTTTATGATGAAAAAAAAATCATTTAATATTTCAACGATTACGCTCCCTTAGTTCTGTTCTTTCTCCCGGTAATATTAAAATTTTCAGCATTTTTCTCTCAGAGCTGTCATGTACTGCATTGCAAAAAAAATGTGATCGGGAATCTCAGCTTAATGTGAAGTCAAACAAGATTCTAGTTCATCTGCTCAGTAGGTTTCATCACAGACTTTACAACATGAGCATTCGTCTGATCCTTCTGAGAAGTCGTTTCCTACATGTGCATGTATTTTTGTATCTCACTAGATTTGTCGGATTTGTCAACTGGAATAGATTTCTTTAAGAAAAAAAACAAAGATTTAGAGTAGCTAGCGGGGAAAAATGTTCAAGATTACATGAGAACCTAATACACTGGCTTGACTGCAGTTATTACATGTACTATACTACCACATGTATCAGTATCATTATTATTATTTATTATATGTACTTTCATTATTATTATTGACTTCACAGGACCAAATGATAAGTGTAATTTATGTGCTAGAAATGAACCATAAGCCTTATTATAATTTGTCAACTTAAGATTTTTGAAATTGAGAAAAAACATACTGTTTCACACTTCAGAATCAGTTATTTAAATTGAAAACTGATGGGATGACAGAAACCAGGCAGACAGTAAAAAACTATGAGTATTCTTTTGATAGACTCTATCAACAACTGTATATCAGCTATTAATCAGTTATTTGAATACATTACCTTTAATCATAGTTACTAGAGTGCTTTAATTTTGGGGTTTTGTGGTTTTGGGGTTATGAACCATAATGAAAATCTGACTTGAAAAATGCATTCAAATTGTTTTTAAAGTCTGTGGTTGCTATGGTAATGGCAGCCATATTGAAGTTTGTTGACATATATATATTTTAATTAACAATTCTGTGAAAACTGTCTTTTGAAACCAGCTGAAATTTTATATAAAAGACAAGAATTAGTATGCAAAGAGAGTTACAATGCCAAAATTCCAATAAATCTATCCAGTTGGTCATATTCCAACATCAAAGCAGTATGTCACATTTCTATCCTAAAAATAAGTAACAAAGCAGTTTTTTTATTGCTTTATCTGAAAAATATCACATATAACCCAAATTGGCCAATGTTATACCAAAAAATGTACACTCAATGACACAGCGCAAATTTTGAGGGCAATCTGTTCACTAGTTATGGAGAAATTAAGAACTGAAAATTGTAAACATGGATTAAAAACAAATAGGCCCTACAAAATATAATTGCTCTAGGGGACAAAAAAATATCACATATAGCCCAAATTGACCAATGTATTATCAAAGAACATACATTCAATAACACAAGTGCCAAATCTGAGGGCAATCTGCTCCCTAGTTATGGAGAAATTAAGAACTGAAATTGTAAATCCAGTTTTGACTATCTAGTTCCAGTCTTCAATATTTTGACCCGCTCCTTCCCTTTTTATGCAAGACAACATCTGAAATTTAAGGACGAGTCAGTGTAATCCCTCATAACAGCCCCCTAGATTTCTAAATAATTGAAACTGACAAATGCTTTCTTGACCATTCATGTCTATTTTAACAAAGACAGATTACAAAAGCTCTGACATTTTTAAGACATCATTTTTGTGACAAACCATATTTCTATTATATTCATTGGTTTCCGTGCAGGGTTGATGTGGTTTTGAGACATTAGAATAAATTGAAATTAATTAATATCAGAAAACTGCGCACTTGCAGGGTGCTAAGTTACCACATATTTTAACAAAGAAGCAGAGGATCCTGAATCACACATATGACACAATGATGCAAGACAATAATTTCGCTTGAAATTTAAATAAATTGATTTACTTATCTAAACCAGGAACTAGAGATGTCAGGGTTTAAATGCTATAAATGCCGTGCTGGGTCACGACTTGCAAGGAGTTGATTTTTCACGGTCTCGTTGATTATAACCAGCGTAATTTTGTCCTTGAACTGTTCTCGTGAACAGTTTGTTTTTGAAACACTTTTTCTTAGAGATGGAAAGAAAGTGGGGCGAGATAGAATAAATGGATAAGTTAGGAGTGACAGTGCAATTCTCGACCCCGTGATTTTGATGAACACTTAGAAGGGAAGAGAAGGGGTGAATAAGGATAAATAGTTTAAGACGCTTAGTCGCGTTCAGAAATTCGTACATAAAATGTAGAAAGCACGAGGGTTTAAAGATTTCAGTAATTGTTTTGACATTTTAAATTGACCTTGTCTGTTTTTAGTACAAGGCCGTGACCAACTCCCACGTAGAATATATTAATACTGCGAGATGAGCTCGCATGGATGCACCAATCAAATCTAGGGATTTGGACGGTAATTTGCAGGTGGCTGCACAGTATAAAAGCGTAGCCATACCTATGCCCATTACTCCATACAGAAAACTCCAATCTGTGCAGGCGTCGGCACGATTCTGCCTGAAGAATCCTAAGTCTGTTCGATGTCATGTCTAGTCCACTATAGACATTTGAGATGAAGCCATATGCTTGAATGAGATATGCCCACTGCTATTGTCCACTGTTCCCTGGTTGTTTCTAACACCAGGGACCAAGCGTAAGTGTTTGTCCATTGATGACTCAACAATGAACGAGGAGCTGAACATAAGTTATCCAGTAGGACAGGATTGCCGCATATACTAGGAGTGCTACCCAAGAATGCAAGACAAAGACTTATATTGACTTGCAACTAGTATGAATGTATAGCATACACATCTGTGAATTGGGACTGATTTGTCTGGATGAGGCTGGGGATTGCCAGCCCATCCTAGAGTAGATCCAATAGACTTAACTACGTCAGTTTATATTGACGAGCTTGATCCATTATAAGCGGTAGGCACAAATAGCTGAGATGACATCGTCGCCAGAGACGATATTAGTATATTGCTTGATATATAGTAGGCAGACTATATCTGAGAGATATATAATTAGTACTTAAATTGTTAGTGAGTCAGAATTATCATAATATTATAGGAATCTAGAGAAGACTTCGAGTGACATATTATTGAATTTAGATTTGATGCTGCTGATGTTGTCTTTAGTATGTAATAGATCTAGACAAAATTGTTAGGAAATTTAATGTAATTAAATTTGGGGCCCTGCAGGTCTGTTTATGAAACTTATTCAGATTGTTCTTAGTGTGTGGCATGGTACGAAAGATTGAATACTAAATACCTCTCGATTTAAATGCAGTCATAATACCATCATTGAGAAGACCCTCTTCATAACAGCTAGAGGGGACTTTAGTCCAGAACCCTAACACTGGAGGGCACTATCACCCAGACCAGATTCGTAACAAGAGACAAGAGCAGAAAAGATTAATACATTAAAATTAAACTTTTGTCTGATTTCATAATTTGTTACAATTTTTATTGAAAACTAACAAACTCAAGTTTCCTTCTTTTTCATAAACAGCTAACAAAACTACAATCAAATCAAATATAAATGGTGAAATGAAAAATGCATTATTATTATAAGTTTTGTAAAGCTTTTTTCAGCTCTACATCATAAACTTAAGAGAAGTTGCCACATATATATATATATATGCCAAGACGATTAAACAGAAATGCAACAACACATAATAATTATTGTGAGATCCTGAAATTAGGGTAACAAGATGGGTGAAACTGGAATCAATGACAAATAACGAGATATTATTCAGAAAGATAAATACATGTAAATAACAGTTGGGATGAACTGCTCAAATGTAGATGAAATGTATAATATGAAATTCAAATTATCAATCTACAGTCAAATTTACTTCTGAAACCAGCACACATTGTAAATGACACAAGGGCTGAATGACTCTATGGTCAGTATTTTGCAGAAGCATATCAGATACGCTGAAAATATGAACTGATGTCATTGAACTGTAAACTTTCACACTATTATGAAAGAAAGGCAAATCCTTGGCAATCTTCAGCTTGAGCAAAAAAAAGTAATATGTATATATAGATGTATATAACAGACTATTCATACTAAACAATAGTTATAAACAAAAAGATTTACCTTACCATAAAAGTTACTTTACCATGACATAATTTATTTTATTGAGCAGATATACATCACAACTAAAACATAAAAAAACTAAAAAGCATACATATTCAAGCTATAATGGTTTTGGTCAAACTTCAATTCAATGAATTTTTAAAAAATAATTAATTTTTATTGATTTATTTATTTTCTGGATGATGGTAAAGTAGTTCTTGGCTCATTCCATATCGTTTACACTAACTTTAGCTGAAAGAAATTGATTATAATCTGTGCATAAGCCCTAAATTTAAAGACTCGCTAAAAATGAATGGACCGCAAGAAGTAGACTTGGTAATATGCATTCTCGGCTATAGTTAGAGATAACAACGCTCAGCACTTCAAAATGAGCAGAATGTCAGTCAGCTTTTGGAAGATTATAAAATAATTACTTGCTGCTGGTTTTTTTTAACTTTGCTTGCTGCAAAGAAGCAACAAGGTGATTCACCAGACCACCACAATCTCACCCTAAATGGTCATGTGTTTATGTCAAACTACTGATTGGCTCACAGATTTATTTGGCTCTGATTGGTGAAGACTATCCTCGTCAGACAAATCTAAAGGAGTGTTGTCATGTTGAGCATGCTCATTTCCAAGTGTCGGAAAGTTTCCGTCTGACCGGTCAAGTCCCTCTTCATGTCCAGAAAGTGATTGGCTGACAAATCTAATGGGTTCTTCTTTTGACAGGTGAAAAGATTCCATGTTATTCAGTTCTGTAAGTGCATTGTGGTCATTATCTGAATCTTGTGGTGTTTCCTTCTAGCTGGTCATTTCGCTCATCATGCCTAGGGAGTGATTGATTGACAGGTTCATTGGCCTATATCTCTGATAGGTGAAAAGGCACCATGTAATTCAGTTCTATAACAGCATTGTCAGACTGGACTCCTGGACCATCAAGATATGGTGGTTCCAAAGGTGTTACATAGTTTCTATCTGACTGGTCATTTAGCTCCCCGGCATGTCCAGCTATTGCTTGACTGACACCCTCTAGTTCTCCATTGTCATGGTAACATGGTTCTGTAGGTGTAACATAGTTTCCATTGGGATTGTCATTTCTATTGGCAGTCGCTGTTTGGCTGGATGGTTCCATTTGACCCTCTTCCAATTGATCGTTTTGATCAGAATAGTCTGGTGGCTCAACTGGTTCCACATAACTAACGTCTGATTGTGGATAGGCATATTGGTTACCATCATGTGTAGATTCGCTGCGACGACAATGTCTAGAAGGAAGTGCTGGTTGAGATTCAATGGAGACGTGAGATCTGTCAGCTGAGATCACAAAAAACAGTTAAAATGAGCCAAAAACTAACAACACTGATTAGATGAGACTTAGCTAAAACACTGATTTGATGAGATGCAAGAATGTAAAGCATATATGTATCCGCTATATAATATTTTTAAAAATCTGTACAGAAACACATGTAGTATGAATACCTATTCCCTTCTGAGTACTTTTGCTCTCACAGTAAAGAAACTACGAGAATATCCATCAGTAGTTATTGCTTTCAGCCATATTCCAGAACCCTTAACACATTCTCTCTCCACCAAGACACTAACTCCCCGAATCTGAAATTTTGCAATTTTGGTTTATTGATAACGAAAGAATACCTCTAAATTGTGTAAAACATCTTATCATAGAAGACAACAGATGATCAGAAGAGAAAACCTTGCAATCAAACTTTAAATCTCAGTCCATTCTAACTGCTTTTCGAGTCATAATCAGTTTTCTCCTTGTTCTGTTAGTGTTGAGTTGATCTTCCCGGATTTTGGCAATTTGTGACAAAAAGACCATCAATGTCCAAACCTCATCTGAGATCAAGCTGATAAGTCTCTCTCTCTCTCTCTAATTGCCCTCTCTCTTTTCTCTGTGATGCACTCAAATAACACATCTGCACACAGACAAAATGTACATGCAGTCACACACCTGCATGTTCCTGATCCCAGGTAAATATATTTGTTCTCATGCAATACCTTTTTGTAAGAAAATGTATCAATTCTTTACCACCCATCTTCACATTTCTAAAATATGTACATGTATTTAATATAGCATACAGATTACAACCTTAAAAGGAAAGGAGCAGCATTGTGCCATTAGGCTGGTTTGTTTAAATACTTAACATGACTTCTTTAAATACTGTCTTTTGCAAACATGAAGCACGGATTCTGCAAACAATGTAATAGAGCAAGACCTAAATTGAGTTATTCATAGGCACTTTGCAAACTTTGAAGGTAGCATAAAGTGGATAGAGTAGACTGGATTGATTTAACCAAACAAACAAAAAAATTTAATTAAAAAACAAATACTGTAAAGTCCTATTTTACAGATATATGACTGCAACCACCCATATACATATTATGTGCCTGCTTGCGCTGTATCATATTAAAGTGTATATTGTACAAGTTGTATTATATTGCTCATAATTGAATGTACCTTATGTGAAATTAATGGACAGGAACAGTATACTCAGTTTATTATATTGACGGCGCTCCAAGCAAACCTCTTAAACCCCAATTTTGGACCCCCAACGTTTTTTCCGCTAAACAGGTTCGTTACATAGTCCCCCATATACAGTAAAAATATTAGACCTGAAAAATGATTAGAAGTTAATTAAAACGCATCTTTGCAAACCTCTCAAATCTCCACCTCGTGTATTTGCTCTGAGCGAACCTCGCAAGTCTCCAGTGAGACGGCCGGCCAGGTGACACGGGCCACCGCGTTTCACCTGTAATGCGAGATCAATGCCTTGCGTAATCCATAGACAATGCCCACGACATGGCCACACGCCCTCGATCATCCCAGGTGCGACTAATCCACGACACAACTGTTGTGTGACATTATAGACCATTAAATTGATATCTGTCAACCAAGGCGGACCTTACATTGTCAATGACGGAGAGCCCGTAAAGGCTTGATTTTTTTTCTTAGCACACTAATAATTATTGTAAGTTACATGAAGTTATATTAATATACTGGCACTTTAAATTCCTGCCTTCCCAATTTCCTTCCTTTCTTCATGTCGACCATATCCCTCTCGGTCATTTGACTCACAAATTCACACATTGGTAGAGATGGAGAAAGAGAGAAAGAGACAGAGGAAAAGAATAGGAGGGGAAAGGGAGTACAAGCGGTATGACAGGAAGATTATAAACATGATGATGATGAACACCTCCGCAGACACACTGCAAACTGTTTAGTTTGAAGACGATTTCTTAAACAATAAGAACGTAAAAGGAGTACTTTTTTTTTATTTTTTTTTTTAAATCAACTCCTCAGTAAAATCATAGTTTGTTCATTATAATAGAAGAGTGAAACAATCCCATCATGTTTATCCACCCCTCCCCTTTTCTGGGTTAGGTCAGCGAGAGTGGTTGAGACTCAATACAGGTTAGGTAAGAGAGTGTCAACTGTCAACACACAACCACTGGACTCGGGTGAGCAAGAAAATGTGTTGAACATGGAGACTGAGTGTGGACACAGTCTGAGAAGATGCATGGTCCAGCATGTCATCACTTATACTTTAGAATGATGCCACATGGATAATGGTATTTTTCCGAGTTCCATCTCCCTATTTGCTTACCCTATAAAAGCATGACGGCCGAATGTGGCCACATCATTTCTGCTTTAGACTGTCATGGAGCCGTTATCCAGTGGCTGCATGCTGGTGGATTTGAGCCAAAGGCAAAATCTACAAGCAAAGCGCAATTCACCTCCTTCTACACACTCCACATCAGCCAAAAGGAAGAAACGGAAGATAGAGAGAGGTTAGACATGTCTGCCATAGTCTCTGATGTCATTGACAAGAATGGCGAGCTGATGGACCTATCTATAGACTCTGTGCTCCTTGACCCAGACGTCTCATTTACAGGATTGGCCAGGAAATTTGACCACAAGAATGAGAACTTACTTCAGCACTCTACTGCATGGCAATTCCAAGTAGGAGACCCAGTGCTGCTCTCATGTGATAAGACAATGCCGTCACACTTCAGGGAACCATCAGTACCATCATCATCTCATGAGGTGGTGCCATCTTCATCTGCAGAGCCAGTGCCACTCACATTTACAGGAGCAAACCCTCCTCCCCTTGAGCCATCACCATCCTCAACTACAGTGGCAGCGTCATCTCCATGTTTAGACACCGATTTACCCCCACCGCCGGACTGGATGCTGTTACCTGACTCAGAACTACCAAGCCATTAATCAGAGCTACCTCCACCCCTTGATTTTGCTTCCTCGTCCTCAGAGATAGAACTACCACCACCTTTAGCCTCCAAGTGTGCATTTCCTCAGCCAAGTTCCACTTCAGACAGCCCTGCGCCAACAGCATCCAGCACTACTGAAACTGTGTACAGACATGCAGAAAGTTCTCTATGTCGCCTAAAAGGAATCACCAAAAGGTGAAGCCTACTGCTAAGCCACGCAGAGTCCTTGGAGGGCGTTGTAAATGTAAAGCCGGCTGGAAAAACTGCAATGATGTAAGTGACGCTGACAGGATGTCTACATTTGACGGATTCAGGGCTCTTGGATCCTGGGAGGCTAAAAGATTGTTTGTCAGAAACCTGGTTACTGTGATCAAACATGATGAACATAAAACGGTCTTCAAATATTTCCTTCAAACTGGTGACAAGAGGACAGACGTTTGCAAAGTGTTGTTTCTAAGCACCCCGGCTGTTGGAGAATGGTCTTTAAGGAACTGGTGCCTCGTACAAACTGCATTCACTCCTGAAAGAAAGCGTCGAACATGGCATGACCGTGGAGTGGAACAGAAGCGCTACTGTCAAGAGTTTTTGCAAAAACTCAATAAAATGCCATCACGTTACAGCAGGAAAACGACCACCAAACAATATCTATAGAGACAGTTTCATTCACTCCAGAATGTCTTCAGTGCCTACACAGAAACCTGCATCACTGATGGTGTGGCACCTTTATCACGACAAGCATTTTCGAAGATATTCAACAGCAGCAATATCGGCATCTTCCATCCACCAAAAGATCAGTCTGACACTTGTGTCGCCTATGAAAAAGGCAATCTAGAGGAAACTCTGTGGAATGCTCATCGACAAAAGAAGACAGAGGCTCAGGAAGCAAAGGCTCAGAACAAACATTTGGCCGAGAATGACCAAGACATTTTGCTAATTTCAATGGACCTGCACGCATTTCTCCTGTCTCCTGCATCCAGAGCATCGGCAATGTACCTCAAATATGGTCCAGATTTTACAGAAAGGATTAAATGAAATTTTCAACTAGATAAATTCATCCAATATTATATTTTGTCTATTTGCAGTGTTAAGAAGTTCCTAGTGTGAGTTTCTATTGTATCAGTGCTTAAAATATGCATGTCACCTTTTGCTTTCTTCTCCTTTTCCTGTAACAAATGTGTTACTGTACTTTGAAAAAAAAAAAAAAACTTAAAAAAAAAGAAAAAAGCAACCAAAACAAAAAAAAAAACCGGAAATAAAGCAGCCTCAAATTTCTTTTCTGGGACCAGTGATGGTATAATGAGGAAGACTCTTTGGTCAATCTCTGATTCTGAGGTCTGAACCCTATTGACTGATGTATACAATAGGCTAATCACTTTTTGCCGCCTGTCAGTCTTGTGCGTCTCGGGGAGTCCTATCACCACCCACAAGCAACGCATCTCGCACCGAGCTGGTCACGGAGTCGGCGGACCGAGAAATCTGCTTCGAGCAAAGCTCTTAAACCCCCTTTGAGAGGTTCGCTTAGAGCAATTAAGCGACAGCAAAACTCTGATCTTTTCAAAATGATAATTATCGTTACTTGTAATGGTACTTGCCATCATATCCGTGTTTGGCATTACTCAATAGGTATAACATCGGACATTTAGTCCATTTTATTGATTAGGGTTGCCGCAATTCAGTTTTTTGTCTCTCCTGTAAAATTTTCTGAAACTGGCTTACGAGGTTTGCTTAGAGCACCGTCGATATACAATTAATATTTATAATTTTGTGCACAGCATGCATAATATATGGATGTTTCTATAATATGTATTTATGGCTGTATGTCGCCACACAAGTATAATTTTGCTCATTTACTTATTTGTAACATTTATGAATTTATTAATGAATCTAATTTCTGACCATCACTATGCTAACCTGGTCAGACCTCCAACACTTACCCCTAGTTACTGTGTATTCACCACCTTCAGACCTCAAACTAGTCAAACCGTCATAGTTATCTGGTGCATTCCGTGAATTATTCTCTTTCACTATCTGTCTCCGTTTGACAATACAGTAAATGACAATGACCCCAGCGATGAGGAGTAGAGCTGAACAACCAAGTCCAATACCAACATAAATGAGAGTGTCAGGTTCATCATCCTCTGAAAAAAAGAATTTAAGTGAGCTTCAAGATGTAAGGGGCATATGATCTACAAACATAATTTCTTGCTGTAAAGGTGGGCTAGACTTGAAGAACTTATTACCTACATTTTCATATTTTTTTTACAACTATGTCAGAAAATGAAATATTACCATTAACAGATTAACACAGAAAAATATCCACTCCTGAGACAGATGTTCAGCTTCCAAAGACTTCACAGGTTAACGGTGTCTCAAAATTGGTTGTTTGTGAAAGATTTTCCATTCTTTCAAGTGAGAAGGCAGTATTTGATCTGTAATATTAGATAACGTAACTGTCTAATGAAATGCAATGACATAATTCGCAAGTGCAATAAGGAAGAACAAACCTGGTTCAGGATCCTCGTTAATGACATTGATTATAACTGTGGTTGTGCTTTCAGTATTGGTGATACTCAGCTCATACTGAGTCATCTCCCTTGATCCACCATTTTTTATCACTAGAGTTATCTCTGCAAAAGGAGGTGTCAGTGGTGTGAAAGTTACTGTGTACTTATCTTGACTGACCACCACTAGTGTTACTTCCACCCACACTTTCAGCACATAGTTTGTAGGTCTTGGGTAGCCAAACACCTGTATAGTAACCTCAGTGTCATATCCTGATGGCTGAACAACAGTTCTGTTTGGTGTATCAATGACACTGATCGGGCCTGGCACAAACAAATAAAGTCACATAAGCCTGACGTAATGGAATTCATGCTACAACAAAAGTGGAATTGGGCCGGACACGTGGGGAGGATGAATGACAATAGGTGGACAAACCGAATGGCAGCCAAGGACAGGAAAAAGAATAAGAGGACGACCAGGAAGAAGATGGAAGGACGACATTACAAAGAGAGGATCAACAACATGGATGAGAAAAGCAACCGACAGAAGAGAATGGAAAGTATTGTCGGAGGGCTACATCCTGCAGTGGGTGGACAATGCCTAGGTGAAAGGTGAAAGAAGAAAGCCTGACATACAGATGGAATAAGCATATCACGCACGCATGCACGCGTGCACACACGCACGCGTGCACACACGCATGTACACACACGCACACACACACACACAAGACAACGTGCAGTTACAAACAGATCGCAATTTGAAAACTTGAGATAGGCTTAAGCAATTCTGAATCTCTGATCACTAAACATTACACAATGTAAAATACATGTAGTTAGGTAAGCTTCGAACAGAAATGGATGCTGGAATTTAGTGAAGTAGACAATGAAAGTTGGAATGTTTAACTGTCAGACCTGAGTCCAGTAGAGACACTTCATAGAAAAGACTTTGTGCAGTCAAGAATCAGGAATATGATTTTTTAAACAGAAACTGAATCGTCATGGCCACACATAGATTTTGTTGGCCTACAAGCTGATGACAAGTGCAGACTAAAGTTTGAGCTACTTACAGATAATGTTGACTGTGACAAAGGCTCGATCTTCTACCAGTGCTGGCTGCTGACTGTTGACACTAGAACACATATATTGACCAGAATCCTCACATTCAACATTTCTCAAAGTAAACTGTAACAAATGACCATCCGTTCTCTGTTGACCAATTCTAGACATATTGCCTCCACTCAAAATCCCCGTTAGGGGTGAGATTCCATACAGGGCACATTCAAAACTGACATCACTACCAGAACTCAATTCCACAGTTTGAGAACCGTTGGCAGTAAAATACAGGATTTCTGAAAAAATCAATGAATAAAAAAAAAAGAAAATTTAATAATTTATAAAGTACCACAATTGTTTGAACAGTTTTTTTAACTGGCCAACTACTGAATGGATATCAGGTTAACAGACATGTATAGGCTACAAAAGTTAATTTCGTCATCAACCAAGCTCACCGCCAGCACATTTGAAAATACCACACCGACTTTGAGCCCACTTTTAATAAATTCATTAAATCGAGATGGTAGGAAAGATGGGATGAACAAGCAAAAAATAAACTGCACTTTATCCAGAATCAACTTGGACAGTGGGCTCATACCTCTCAACGAAATCACAGAGATGAAATTGTCCTTAGTAGACTCCGTCTGGGTCATACCCACCTCACACAGTTTTTCACTCAAGGAGGGAAGATCCCCCGACTGTGTGGTATGCAATTGCCAGCAATCAGCAAAGCATATTTTGACTAAATGGTAGATTTCATGCATACCCGAAGAAGATGGCACTATGCCTGCGGATCCATGAAAGAATTATTTTCTGACGTGGACCCGCAGCCCATCTTGTTCTTTCTGAAAAAGGCTAAGATCTACAAGTACAACTTGATTTAAAAACTTTTGCACACTTTTACAAAACTCTTTGCAGATCTATACAAAACAACTTTTTAGAATTTGAGTAATGTACTATAATTCTATTTGTGAAAATTAAATTGATGAAGCTCTATTAATACCAAAATAAATAAAATACCCAAATAGACCGTGAAAGGCACCAAGTAGCCATTATCGTGCCGACGTGTCGTCAAACTCAAGTTCAATGATTGCCCATGTGTGACAATGAAAGTCAGTTTGACAGCAGGAAAAAAGGAATCAGAAAGAACTCTAGCTTGTGCTGACACTGACAGCAACATCAACAACCGCACCAAGCAAATTAATACATGCACCATGAAATATGTAAACAAAGAAGACAGACACATAATGTGTGTGTAAATGTGTATTAAATATTATACACATGATGAAATTCAAGTGTTGGGTCTAAATGTACTGATAAGAATGATCAGATTTACCTCTAGCCATTGTCCTAATGACTCCCACTCTTGACTGACTTTCATCAGGTGGAAAATTTCCATTGAAAGACTTGAGACTGTAGTTGTAGAGTTGTCCTGGTCCCACAGTGAACAGTTGCATTTCTAGTAAACCTGGCTGGCAAGTGACAGTTTCACTAGTGTTAGAGCCATGGACAGTTATTTCATAGAGTACCACAACGCCTTCTGAACGTTCAAAGGAGATTTTATATGGGAAGCCAGAATCCAGAGATTTGTTGAAAATTACAACAGGCTTCTCCACTTTCCCAGGTACAGCTGGTTCTGTGAAAGTCAAATACATATTACCTGCCAAACGTCAAGCACAGCAGATCTGCATGTAATTGTAACTGTTTGATTTGATTATCTTCTACACTTCTGGAGTAAATTAAAAACCCAGTCACTCTGAGAGGACAATTACATTTATTTAAAATAACTGAATGTGTAGATTTCATGGATATATATGAAGCAGACAGTATGCCTGCAGATCCATGAAAGAATTATTTTCTGACGTGTCTTCTCCTTTCTGAAAGAGGCTAAGATCTACAACTTGATTAAAAAAAACTTTTATACACATTTACAAAACTCATTTCAGATCTAAATGAAAATAAAACAACTTTTGAGAATTTAACCACCAATTTCATAAAATTTTAGACGGGTCTACTTAATTCTATTGCGAAATTTAAACTGATGAACCTCAAAATACCAAACATAACTAACATACCCAAATTGACTGCGAAAGGCGCCAAGTGACCGTTATTGTGCCAACCCGCCGCAAAACTCAAAGTCAAATGTAACATAATGCCCATTAAAGTCAGTTCAGGATAGTATGTGGACACTTAATGCTTTTATCAGTCTGACACTTAGGTTGAGATAAATTCTAATCCATATATTGCCTTGTCTGACAAATGGAAGAAAAATATCCGCTTTTGGAATTTAAAAAAAAAAAAAAAGAAAAAAGAAAAAATATTCTACATAAATCACTTGGCTCCTCATGGTATGTTAGGATGTAAAATGTTATGCCTTTGCATGTCGCCATAGGACAACCATTAACACCAAAAATCACAAAAAAACTTTGAGTTTAAACAAAAAGTATAAGAGTACACCTGATATATGTCCACAAACATTTCAAATACTCCAAGGAGAGAGAACAAACAACAAGGACAAAATAACATGGCTTTCTTCTCATCATCTTTAATGTGGTCATTATCTACAGCATCATCAAGCATAAAGTAAACAATAAGAAAGCTCTTCTTTTTCATGTTTTGCATAATAAATGATTTTTATGTTTCCTGTCATTTTTCTTACAATTTCGGAGCACTGGTAGGGCCTGTCACTAAAGTCAATGCATGTATAGGTTCTCATTGAGTTCAAAATTTTAAAACTTATGTTGACTGATCTCAGGTTTAAATTAACACCATTATAAGCTAGACATGGCTTAATTGAAGTGTCAATCTGTTCCAGCTCTAGAAAATACGAATGCAATAAACACGTCAATATACAAGTAGATACATACTGTCCTGCATTCTATGGTTGAATACATTCGATCAAAGACCAAGATAGACTTGCAAAGCATTCTCCACTAATTCCATCATTGCTGGTCACATACAAACGACATTTTTAGGATTGATCGAGTCCATCTCCAGCTATGTTTCACTAAAAAAAAATGTTTTATGCTTGCTTTGGACGAGTGTATGATTGCTGTCAACTTTTCAGAGCGGAAGTGGCCAAGCATTAGTCTGTTATTCATAGCCATTTCTTGTTACTCACAATGACATGTATAAGTCCCACACACAAGCGCACTTAGGGGAGTTAATCCGAATTGGTGCGAGATCACAAGAGTGGTTGTTCTTAAATTGGAAAGTTCTTCAGTTAGAAAATATTATAGAACTGCTTTGGTAGGGACAATGTAGTATCTATGGGTTTTCTTGTATTAGAAAATACGATTGTGCTATGTAAATTGCATTCCCATAAAACTACCTGCTACATGCTATTCAGAAACTTACTTGTCCAAATGCTTTTTATCTCCCGAGTAACGGAGAAAAGAGGGTAATAATCATCTGGTGGTAACTTGGTTATGATTGAGAAGTTGTACTGATTCCCAGGAGAAAGGTCAGCTACTGTCCCTCCAGATCTTGTAGCCTTCACCTCACTCTCACTGTGAACTTGAATGGCATACATCGCATCATGTCTGTCTGGATTGTTGTCTCTCCAGGAAAAGACTACTTCTTTTGTTTCTCGTCTAATGGACATGACGGTTACATTCAGCCTGTCCACTGGTGAGTAATTATATGGGTTAAAGGGGAAGTCCGTACAGCGAACTACAATGACAGCAGCAACAACAATAAAAAAAACAAAAACTTGTTTCGTTCAAAGTAGGTGTCGACTTTTGGAAAAAGTCAGTGGCACTGTCAGGTACACATATTATTTCACCTGCATGTGTTAATGCACATTCTTATGATATTACAATATGATATCAAAAGCCGTTATTTGAGAAAATGGACAATCCCACAGCTCATAAGCACATTAAATGGAGAACCTAGTGAAAAGTGAAGACTACTCTTAAGAAATGCTTACTGAAATTCTTGAGTTAAATAAAAAGAGGGCTTGAAAAGGAATATCTGGTAAGAAGAAGAATTGAGAAGTAGGAAGAGGAAGCATGTCAGAAAAAAAAGAATTCCTGAGGCTAAACAAAACAATAGCAGGGATGACACACTTGGTAGAACTCACATATTTCTTGCGCCTCATATCACTTGGGGTGATTCAGATATCAGAGATGTATTTTTTTTTACCTTGAGATGACACAGACTGAGGGTATTCACAGAACTCTTTTAGTTTTATTAGAGATTCCCTGGTGATTTATTGCACCCTTTTATTCCTTGTGCATTACCTGTCAGATGCCTCAGACTGATAGCTGATCTTCCTGACCTGTGCTTTCTGATGACCTAATATCTCAACTGATTGTTAACCCTGTCTTCCCCCCCCCCCCCTTCAACACACACATATACACCCACGCACGCCCGCCCGCACACACTCACACACGCACGCATGCATACACTCACGCACACACATACATCTTGGAAAGTTGAAGACTTAGGTGTGAATGACATATTTTCTGCTCTACATCTTGATATCCCCCTGTCTACCAAGTGGTACCTACAAATGGATTTTAGTTTCTCTGATTCTTTGGGAAGAGAATATAGTGGAAGAAATGAAAGGTGGATAAAAAGTAGGATGGGGAGAAACAAAATGAAGAAAAAACATGTGCAGAAGGCAAGGTCTTTTTTTTGGCAAGTATAAAAAACAAAAGCAATGATAAAATTAATGATGGAGATCTGCAGCTGGGTTGAAATGTATCAGTTCTGACAGACATATGCAAAATTTACAATAAATGTAAAAATTTCTCATTGCTGTATGTAAATTGAAAGACTGCTTACTGGAATTTCAACCCACACTATCACTTGAAACTGCGTGGATCACATCTCAGTGCAGAAAAGATAAAAATGTATTCTGAAAATTTACTCCAGTATCCCCTTTCTTGCAATATTTGCAGACACATGTATATAGTGTTATATTTGAGAGTATTCAAGACCCTACATAAAATAACTGGTTTTCAATGTACTTGCCAGAATAACATGTATTGTTGTCAGTCCTATAGAGATGTGGCGCACATAAACAACGTTGGGGCTTGGTAGGATTTAACTGTTCATAGACACATATAAATGGGGTTTTGCAGGCAAAATAAGTTGAATTATCTGCCCCACACGGAAATTTATGTCCTGCAGAAACAAAACAACTTGAATTAAGATGCTGGATGTTCAGAAATTATGAGCTGGAGGCAACAATAAGAAGGTATGGATGTATATTAATTGATAACAGGACATTCACATTTTGCAACAGATGCCAAGCATTTAAAATTTAAATCAAATATCTCAAACAAGTCAATATACTAACATTCAAAGCATCAATTTTGAATTTGTGGTGGTTTTCATGTGACATTAGTTTTCCTTTGCCTATCCATCATTGTAGGGTTTGCTAATGGATATTCAGTTATATTCCCTTACTTGCATCACTGTAACTTTGAACTATGCCTTACCCAGACTCACTGGCTATTAGCTTTCAGCACTACCATAAAGTTTCTTCTTTTGACTATTTCAGTAACAATCATTCTAATTGGTTTTGGGAAGCAGCTGAAGTTGTAATTGATTTGCTGATCTGAAAGAAAATTATTTAAAGTCTTATTGAGTAGGAAAAATACTTGAAATCTTCAGTTGAAAGCACAATTTATTGAAAGCACAACTGTTAATTATGAGTGCAGATAAAAGCTCTTAGGGAGAATTTTTCCTTGGGAGCTCAGAAAAGATGTCTGCACTCACCACTGATGTTTGACTCCGTAAAGTTTCCTTCCAGGTTGATGATAACCTTGACAATGGCTGTACTTTGCTGCTGTTTTGGGTAACCATCATCTGTTGCTTCAATATTGCACTGGCAAATGCAGAAATAAAACATTTATGAAAAAAAATCTCATCCATTGCTACTCAGGTCTGTGAGTCTCTGACACAGTGTGGAAACGACACACTGACGAGGTATCGTTGATCTACGTATAACTTGTGCCTTTGAGCAGAAGCAATAGACTACTGGATGACAAACTGTCATGTGGCATTTAAATGAAATTTCTATTATTATGTACTTCTCACTTTGGGTACTTTAGTAGGGAGATGAAATGTGCCACTGGACACCCTCAGTTACCAGTTTCAGTCTGACAATATTGACATATTATAGTATTATCCGTACAGAAGGAAAACACAATTATACCTTTCTGCAGTTTACACAGAATCAGTGACATTTTGTCAGATTTAAGAATTTAATGTCACAATCATGTAACCTAACTGGCTGTCAAATATCTGAGTGGACAGTGATGAAAAATCTCAGGTAATTTTCCTTAAGAATTGCTGTATGAAAGTGCCAATAGTTGCTGCAACAAAGGTAAACAGTCAATTTACTGAAAGGCAACAATCACTATGGTAAGAGGTAAACAAACACAACAATAAGCGGGAAACAATTAATGCAACAGAAGGCAGACAATCACAATAACAAAAGTGCAAACAATCATTGCAACACAGAATCAACGAACACCGAGATAGTGTAATAACAAATACAACATTGGTTGCTAAATTCACTTCTACTCTGAGTATTTAGGAGGGCAAAGTTTCACTGCAACGAAAGGCACACAATCACTCCAACAAAAGGTAAACAACTATTGTGACAGAATGTAAACAACAACAAGTGGTAAACAATCAGTGCAGCAGAAGGAACGGAGCACTGCCGTAAAGGCTGACAAGTTCATAAACTTTGATCTAAAGACCTAAGTTTTTGGCACTAGGGTTACGTATTTTAAAGCCTTTTGTGACTCCAGAGCAAGAGAGCTCCTCCCAGAATATTCCTTGACAACAGCGATAATTAATTATGATTAATTATTCTTTCAGATTTTCTTTTTGTTTTCCTCCCGTTTTTTGGTCGAAAGGGTAGGGGGCAGGGTTAGGAGTTCGATAAGATTTGGGTTGAGGAGAAGGACGGGATTTGGGAAATGACGTATATGTACGGGCCCCTACCACAAAATGCTTGGTGTGCGTACGTACATATAACACAAAAGCCTTCTAATGTTTCCCTTCAATGTCCTAGCTAATGATGTAAACTCACATTTATTTGTCCTGAACCAAGAGTGTTAGGCTGGACTTTCAGGAAAAATTGACCAGTTGTGGACAGCAGTTGGAAAGAATTCTGACAAAATGGTGGACCTACCAGTCTGAGGGTGACTCTGTCCTGATAAGTCAAAAGAAAATGAATTATAAATGAATATATTTTACTGATACAGCGACAAAAATGTTTGCAGTAAAAATTTCACATTATTTCTATAGTATACTGAAAAACACAGTTAAAATCAATCATGACGCAATTAAGAGAAGTTCTTTTGAATGACCAAGAATTAGTCATGAAGTCACCCTTCTTCCTCTTCCCACCTTGATTGCTATCTCATTTCATCAATTTGGAAGAGGCAGAGAGTTAAAGCCATGTTTTTAATCACCTTATGTGTCTGAAATGAAGGAATATTAAATTGCCTTTGCCTGAAAATGGAATTACGAATACATGTAGGCTACATGTATGTCTTTCAGTAGGCACCGTTAGTAGACACAAATAATTTCTGTTCAAACTTTGGTGTTATTTTCTTCAGAATCTGAAGACCTATACTCAACAGATGGAATACACTAAAATTTATTTTGCCTTCGTCGTTTTCTAGGGGAAAGACCTGAATTACTCTAGTTTTGCCTGGGTAGCAGCGTGCCACCTGAAAGAGGACTAATTCTACTTCCAGTGGGATTGTATCAAGAAACCATCAAGCAGTACTACTATTAAGATTCTTTAGAATTGCACAAAAAGATATGGTGGATCTTTATTGAACCGGACACTGAAGGTACAGCATTAACTGTTTCGACACCACGAAGACTGTTTACAAAGGAAAGATAGGCTGTCTTAGCTGTTTTCTACACATCTGTGCCCTAGGTGATGATGTCTGCAGCTTCTATCACAACGTGGAGTGTATGGGATAGACTTAATTAAAGAATGTATTTGTATACAGTACAATTCTCTTGAAATTTTTCACATTAAACATAAAATGACTCACCTAAAATTAATGATTAACATACACATATGGCAGACATGGGCAGACAACTGACAGTTAGGTGAAGTGTAAATGAAGATAATATCTTTTGACCTAGCTGGGGTAGCAGTGCAGAAAAGATATCAAATAGAATGGTAATAGGACCACTCAATTGCCCACTGAGCTAGCTATTGTGTGCCCCCGTCCCGTATGTCCACTAAATCACACTGCTTCATATCACAAGTGAAACTGTCTTTCAAAAACTCACTGACTTATTCAAGATTAAGAAAGCTCTTTATACTGTTTATTGGCTACATCAGTGCCCTTGACCTACATAATAGTGCCACAATAATGGATGGGTGTGTGCCATACAAGGTAAGCTGTGGACGTTTTCTGCCCTTTGTAGCAAAATGTCTACACATTTAGTTTCAGACTCTACAGGACTCAGGACATTGCAGCCTGTGACATAAACATGAGCCACAGAGCTCACCCCTCAAGAACTGAACTGGAGAGACCAGGAGTGTCAGAAATCTAAAAAAAAAAAAGGCAAAGTCCCAGAAAAGAAAATGGGAACCTGACAGACAAAAATTAAACAGCACAATTGTATTAAACCGTTTCTCATTGTTCATGACTGTGGGCATGTCAGTAAGTTTGGGCTGTGTATTCAGTATTCTACCTGCTAGGCAAGCAAGCCAGGGCGCAGGTCAGTTACCTCCTTTATCTTATTGCAGTTAACCCCCTTATCGCTGCCAGTTAGTAACATCAAAGATGCGAGATAGATGGTGTCATGATCACATTAGGATCATAAATGCCGTGCTAGGTCACGACGTCAGTGAGTTAATTTTTACGATCTTGTTGATTATAACCAGCGTAATTTGTCCTTGAGCTGTTCTCGTGAACAGTTTGTTTTGAAACACATTTTTTCTGATAGATGGAGAGAAGGGGGGGGGGGCGAGACAGAATAAATGTATAGCTAGGAATGACAGAGCAGTTCTCGACCCCGTGATTTTGATTAACATAGATAAGGGGCGAGTAAAGGTAGTTTATTTAGACGCTTAGTTGGCGTTCGGAAATTCGTGCATAAGAGTAGAAAGCACGGGGTTTGAAGATTTTAGTAGTTAATGTTTCGCATTTTAAATTTTGTCTAGACCGTAAAATTGACCTTGATTTTGGCGCAAGGCCATGACAAGCATAAATTAATATTGCAGGCTGAGCTGAAGCGACTGCACCAATCAAATGTATGAATCTGGACGGAAGGTCGAGACATAGCTTTAGTATTTAAACCCGTGCAGAGCTTAGATAGAGGCCACATGTAGACAATCCATTTACGAGGTGGACGGCGATAGTCCTCAGCCAGATGAGAGACATAGAGACGCAGTTGAGCAGTCCATATTGTGAGGAGCGTGATGTTTTAAAGCTCCAGAGCCTAAGCTACTTGGTTTGATATGAACCCACAGCGTTTACATCCAGCGCTCTCACTCCCAGTGAGGGCCGCATGGTGAGAGTCCATACTAATTTGTAATGATGAAAGTGAACCATTCTACTTACTTTTGAAGACAGTTTCAGAGCTACCGCCAGACAACGCATGGTTGTACAAGCATTCTCCATGGCGTGTCTAGAGGAAATGTCCATATCATAACATGTCTCATTGAATTAAAAGAATTTAAACTGTTATATCCGCCGCCACGTGCGCGGATTCTATTTGGCATCTAACTCATATGACCTGCAAGTAGTTAGAGTGAATAAGTTAGTCTTTATAGAAAGCTGTAGTTTCATTAGTTAGATTCATTTGCCTTTGAATTGATATTTATATTTATAATTATATTTGTTATATTAATTCCTGTAATTAAACTGCCCTACAGTTCTGCTAAAAATCAAAGCAATTGATTTATTTAGTTTTTAGAGTGTAAGTATTTTTTTTGTGTGTTCGTCGATTGTGGGAGCGGACCTCGAAAGAGTGTCAGTCGAATTCTCCCCATCTAACCCACATCGCGACAGATGGTAGGATTAAGCACACGGTAATTGTTAGCATTGTTGTGGGAAAATATGCGTTTTGATTGGTCAGTTAAAAATTATGGCACAAAGCATCCAGCTCCTCAATCATGCCTAAACTTTATGTTTTCTTTTTTACTAACTGTCAGAAAGACAGAAACTCGGGTTCACTTTAAAGAGTATGAAATACCCTTCCTGTACAATGATAGCTGTTCATGACAACTTTTGTTAACAACGGAGATATGGCGTATTAATTGACTAACATATCTCACACGAGTTTGACAATTTTTGCTCATCTTATCACTTTCAAAAAATTATACTAAAATTATCACAATGTTTCTGGACAAAGTAGCCGATCAGAAGTTTAGTAGGAAGTTCCTACTTTATATTGGTATATCAATCTTATTACACTTTGATGTACTTGTCTAATGAAATTGTCAATAACAGGATGCTACATTTTAGGTAAATGATGAGCTAGACACCTTTCATTACCGACAAATTCAACCTTGGGTAAGCTTACTACAATATAGCTGGGTAGAACTGCAAAGTATCTTGTTGATCCTTTGAAAATTACTCGATTTCTCTGTCCTCACTATTAGTTATTTGATTTCATTAGTGCTCTCTCTATATATTCTTCTAATCATATTTCGTCTTTTTTTTTTCTTTTGTTCTAGCTCATGGCTGGCTAGGTTTCTATCCTTTTTTTTGGTAAGTGTAATAAACAGAAGGTCACCAGTTTACCGGGAGTTTTAGTTATTGTGTCCCAAGTACTGAGCTAGAGCCCACCAGTAGTACTTACACAACTCCCCATCTAACACAAAAATATGAGATGCACCAACTCTATTCAAATTTCACTAGTTCAACACATTCTACTACTTACCCCATCAATTGGATCTGAAGCATTCACCACAACAAGATCTGAGTAGACCGGAGTGTTGTCTGTTACTGTTGCAAGGTAAAGATTCTGAGAGAATCCTGGTGCATTGACATTCCTTTTCATAGTGATGAGCAGCACTGTCTCAGATGGGAAGTCGGGCAAGCTGACATCATATGCATGCACCATAAGCTAAAACAAAATGAGAAATATGTTATTTCTCATCATATTTTCAAAGCTTAAATATCTTTCTGCACAAGAAATTTTAAACAAAGAAAAACTTACTAGATTAAATTTTTTTTAAATCAGTTTCCTTCATTTCTCTATCTTCAGTTCAAGCCCTTGCTGGAAAAAATCGGACACTAAGACCCTTGTAATAGCTTCTGGTATCTGTTTGTAATAATCATCATGACTTTACACTGAACCAAGTTTATTTCTTCTGCGCTGTGTCTAATTTTAGTAATCAAAATGGTTTTGCTGTGTAGAACACTTATTTTCTGTGCTCTATTTACGAATGGTTGTAGCGGATATCATCACTTTACACTATTATATATTAATTGCACGACGTAGAATAATACTTTATGTTATGACACTTTCAAAATCATAGACTTCAACATTTCAACCGCCTAGATTGGGGTGTATTGTATGAGAAAACAGGAAATATCAGCAAAGCTGAGAGCGCTGCTATAATAATATAGCCTCAACACTTCTATCTGATGTATAATAATAATAATAATAATAATAATAGTAATGGAGATCATTTATATAGCGCCTAATCCAAACAAGTTTGCTCTAGGCGCATAACAGAAAGTCTTGTTCTCTCGATTTGCATCTCTCTTTCTTTCTTTCTATGTGGACGTACATCGTACATCCTAAGTTGATAGTGTAAGTCTGCTGTTGATGTATGCTGCACATCCTCCTAAAACCATGAAATCTGTACTTTCATGTTCTTTAAAAAACTTATTTTAGCATATATGGGTATAGCAAGGAAAAACATACAGTAGTGAAAGAGATTAGTAAGAGCTAACATACAATGAGACTTACTCGATACTCTAAATCTCTGAAATCTCTCAAACTGTTCCTGACTGTGACCCGTCCTGCTGTTTCATTCACTGCAAACAGATACATGGCAATGCCATCTCCAACAGCTCTGTAATGAATCTGGTCAGACGAAGAAAAAGATATTGACAGAACTTTACCATTATTATTTCCCTGGGATACAAGGAATGGATGTAGTACTGGAAAGTTAATGATTCGTATTGGTCTTGTCAAACATTTGGATATAAATTATAAAAAAAACAAACAACAATATAGAAGTATTACAAGAGAACACAAGAACAGGGACAATAATCCTTACCGACCTATTATGTAAAACATGGCATAGTCCCAATATTAAAATTACCCACATGTGAACAGGCAGAGCCAGTGAAGTTAAAAAAAGTGACTATGGGCAACAGTTCTGGGATCAACACCATCAAAAGCAGCCAATGAACTTCTGTCAGTACAATCTGCTTTCTATGAAAAGTTTCTGACTTGCAAAAATCTTACACAAGTCTGTGAGATCATGACTAATTTATAGACACTCACAGTTGCTCCTGGTTTAGTAGCAGACAAGCGAAAGACAATCTGTCCAATGTTGCGATTCTCTTCAATGCTGATGCCATACCGAGTAGCGGACCAGGTTGGTAGTTGTATAGGGTTAATGTTGATAGTGACATAGGCTTCTGCGGAATTTTGAGGATTGCCATTGTCTGTAGCTTGAATCACCAACTATAGAAAAAAAAATCAAACAAGGCAATTTAATTTGACCAGCAATTCATTCAACATAATCTATCTAAACACTTAAACCTAAATGCAATGTCAGTATGAAGATATAAAATGTTATGACTCTTAACTACAATCCTTGATGGAATTCAGCAAAGACTTTGATCCACCTTAATCATTTCACAGGAAGTGATTACTGTCAGTCTTCTTAATGATAGTGGCATCTCATCAATCTTCTCTAAAGTGTCAAATATTTCAAGACCACAAAAATAAATGAACTATGTTACATTGACCACAGGACAGTCAGTTTTACTGGATGTTTTGATACAAAAATAATATTAACTCTTTAGAAAGTAATACAGTTGTAGTAATAACTAAGAATAGTCTCATTCAGTTCTACAGCAAGTAATAACTTTACAATCTAACCGTGTATGAGTTATCTGTCGCTCCTGTAAGTGGTTGTCTCAAATAGATCTCTCCAGTGTCAGGCTCAATGTAGAAGAAAGACAATCCATCTCGACCATTGCGGTCCCGAAGAAGTCGATATTGAATTCTTTGCTGAAACACAAAATCATAAACTCACACGATTGTTTACTGTCTCACAGCGAGGAGAATGTGGACATTGCTTTTAAAAGCAGTCAGCAACAATCCTTGATCAATACGACAAAGCTTATTACAAGGTATATTTATAACGACAAGACAGACTGTCACTAGATCTACTGGTGAATTTGAATTGAAACCCACCCACACTTGCAAGGAAACAACAAAAAGACCTTTTCCCCCCATGGAGGTACTAATAACACTTTAATAGCTCCATGCTTCTCCTTTTTTCTGTTTCATGAAAATCACTGAAAGACTTTTCTTAAATGTTTTGTGTGTTATCGTTCTCCTGCTAAACTCTAAATTTCTGGGTAAAATTATGTATGTGAGAGGTTCTCTTGGCAGATTTCCATGCTTCAATGGATACTGATATAATGAATGTAGAGATCTGTCTTCCTGCTGCTTTCACATTGTGACTCTACACCAAAATTATACACTGACAATATCTTGTAAGACAAATCAAAGTTGGTTAAACAAGAATCCGCCGTACCACATTCAATATACCGTAACATCCCAGCATTCCATACTTAATGGCATAATTGGCAAATAAAACAAACGATAAAAGAAAAAAGTGAAGGAAAATTGACTTGAAATAGCAATACAAAGTTTACTCTGCCCATAAATATACACTATAGAACTAGATTCCAGGCGTGGCTTCGTCAGCTCTCTCTTTCCCTGCTTCGGGAAGCGAGTTGGAATGGTCCGCATTGAAACCCCCTCTCACCATCGTAGACTGGGCTGAGCGCTCGATGCTGGCCTAACCCAGCCTAGCCAATGGGTTGAAAAATAGCGGTGATTGTGATTGATTTTGTAACTTTAATTTGATTGTGATTGATTTTGTAACTTTAATTTGTTTATAAGCTTAGTCACTCACATACCATTTCCGTACACTATGACATAAAACTGAATAAAATTCCTCGATTGAAAAAAAAACGACAGACTGATTCAATCGACACAACTCACCACAACTACAATGTATAGCCAATGGTGTTAATGTATAGCCTATGACACGGCGGTAGAAGATGGGGCAAGCTTCGAGGGAAGACAACGGGTGATGAGAACAGATAGATAGATTAGATAGATAGATAGAGAGAGAGACAGAGAGAGAGAGAGAGAGAGAGAGAGACAGAGAGAGAGATAGACAGACAGATAGATAGACAGATAGATAGATAGACAGATAGAGAGAGACAGAGAGAAAGACACAGAGAGAGAGACACAGAGAGAAAGAGAGACCGAAAGCGAGACAGAGACAGAGAGAGAGAGAGAGACAGAGAGAGAGAAGAGACAGATAGAGAAAGAGAGAGAGGGAGAGAGAGAAAGAGAGAGAGCTAGAGGAGAGAGACACAGAGAGAGAAGAGATAGATAGATATGATAGATAGATAGATAGATAGAATAGACAGATAGATAGAATAAATAGATAGAATAGATAGATAGATAGATAAAATAGATGGATAGAATAGACAGACAAACAGATAGATAGACAGACAGACAGACAGACAAATAGATAGATAGACAGATAGATCGAACGATAGATAGATAGATAGATAGATAGATAGATAGATAGATAGATAGATAGATAGATAGATAGATAGATAGATAGATAGATAGATAGATAGGACACAGACAGACAGACCTTCTCATAATCAAAGGCCTACACGCTGCTCCGTTTACAAACACGATGACTCAAATAATGAGTCGCCAGCTGATGGCCGCCAGCGATTTCAAACAATCCCATTCAATCCCTGGCGTGTCTGGGCATTGACTGTGCCTGACAAATTCTGGCAGTGAAATGCAAAACATTAAACAATTTAAGGTTTTATTTGGATTATGCTCGTGCCGCTTCATGCTGTCGTCTAATTTAATCGGGAATCATACCCTTGTTGTGGGATCTTGGTTGTTAAGTTTTTCTCCAAAAAGGGACAAAAAGGCAAGTCAGCACATGCTAAAACTAACACGTGAATACAAAATGAACATGTCTCAAATAAAAGGCAACAGCACAAAACGAAATGGTCTGTAATGCAACTTGTTCAGGGCCTATCGACACATTCTTTTTACCATGATGATCACATGTTAAAAAATGAGACAGAGGATTTTTAGCCGTTTGAACTGGATGGCAGTAGCAATTCAGAACAATATTCTTAAGAGAGAGGCACACATTTTCATTTCAAAACTTAACACGCACACAAATAATAAGTAAATGTCAAAACAAAAAGCCTCCTCTACACCTACAAACTGTTTCCCGGCTTAACAGTGAAGAACCCAAAATTCGTGCAGCTGTCGAGAAGCAGTACTAACTGCGACTGAAGCAACAAATCCCTGAAGACGGAGGGAAAAGTACAGAATCCGCCAACAGCAAGGAAGGAAATCAGTTCATACAGCTGTGGGAACGTCTGTTCTTAAATGCAGTCTTTGTTTTATTAAAACTGTATGACGAAGGGCAAGCAGATCAAATTTGAAATATAAATCTGAGTATAATTACTCTTTTGTATTTGTCTTTGTCAAAGTATATCGCGTGGGGCCTTCACCCAACATGAGCAATTTTGTTAAATCTCATTAAATGTTTGTGTTATGTAGTATGCTGGAAAGGCGAGAAATCGATGATGAGAGTACAAACTTTTAAAAGTGAATTTCTCGCAACGCTGATTTCGGCGGTTCACCTCTTCGTGATACAGAGAAGTTAAACATTCGCCTTTTCATTGAACAGATATTGACATCTATTCGCCCCTTCGACATGAAACCGACGATTCTTTAACATTAATTAAAAAAGGAAACGCCCCATAGGTACCTTAATTCTGGGATCTGTTCTTTTCATCTCAGCCAGCCAGTGAACATGACAGGCTGGTAGACACAGGCTGTTATATCACATTATTATGTTTGCAAATAGACCAATCGTAAAAATCAATTACATGCGACCCCCACATTCACACACTGATTTATAACATGTCACCTGGTATATTTCATAGAAAATCTTACATCCTCTCCTTTTGTAGAGTGGGTGTTTTGCTATAAATTTACATGTTTCTATTTGATTTTGGTACCTATTGCCACTTTGCACCTTTCATGGTTTGTTTATTATCTTATTTTGGGATAGTTTTCAGCTTTTTGTTAACCTTGTGGGTGTGGACGGGAACTCTTAGCTCCGTCCAGTTTGAAATTTAGACCTAGTTCAAGATGTCTTTTCTTTCGTTCAATATAAACCCTCATTATATAAATTCAATTAAGAGAGAAATTTCTAAGACAGGAGTAAAGAACATGAAAGAATAGTTTAAGTATGTCACAAATCCCAGACTGGGAGATGTAATAAGTTATGACAGGACAACAATCACGAACGAACAAGTTTAACACTTAACAGAACAACCCATCCGACTCACACATTTATTAAACATAATTATACAAATAATAGCGCAATTACATACATTATATTATTGAAGTTACCTGCCGTACAACGGCCTTATTCTCACATACACTCTTCCTCGGATCCACAACCCGATAGTTACTTCCTAAAGGCACTTCGGCCTCAGCCTCTCCCATCAGGGTCTTAATAGCACATTAATAATTCACTGGCACCGCAGTCTCTCAATATCACCTTCCTATTGTCATAACACCTTAGCCTTCCACTAGCACCTCAGCAGGGCAGTAGCACATTATCATTTCAATAGCCCATCAACATGGCACTAGTACATTATCATTTCAATAGCCCATCAACATGGCAATAGTACATTAGCACATTCACGCTCATATCTACGTCCCTGTCCGTGGCCAGACTGCCACGACTTTATGTGCCTCTACTGTCCTGCACCGACAGCCTCACTCTTGGCCTATGTGTGGCCTCCGGCCCTATGCTGGCCTATCCCCTGTGCTCACCGAGGCGGCTCTTTGGCCCGTCCCCGACACCTACAAGAATAACATTACATTGGTATAATACCATACCAGTTCTATTCACTCCACCTCTCCTTACAACCCATGAAGCGTACACACAATAGTTCACATTTCACTCACCAAACATCTTACGGTAACACACCTCCATCGGAGTACACAATACTCACTCGTGCTACAAATCCATGAACTCACTTTCATCTATCGCTCATGGCGCACATTGCTATATCCAATATCAAGGACTTCCACATTCCTCACATATACTTATTTACATCATGGTAATAGACGAATATAATATAATACATCAATCATAATTATCAATCAACGTTCTACCTACCAGTCATCACTGGAAAGACTCTCTCACTAGTCTTCTGACTGCTCCCCTTATGTTCGCCCACTGGGCTTTCTCTTGCGTCCGTTCAGTAGGACCTTCTAACTTGCAGTGATAGTAATACAGCGCTTTCGCCTCATTCAGACCCCCCACCACTCATAACAGCACGCTTTAACTTACTTGTCTACGTGCGTTAATTTTACTCTCCTCCTTTCCCCCCGTCATTATTAACTATCGCTCACTCCACTCGTGACAAAGTATATATATCATAGAGCACAGAAATCACAGAAAATGGTGATTGGAGCTGCTTTTTTTTCTCTCAAAACAACAGCACATGCACTAGTTTAGTTCTAACAACTTAATTTCTGTTGTAATTCCATGTTGTCATCAATGTCACTGCTGTACTGCATGTGTGTATGCACATAAAGATTTCATGAAGAATATGCCGCATCTTTGCTTGAGCTAGAAACTTTACATGTCATCATGTCTTCCCCTACCCCTGCATCAATAGCAACTATGTACACTTTAATTTTCATACACTTCTTGTTTCCTGGACTCCGTGGTTTGAAATTCATTCAAGGACTAAGAACTGTAAAAGACCCATTTTGATTTACAATCTTCCTCTAACGGCTACAACTGACTGCAGTTATAATTTTCGGGTACACCATGTTGAGTGTTCATTCAATTGCCCCCTGCTCACCTTGCTAAAACATTCACCTACTTGGGAAAGATTTTCTTTCCTTTCCTTTCAAATTGCCGAGGTAAAGGGATAGGCTACGACAGGGTTATTATAATATGGGATGGGATGAGATAGTTTAGCTGATTAGTAAGTGAGTTCAAATACTTTCCAAGACACTCTTGCTGGTGTGTTAGCAAGCATTCTATAAATCAAATCCAATGTCTTTTAAAGCTCACATATTTCTACCGGTGTATTACCTGGAAGCATGTGAATGATACCTTAATGAAAGCTTTCTCATGCTCCTCAAAAATATTTGCATATTTAAAGTACTGTTTAGGCTGGACTAGTTCTCTCTGCTTCTGCTTAGATCACTGATTCATTTTACACAATCTCCTGAAACTAAGCCTTAGATATGTGCTTCATAAGTTTTTCATAGATTTTTAAAATACTTTTTAAAACTGTAATTTTGATGTACAGCCAGTCATTAGTTATGAGTAGGAGATTTAACAGGTAGACTTACCGGAGGAGTGGCCACAACTAAGCCCACTGACAAACCTAAGTTGACATTTTCATCAATGGTGAAGTTGTAGTTGGGAATGGCCAGAGCATCTTTTTGCTTCAGGATGGAGACTGTAACTGTGGCATTGGTGTCCAGGGATGGGGTACCTAAGTCATAAGCTCGCACAGTCATCTGAAATGCATGTATGTTTCTTTAAACTTTAAGCTTTGAAACAGAAGCCATTTCTACTTATTCTAACTCGTTTTGTTTTGTTCTAGGATAAGACTGTCTTCTTCATTCATACAGATAATCACAAGGGAACTTGTTTTGTAAATTATTTACCTTGCCAGAATGTTCACAGTTTAAAAATAATAAGATGAAAGGATAGAGGAAGGGGGAAGTGAAGCAATGCAATTCGCAAAGTCCCAAGGGAGTGGGCCTGTGCGAGAAAACCGGACGTAAAATTCTGGTGGAACATGACAAACTAGGAGCAAATGCAACTGTTTTTTTTTTTTTTTAACCCCAGTATCATCTTTCACCTAAGTGTCCGGCGATCCACCACATGTATGTGTCCAGTCACAAAGAAATACCACGTTTCAACAAAATGAACAGGATAGAAAATGGACATTGACGAATATAATTAGGAACGTGCTGTGTTCAGCAAGTCAGAACTGGTAATAAAGCAGTGTTTCTGATTAACTCCTGAAGGTTATTTCTATTCTTCTTCTCACAGGACACGGCGGGAACTATTCTAACTACAATGAAGATTTGTGCAAACCTCTCTCTAGGGTTGCAATTAGCTGTAGAAATACATTAAACTCTGTAACAATTTGGATAAATGTTTCTTTCGCATTACCCTCCGACCTCTCCTCAACCAATTTCATTAGAGTCGAAAACAAGCTGTTTCTGTCAACAAACATAATAATGTTTTAAATATATGTTATACGTTTTGACAGAGGAAACCCTGACACACATAAAAATTCGTACAAACAAATGGTATTTCCAGAAAAAAAAAAACCCACTACAATTTGACAATACCAGGTTGAAAAGGAGTGAATTAACCAATGAATGTCAGTGAAGTTAAGACCCGTGGGTTTTGTTTGACGAAATGTAGACCATGTTCATCTCCTCTTACTTCAAACGATCTTCATAATTACTTAATTTGGCAACCAATACTGCTATAGTTCGTGTAGCATTGCGGGGCATATGAAAAAGGATAATACAGAGAGTCACACTATGTGCAATCTTTCAGGGTATTGCTCATAAGTAATTTCTTACTTAGCTAGCATGCTCCCCACTCTGAGCTGCTCACTGTCTTCAAACAAGTCCCCATACATTTTCTGTATTAAAGCATTCCTAGCTCTTTACTGAAACATGGTGACTGCAAAATGCCACTCACAATAAACCTGTCAATACTCTGAAGATCTGTGGTATCAGATAAGGTAAGTACGCCTGTTACTGGATTCAGGAAGAAGTACGTAATGCCATTTAGGACTTCACCAGATGTGATCTCATAGCGCACTTGACCTTCAGGTCTCTGGAAAAGACAGGAGGACAGACAGATCATGATGCAAGTGATACTATTACCAAATGTATAATCTTGCCAAGGCAATAATTACATGACATCCATGTCCACTGCTTTGCCACTACCAGGAGTAAAAACACTGCATGTCAAATACATTCCTCCTGCAAGCTATCACTCCTTTAACACTTCTTTCTACTCTAGCACTTCTTATAATATTCAAAGAGGCCACTGTTGGAAACAACAAAGTAATAGTTTTAAGAATTTCATAATTATAAAGGATTGTGCATATTTGTGGCATACAATAATGCTTTTTACTGTACTTGAAAGGTGTCTAGCTGAAGCAATGCTCATCTGCTCTTATGTCAGTGGCACCTGCTGTCAGACCCATATTCGCGGACTAAGTCATGAATCTGGGTGCATTTGGATTCATCATAAAGCTTCTCAAGGTTAGAGCAAATGTGAAAACAAAACAGAAAAATGGAGAAAACTGCATACTTTTTCCTGCACACAGGTTGTTTAAGACAACAATGATTCATTCGCTTAATCATCCGCATCTATACTATTAAAAAAAACAAAAAACGCCCGATTTTTAAACGAACCTACCGCCGCGCCTACAGCTCAGATTTGCATGAAATTTTAAACCTGCCTTCCTTTTGACCTGCGAAGGTTCTTTTTTAGATTTGGAGACTTTTGAAATGATGAATTGTTGGTTTTTTCTTTTATTTTTGAGTTTGCAGTGAGTGGCTGATTTTGCCTCCGATTATTTTTTCACGAACGATGAGGTCATCTCTTCCTGTCGTTGCCGCTGAGCCCACTGTGAATGACTGCGTAGATTTCGTGCACATCCGAAGAAAGCACCATGCGGTATGCCTATGGATCTATGAAAGAATTATTAACTAACATGGACCAACCGAGTGTCTTGTCCTTTCTAAAAGAGGCTAAGATCTACAACTTGATTCAAAAATATTTATAGTCATTTGCAAAACTCTTTTCAGGTCCATACAAAATAACTTTTAAGATTTTTTACCAATGTAATAAAATTCTCCCAGGGAAGCCCACCCGGGTGACGGAAACTGTATTGAGCCATGGTCGGCTACAGGCTAAGACTGTTAGGGCGGACCGAGCGATCAGCATTACGGTATACCTGATCAAAACCCGTTGTCCTGCGGGAAAGACTAGAAAGTCGAAGGACTACAGGATGGAAAACCTCGAATGAAAAACCCGTCCATCACGCCCGGCCAGCGAGACAATAATATTAGGCCAAAACCCCGTCAATGATGGAACGAGCAAAAGAAGGCCGTAAAACCCAAGGCCACAATGAGGATGAAAAACAGGTGTCGACTTCCAACTTGGACGCAAGTCCCTATGACGCTGCACAATCAAACCCATAAATATGGGAGTTGTGTAGCCGACAAAGAAAGAAGAAGCACCACCAATATTAACATCGCATCATACGATACAAGAATACTGTCATCGCCCACGGAACTAAATAAATCACTAGAAGAAGTGGAAAACAAAGCGGCAAGTGATTGGATTGTGTGAAACAAAAAGAACAGGAACAGAAATACCTGGAGGCACATGGACATATGAGCGTGGGAAATCAGAAAACAATGGATACACCCGAAACAGTAATGACAACAAGCCCTGACACCACCTTTCACAGTAGACGGTAGAGAAAGGACCTTCAAAAAAATGAACAAAAGGAAAGCACCTAGAAATGATAATATAACGAGCGACATATTACTGATGGGAGGGCACCACATAGTAATATATGTATATAACAAAAGCATTTAATGAGATGCTAACCACACTGAGAATACCTGAATGCTGGCAGGAAGCAAAGATCATAATTCTACATAAAAGGGACCGAAGAGATTATAAGAAATTACCACATACATATAAACTCTTTACAAAAATATCACAAAACAGAATAGCTGCTAGATGAAAACCAACCAAGAGAACAAGCTGGCGTCAGAAAGAGTTACTCAACAACAGACCACCTACAGGGTCCTAACCAAATAATAGTGAAAAGTAAAAAATATATTAATCTACCACTGTGTGTGGACTTTATCGACTCCTACGAGAATGCCTTCGATTCCGTTGAACACTATGCAATCTTTGAAGCCCTGAGAAAGATCAATATTAACGAAGTCTATATAAAAATACTACAAAAGATTATAAAGACGCCTATGCCAGAATACACATCGATAATCTGGTATCAGAAAAGCTTGCCATAGAAAGAGGAGTGAGACAGGGAGATCCCATATCGCTGAAATTATTTACAGCAACAATAGAAGAGGTATTTAAACAGTTACATCTAGAAAATGGCATAAATATTGATGGTGAAGATCTGCAAGACTTGAGATTAGCAGACGATATCGTACTCTGCAGGGTGAATGAAGTACGCCAAATGGAAATCAATCTCAACATACTATACAAAGAGAGCAAGAAGGTCGGTCTGAAGGTGCACAAGGACAGAACTAAATACATGACAAACTACGAGACAGAAGAAAAGGTTATAATTGAAAACAAAGTCATCGAAAAAGTCATAGAATATAATTTAGGGCTGATAGTGAATATTGAACACAACAAACAAACTGAATTAACCCCCAGAATAAGAGCAGCATAGAGTTGCTTTGGAAAAAAAACAGAGAGATATTCCTGGATTCCAAACTGCCAATGTCCCTCAAAAAGCAAGTATTCAATCAAGGCATTCTTCCAACGATTACATATGGTTGTCAAACATGGCCGATCACAAAACAGCTCACAAATAAACTAAGAACTACCCAGGAGCCAATGGGAAAGAAAAATGCTTAACATCAGACTGCAAGATAGAATCCCCCACGCTGACCTACGCAAACAAACAAAACTAAAAGATGTAGTGGAATCCATGCTACATCAAAATTGGAATTGGGCCGGACACGTGAGGAGGATGACTGACAATAGGTGGACAACACGCTGCACTGAATGGCAGCCAAGGACAGGAAAAAGAACAAGAGGACGGCCAGGAGGAAGATGAAAGGACGACATTACAAAGAGAGGAGGAACAACATGGATGAGGAAGACAACAGACAGAAGAGAGTGGAAATCAATGCCGGAGATCTACATCCTGCAGTGGATGGACAACGCCTAGGTGAAAGGTGAAAGGTGAAATAAAATTTGTACGGATCTATTTAATTCTATTTGTGAAATCTAAATTGATGAAGCTCTGAATACCAAACAAAAATAAAGTACAGAATAGACCGTGAAAGGCGCAAAGTGGCCGTTTTCGTGCCGACGCACCTTAAACTCAAACGCATACGTGTCGTGCCCAGTCTACATAGTAGCATATCTCTGATCCACACTGAGCTGACATGCCATGGTGGGCACAGTAATGTGTAATATTAGGCCTATTTTTCTTCCTTCCGCTAGCCCCCCTCTCCCCTGCCCCCCTCCACCTCATGGGATGGATGGTGGTGGCAGATTGGGGGAGGGGTGGGAGGCGAAACCTAACCTTTTTGTGCTGATTACTTCCTTGGATTTTTTTTTTTTATAGCTTGCTTTGTGTTGCTGATTTTGCCTGCGATTCAAAAACGAAGGAAAGGAAAGACGAAGCAAATTTAAAATTACAGAAGACGATTGGCCAGACAGATGGAGAGAGGATAATGTCAATTTCTTACATTTGGACTGTCTCCATCAGTTGCCGTCAAATCAGTGACAAGGCGACCCCGGAAAGAGTTGTAAGGAATGGGCACTGCAACATCAGCCAGGGCTGGGGGATCGAAATTGCGCAAAATTCTCACAACTACAAAGGCTTCATCCATCAGTCGTGGCATACCACTATCTGTCAGACGCATCCGAATCTGTAAGGAGAATTTTAAGGCTGCCTGGTAAACAAAGCTGGAGCAAATACTGAACATTGTATCGGGGTCTGAATATCATCATACGATAATGGAGCTAAAGGTGAAAGTTCTGCCCTCAAAGGCCCTTTTTGGGAGGGCTCCAAATCTCTGGAATGTCCTGAAGCACAATCCTTTCAAACCAGCGACAACGGAAACTGTGTGTGAAATTCAAATTAACAGACTATTTATTTATAATGAGAACAATAATGACAATAACAAAATCATTTGACTGTCACAGTAAGGCCGTAAAGGCAAAAATGTGAAAAAAAACATACAGGCAAACAAATCAGAGAATATAACCCATGCAATGGATCAATCAAGTGACCAGCCCTGGTACACACATGAGGTTACATATTTTGGACATTCGTGTACAAAAGTTCTAAACTGTTAACCAATAACACGTAAGCCAACTAGTGCCTAGCACACTGGAGGAAGATAAACTATAATAATACTCAAAGTTCGTGAAGGGGATTTCACAGTCAGCCACATTTCCTTTCCCCGTGTCGACAACCGAATCCCACCTTGATACGACCTGCACCGCCGTCCGACTTCACAACGACTGGGACGATCTACACTATCGCCAGCATTCACCACTCGAGACGATCTACACTGCCGTCGGAGACACCACGTCGGGGCGATCTACACTATCGCCAGCATTCACCACTCGAGAACACCGACGCTGCCGTCGCAAACACGTCAAAGCAGCCAACATTCAACACCGCAGGAAGATACGCTGACCAACGTCCGATAGTCGGGTCCACTTCCTTCGACTACCCTTCCAACGACGCCAACAAAGTTTCACCCAGAAACCCTAAACAAATGACCCAGTAGTCACCACACGATTTTTTCCACACTGCAAATGGCTGCCTGACCGTAGACTGGACTGGACCACATGTTGAGGTCCTTCGTTTCTCGGGGGCCTCAGCCTAGTGCTGTTGGCCCCCTGTTCTTGGTTGTGATTCCGTTCTCTTCGTATTTCTTCGTTGTTGTAGATCATCTGTTGTTTCTTGCCTGTCTTTCTGTTTTTTTTATTCGTGAGGAAAAGCAAGGACAAGAGCAATAGCAGGAGGTGCAGTTTCAGGTCACTGTCCCTTTCAGGAGTTTGATCCCTTTATTGCCAATGAAACATGTCACTAGTTGACTGTTTTCCTCTAGAGCCCCAGTTAAAACAAATAATAAAACATTAAGGCCTAGCAGGGCTCTAGGGTTTTTGAATTTTGGTCTTTAGTTCTTGGTGCCGCTATGGAGCATGGCGGCATCAAGACTAATCCCGCAGCAGAGCATAATTTCCGGGATCTTCTAAAACCTCTGCGTTGGGTGGTCCCGGGTGCAATAGGCATCCGAGGCCATTGGTTCTGCCTGTATGACTGGGCCGGCAGAAAAGTCTGTCGGTCCTGGCAGATAAAAGCTATTACTAAAATCAGATTATTTTACACTAGATGATCTACCGGGCATTGCCCGGAATAAACAATCATGTGCCCTCCCCCCCTTTCTCTCTCAATGTATTAAAAGTAATAAACTACAGTCTTGCTCAGCTATGCATAGCAATAAACATTATTTTTGAAAAATACATGCTTGAAGTAAACAACTTTTAATTATAGCCATCATCTTCCTTATCTCAATTGCCACCTTCCTGCCAAATTTAAGGCCTGAAGAGTGTATAGTTTGGTCAGTGACTCATGCCAAAGGTTGCAAGTTACTGAAATATATAATAGATATAGTTAGCGTATATTAATATAATTATTTATTTAAAAATTGATATTTATTAAAAATATTCTATTTGCTTGTTCAACTTGTTGTCTGTCTATGGCTGGCGAGACTCGTGTCAGTCCATGTGCGGCTATACCGGCGTCACCAGGCTCCCGGCCACCACCGGCGGCCGACCTTAGCCCGCCGGTACACGGTTGAGTGTCGAGACTAACATAGTTTACCCACTGATCCACCGGGTCAGGGCTGCCAGCTTTACTACTGTCCATATACAGATTAATTTTGTTCACTAGGGCCCTTTTTTGTTTTTTTAAAGCTATTGTCTACTAGAGACAAGATGCCGGCCAAGGTAAATTGCTTATCCCCTTCTAGAAATAGAGTTTTTAAATTATTTCTTTCTGTTAAGTTTTTTTTCCGCAGTGGAAGAGGATGTGCTCTGTCGTCATGGGCACGCCGCAGAGATTGCAGTTACAATTGCCCCCAAGTCTAATTGTGCCTATCCTTAATGTGTTTGAACCTATCTTACTGGGTGTGCCAAAATCCATCCCAAATGTATCCCAGTTCTGATAAATCTGTTTTGTGATGTTAGTTTTTTGGTTTAGTTTAAATATTCTTCAAATTCATTTTTCCAAATTTCGTTTACACGTTGTTTAATTACACTATAGATATCACTTTTATCTAATTTAATATTTAAAATTTCTGTTTATGTTGTGGCACTCTTAGCCAGGTGGTCGGCCCGTTCGTTTCCGGTGCCCCACGTGCCCCGGTATCCATAACAGGACCACTTCTGTGCCGCATCTGGTAATCCTATCTACAAGTGTAATAATGCTGTGTATCATCTTGTGTTTGCTGAGTGTTAAACTGGCTTTCTGTCTGTATTGTCTTTATGGCGGAGAGTGAGTCTGTTAGAATGGTCACCCGTCGGTCCGTGATCCGTGTTTGTGATGTGCACAATGCAATGTTTCCAACTCATTTTTGTTAGATATATGGTGACTGAAAAATGATAATGATGACCACTTTGGCATAATTAGTATTGATATTCCATCGATTAGCTGTCACAGAATTTTAATAAGTTCATCTGAAAATTCTACTATAAATGCAACAAAAATTACTCTGGCATAACTGGCACCTTTGTTCCATTAATTAGCATAATTCTATGATTTACATGAAATCAAACAACAACAGCGACAAAAAAAAAAAACCTAAAAAAAAAAACAAACGCATTATTTACATAAAATTATGAAAAAAAAACAACAACAATAATAACAGTAGCAACAACAACGACTTACAGTGAATTGATTCTCCACTGTTCCTTGCAGATCAGCATTATGTTTTAAAGTGATGACTCCAATGTGATTAATGTCAAAGAAGGCTGGAGCACTACCATCTCCTTCGACAGAGAATGTTGTCTCGTTGAATGGTCTCTGCAAAGCAAGGGCAAAACATGTATGTCACATAACACTCTAACGCTTTTGACAAGACTCACCGCCGCTCGTAGTCTTCGGATTTGCGTTTGCGTGAAATTTTAAAGGTGTTTTCGTTTCGACTTGCTGAAAGTTCCGTTCTAGATTTGAAGACTTAAAATGATGTGTTTGGTTTTTTAGTTAGCTATTGGTAGAATCATTTAGGACTAAAAAGTCTATGAATTGTGCACATTGTGTACAAGGTACCAAACTTTGGGCGTGAAAAGAGTGCTTGAAAATATAGACAACAAAATGTGACATAGGACAACTCTGAGAGATAACGAGACAAGAATCGTTGGAAGTTGACAGGCATTTTATTGTGGGCTTGCGTAATACGGGAACACCGCCAAGCCTACACACTGTATAGCACTGACAAAATTATTTTTAAAATGCAGAAACTGATAGTGCATAAACATTGCACACGTAGCGTAGAATGATAAAAATATCGTCGAGATGTTTGGAGCTGAATGAAAAGATCCGCCTTTCCTATTGCAGAACCAAACTGTGGGGAAGGGGGGGGGGGCAATCTTGAAGAAAAGTAATGGAGTCTTTTCAATGAAAAAAAAAAGACGTAGGTGACAAAGCTCAAATGTGAAGAAAACACATTAAAAAAAAAACCAACAACAGAAATAATATATACATTGAATTCCAAAGAATTATTCCATTTTCATGTCTTTTGGAATTTATTGCACACTTTTTAATGTTTGTTTCTAATAATTAGCTTTGTTGCCGACATGTTTTTCTTTTTAGCCACATTTTAGTTTGTTTAATTTATTGTTCTGACGAATTCAAGTCTGGATCTCTACATAAATAGGCATCAGCCTTGTAAAACTGCAAGGCAACACTATTAAGGACGAGTTGGTCCAGGTTAACGACATCTTCATCTGTGAATTGTTTAATTAATATACCCTTGCCACTCCTCTTACCCCTCCATTTTACAGGTTACATCATATAACAATAATTATTTATTCAAAAGGTTCCTCCAAAGCTTCACCAACTTCCGTTTCCAAACATTTTGAAGAGATTAAGAAGTGGCACCGCCTTGACATAATAACATTAAAAGATAACAAACACCCTGACCTAGCCACTACTTTCCATGTATTAAGATCAGTCTGTAGACTTCTATTAAGTCGGGGGGGGGGGGGCGGCAACTTGATCTATCTCTTCAAATAAGTATTGAACCTTGCACAAAGAAAAATATAAAAAAATATACCCTTATTTGTTATATTTTCATTTAAAGTGACCCCCCGGGGCCTAAGAAGCTGCCGAATATAATTGGCTAAAGGGTGGCATGGACGCGATTATGCCCTTAATTTTATTTAGATAATATAGCACCCATTTTCCTGCTCCGCCATTCTGAGTACTAAGAATAACCAATATCACTGTAATAAATTTCTGTATTTTTACTCTTCTATCACCAATTATTTTACTTTCAGATGCTCTCTGTGCCACTGTTACCTCTTAACAACAAATAGTTTTCAAACTGATGCAATATACCTCGAGTGTGGCTTCTACGGGCCAGGGATATAGCTTCCACTCTTGAGCTAAATATTGATCCTGAATTCAACTGTTCACACGTTTCTAGCCTAATAGAGACTTTTGTTACGAACCACAGTCCAGCCAAACCAGCGACATCAGAAATCTTTTTATAAAATTCGAACTGATAACTTATTTATCTACAATGTTTACAATACCTTACTAACAGTAGCAATCGGCAATACTTCTTACAATGCCAATAACAAATTACACTGCAAAATTAATGCAAATCAGTTACAATATCAACGTTCGTGGAGGGTATACCACTAAAGTCAGCCACAGTTCTGTTTCTTCTCGCTGACCACTAAATTCACAGTACGCACTATTTCACAGCGACAGTGACCGGGCGTTCCTCCGCAGCCACGTCGCACGCTGCCCACCGTCAACAACCGGGCCCCACTCACGGTTACGTCTCCAACGATGACAACCCACAAAGCAATCATCAACGCGACCTCCAGTTGCGCCTCCAACCAAAGCAGTGAGCCACGTTGTGCCACGTCGACACTGCCGGGTCCACATTCACGTTCACGACTGCCACTCCAACGCCGACTACTGACACAAAATAACTAATAAACCAGCGACACCCAATAAAGTAGACGTGTCTCTCTTCCTCACTGTAGGACGGTTGCTCAATAGGCTTCACCAACTTCACCAAAAATTCCCAAATTCTGTGACCTTAACCTTGCTCTTAAGTGAGACAAACATTGCATTTCGTACTATATAGTCAGTTGATATGAGTAGCCTGAGCTTTACTCATGGCCAGTTGCTTGCCTCACCTTCTCCACTCACCACTCTATTTGATGGCTGACCTACATTCAACTAGCTGGGTTTCCCCCCAAATCTTGTTTTCTACTATTAGTAGGGGGGCCAAGACGTCAGATGGCCGGGAACCTTGCACAAAAATATATACTCCTGATTTTGCTATAAATGTTAGGAGAAACACTTTGGTCTACTGAAAATGCCGGATATAATGAGATAAAAGGTGGCAACGCTAAGAAATTCCTCAAAAACATCCCCTACGTGATATTACAGATTAGCGCTCTTTTCAGCGAAAATGACAGCAATAAAGTTGTACCCAGCCAAATATCAAAGAGATACCCATGCTTAATATACATCAAATTAAAAAGAATCCAATTTCCTACCACATGAAAGTTATTGGTACTGATTTGTGTTTATTACAAGAAATATATGGACAAAATCAAACCTACACCCCTTATACCGCTAAACATTGGGAGTCTAATATTTTAAAAAATCTTATAAAATATACCAGATGGCTTATTTTGAATTTTACTGCCTATTATCATAGACAAGTATCCATAGAAGTTTTTGAAAAACATAATGCAACAATTTGAAGATTAGATTATTAATAATAGCAGTTACAGTAATACGTCTATTTGGAGGATCCGCTCTGAACTGCTTCACATATTGAGAAATGTTAGTAATAGTACGTTACGTCTGTTGTTCATGCTGAGATATGTTTACAATATTGCTAGCAAGATTTAGTTATTTCATTACTGCAGTTCAAGCCAGGTTCACTGAAGTTGAATTATATCGGAATGTGCTCTGGAAACAATATGTTAGTGCTTGAGAAACAAGACAAATAGACAAACCCCTCTTGCTGTCCAGTGCGATCTGCAGACAACCTCCAACAAACTATCAGTCTTAGCGTGGCCCAAGTATACCATGTTTCGTAACTGGGTGTATTTTGAAAGTTTCCTGCTGGTTTTGAATGAAAATTAAATTCCGGTTCCAGATCCGATCGATGCCACCTGTGGGAATTCGAGCGTTTTTCAATAAATGACGAACTCTAAGGTAGCCGCCACTGAAAAGGTCCGGTGTCCTTCACATTACAATTGAGAACAACTTCCAAAGTTTTTTTTTTTCAGTTGGAAATAATCGATTTTGTAAAACACAGAAACATATCAAAATAGACCGGCATACATTTGGTGCCAATTGCTTCATCTTAATTCGAACAAAACCATTGTTGAATGGGTGAGAGGTGATGCAGATGCATTTAGACTCCAAAAACGCCTACAAACTGATCACCCCCGTATCAAAATATGTGTAATTGAGGTCATTAATAATATTCTTTCATATTATTACTGTTTCACCAATGCCCCAATACTTCAACCGTGGTAACTTCAATGGGAGAATTCTCATTTTTAGGTGAGCCACATCCAATTTACCGATGAGGTAGGAATCTGGTTTTTATTGGTTTTCAGCTGGATTCGTCTCAGCTGCTACATCCCTAACAGGAATGCTATAGAGGTTGTCTCCTTTCGTTTGCACAACTGAATACAGGTCAGTACATTAGCTTCTTCTGCAGTTCATTTTGCAACTGCAGTTAAACAGGTTAAGAGCCTTTTTGGTGCTCTCAGCTGCATCTCCACGGACCATGTAGACACAATGCAGAGGGTTGAAGTTTGGAAATGAGCCACCAGCAATGTTCCACGGTAACACCTGATGCTGAACGTCCAGACAATGTGTCTGTTACTGGTCATAGATTGTGAAAAGCTGAGCAGCTTTGGTGTGACATACTTCTTGGCTGCAGTTTTCGTCCTGAAAAGATGCATTTTTCTCAAGAATATCCCCGGCGCCCGATGATGCAGCGAAGTTATGAAGTGAAGCAGAATTCTATGATTTCTTCCTCTGTTTAATACGTGTTACCAACTCTTGGAAGACCAGAGAACATTACATTTTTAACCTGGTAAGAACTATAGTGTTTCCAATGACAGCAAACGAGGAAACAGTGTCCCGCCCAGTGAGGACATGGATTGCAAAGATGTTCAGCTTGAAGGCTTCGGAGATGCTGGTAAACAATATTAACGGACATGACGTTACTGCTTGGCAATAATACATCCATGACAGATACTATATTGACCAGACTTCCATGCATTTCCACGTGCAGGATGTTAGCGAGATATGGTGGTACGTCTGTGTCGTCTGGGTTGACTTTAAGGTTATGATGCCCATCACTGATTTCCTGAATCTTGTGATATACCACAATAACACCAGCTTTCTCGTGATTGATACATGTGTGCTGAATTCCACCTCCCAATTGTACTGGTTGTGGGTCTGGGGCTATGACCATGCGATGTGTATTAACTGAATGCTACAGAGACCTCAACTGGCTGATAATCATCCGTCTGGTCTGTTCTTCGTACGTAGCGACGATGAGAACAAGGGTCTGCTGGGGACGCGACAGCTCTTCGTAGTGTTAACAAAAAGTCGATTGAGTCCTCTCTGGAAGGGGTGGGGGGGGGGCATGCAGCAGGACTTTCTACTTAGTTTGAAACACTGATCGAAAACTACATACAGAATACGTGTATTCTCATAAGAAGGATAAGTCCCTCCACCGCTGAAGTGATAAAGTCAGACATATTGTTTGGGGAAACTGGTCATGGCATGGGTCCAGCAGCAAGGATGTCTACATCTGAAATCCCATGAAATGGTATGGCCACACAACAAGATCCAATGGCTTATCAAAGACCATCCTACAAGGAACCGTTAAGGGCAGCAGAAAGAGAGGCAGACAGAAGAAAAAATGGGCGGATAACATCTCAGAGTGGACAGGCAAGCCCTTTGCAGAGACCCAGGCCCTCACCCACGACAGAGAGAAATGGAGGAGGGAGGTGTACAGTGCATCAAGGCGGCGCCCCGACGACACCGCAAGGGGTTAAGGGAGACAACAACAACAACAACAACAACTTTTCCTTCATCGGTAGAAAAAAAAAATGAAATTTTTGCATAGAGTGTGTAGAATATTGGGCAAAAGAGAGTTGTCATACATTATTGTGCGATTCACGGTAGTCCCAGGGATATAGCTTCCACTCTTGAGCTAAATATTGAACCTGAATTCAACTGTGCGCGCGTATGTAGCCTAATAGAGACTTTGTTCTCAGTACAACTCACTCACTGTCGTCATCTTTCTTTGGTCAAATGATGGAAATGCAATGGACCAGCAAGCCAGTGTTGAAACAAAGTGTGCAAGATTTCTACTGAAAATTTCATCTTTCGTTTCTTGACTATGGTGAGTAGATCGTCGTGGGGGCCAATATGTTGTTGGATGATCTGCCGGACTCGTTCGTTGGTAATATGGTCTAGGTATCCAATGCCGAGGATGTTTCTGTCACATTTCATCTCAATTGCTTGAATCTTTCTTTGCAACTCTGCAGTGAGGGTCCATGTTTCACATGCATACAGAAAGATAGACAGTACCAGTGCATGCATGAGTCGGATCTTGTACTTCATGGTGATGTTTTTATCCCTCCATATTGGTCGCAGTTTTGCCAGTGCGGTCATGGTTTGTGCAGATCTTGCGAGGATGAAAAGGACCTCCGCGCGCGATCCGTTGTCCGAGATGATAGCCCCTAAATACTTGAATTGATTGACCATTTCAAGTTTAGTTCCTTGAACCGAGATGTTGTGCGTGAAGATGCCATACTCATTTGTCATCATTTTCGTTTTTTCAGCGCTGATCTCCATTCCGTACCTTGTTGAGGTGTTGTCAAGGTGATTGACTAGTCTTGTAAGTTCTTCTTCATTCCCAGCTAGCCCATCTATGTCGTCTGCAAATCGGAGATTTGTGATGGTTCTACCTCCGATGCTAACTGTGCCTTCATGATCTTCCAGTGCATCCATCATTATTCTCTCTAAGAACACGTTAAAAAGGAAGGGGGAGAGGAGGCAGCCTTGGCGAACTCCAACAGTAGTGTGGAACCATTCTCCCCTCACGTTGTGGGCGAGTACAGCACTTGTGGCATTGGCGTATAATTGCTGGATGGTGTTGGTGAGTCTTCTCCCCATGTTGAATTTCTTCATGGTGGCCCATAATGCATTGTGCCAAATTCTATCGAAGGCTTTTTTGAAGTCAATAAAGACATGATACAATTTCTGTTGGTGCTGGAGGTGTTTCTCACAGAGAACACGGAGATTGAAGATTTGCTCTGTGGTGCTCCTACCTTTGCGAAAGCCTGCTTGTTCTTCAGTAACGAGTTCTTCCACCTGGGGTCTTAGTCGGTTAAGAATGACTCTAAGCATGATCTTGCTTGCATGGCTGATAAGGCTGATAGTTCTGTAATTTTGGCAGAGCTGAAGATTGCCTTTCTTGGGGAGAACTATAATTAATGATTGGGTCCATTTTGTCGGCCATTCACCTGTCTGCCAGATCTTGTTACAGATAGTTGTGAGGATCTCAATCATGGCCTCTCCTCCGTGTCTGAGTAGTTCAGCAAGTATGTTGTCCGCTCCTGCTGATTTGCCGCACTTAAGTGATCGTATCGCGGCCTGAATTTCATCTCGCAGTATTGAATGATCGTCCTCAGTGTTCGATTCATGAACGTCCAGTAGCGTAGGGTCTCCTCTGCTCTGGTGGTTGTACAACTCTGAGCAGTACTCAGTCCATCTTTGAATAATTTCCTTATCTTCTGTGAGGGTGTTACCGTTCTTGTCTTGTATGGTGTTAACTTTTGCTGTTTTAGTTTTGGTAAGATCTTTCACCACTTTGAAGGCTTCCTTGGTGTTATTTCTCGACAAGTTGCCTTCAATGTTTTTGCATTTGTCAGCGACCCACTGTTGTTTTGCCTCCTTCATTTCTTTCCGTATCGTTTTGTTCGTCTTCCTGTACTCTGATCTTCCCTCTAGTGTGGACGTGTTCTTCTTCAATTCTCTTCTTTTGTCGCAGAGATCAAGGATCTTGTTAGTTACCCAGGGTTTCTCTTTACGGCGACTTTTCCCCAGGATTTCATTTGCTGTTTCCACCATGATGGAGTTGAACTTATTGGTGAGAGTCTCCTGGTCTTCGTTAAGGAGAAGGAGTGGTGCAAACTTTCCACCAATTGCTGCTTGGAATTCTTCAGAGATGGCCGCGTCTTTCAGTTTTTCAAGGTCGAATCGCAGCCTTGTGTTTAAGGTTTTATGATTTCTTCTTAACCGTGCTCTGAATGTCAGCATGACAAGGTTGTGATCGCTGCCAACATCCGCTCCTGGGAAGGATCTTGTTTTCTGTCTGTTTATTCCAGTCATGTACCTTCTCTTCACCAGTATGTAGTCGATCTGATTGCAGTACTGTCCATTGGGAGGATGCCATGTTCCTATGCGTGCTGCTTTGTGTCGACCAAGTGTGTTGGAAAGAGCCATGTTGTTGAAACCTGCAAATTCCAGCAGGCGTAGTCCCCTTTCGTTAGTAGATTCATTACAAGAAGGGCCAATAAAACCTTTCCAATCTTCTAACGAGTCTCTTCCTACCTTGGCATTCCAGTCACCCTGCACAATCAAGATATCCTTCTTGTCCACTTTGTCGACTACATCCTGCAGTTGCTGGTAGAACTCCTCTACAAACTCGTCGTCGTGTGTAGTTGTTGGGGCGTACGCCTGTACCACTGTGATGTTGAAAGGCTTGGCACGAAGGCGGATGGTCATTAACCTGCTTGACACTGGTTTGCATCCTATGACCGAGTTCTTGATGGTCTTGTGGACAAGGAATGCTACGCCATTAGTGTGAGTGTTCTCTTCACCACTATAATAAAATGTATGTCCTTCTTCCGTTTGTACCTCGCCAGAGTTTATCCATCTGGCTTCACTGAGTCCGAGGAGATGCCTCCTGTATCGGTCCATTTCGTGTGTGAGTTCATTCAACTTTCCTACTTGGCTCAGTGTTCTGACATTCCATGTGGCGATAATGATGTTCTCTCTGCCACGTAGAGTTTCACCAGTAGCATACTTATCGCCACCGCCCTGGTGGGAGACGGATGGCGCGGTCCTTATCCTTTTGAGGCCGGGCGACGACCGAGCCGGTATGGTCTTCTGTGGTGTAGTCATCATGCGGTGTGTCTTGGGCATTGGAGGCCTGGCGGAGCCCATCCCTCTCCAGGTCAGACCACAGCCGATGTCCTCCAATATTCGGTGGCTCGCCTTGGTCTCGAATACCTGGCCGTTGAGTTCATCACGGAGCTCTTCCGCCCTGGCCGTTGACTTGCCTCGAGGAAGTCTTTCGCCCAGTGATGCAGTGTTAACATCACCCCCTCACATGGTTTAGCACGCCTGCTGAGGCGAGGTCCCGGAAGGAAAAAGTACAATCTTTCAAATATTTACAGTTAAAAACGTAAGAAGATAAGCAATGCATTTGAAGAAACTTGTTTTCTCACTCTTGTAAATCTGTCCCTTGCACTTATGCAGTTTCATATGTGGTGACATAACTTGGCTACCGATAGGTTTATCAGTTTTCTGCTGAAGCCTTGAGAAAAAAAAAAAAGGGGGGGGGGCATTTAGGTCGTTTCAATGAAAAGATCTGACCAAATGCTATGGCACACACCAACTTGCGATGCACAGCATGTCTACTGGAAAGAAACCTCTTAACGAGGACAGGATGAAGCCGTGTACGAAAGGCAGGTAATACAGTCTGCAGTGTACGTAGCTGTTGTGGTCTTGTGAGAAAAAAAATGGCAGCATCCTCCCGATACAATCAAATGAAAAGGCCAGTCATCTCCCACCCCCCCCCCCCTCTTATCTGCCAGTACAAAAACAGTCATGATGGACAGTCACTGCGAAACAGTTTGTCCACGACTGCTTCGTTTGTTGAATTCCCAGTTTTCTGTTCACGCATGCCTAAGGTCAACCATCTTGCGAATTTAGTGAATCTGGTGGTGAATCCTGATCTCAAGAGGTCTTTGACGACTGATCTCAGTGCCGAGCTGGCCGCAGGTTGGTCAGTTAGTTTACCGCCCTCCTGTCAGCTGGAATTGTACCTCATTTTATATTTCCCAAGATCGAACAGTATCGTGTGCAGGATCATCGATATTCGGCATCGATGTTGTGACGTCACAAGGTGGAACATCAAGGGATCGCTAGTGTTGCAGTACCGCGGGTGCCTAGTATCGGTGCTTACGAAGGGATTGGTACTGATGATAGCGAAACATTTTTGCCTCTCATAAAAAAACCTCAACTAGCCTGATTTGACATCAAACTGAACCGAGATCAGTAACTATCTGACAACCTAATTCAGCAATAAAATTTTCAATACGTCCAATCGCTAGGCTCAGATAGCCTTACACAGAAGCCACACTCGAACTATATTGCATCAATTTGAGAACAATTTGTTGTTAAGAGGTAACAATAGCACAGAGAGCACCCAAAAAGAAAATTTTTGGTAACAGATTGGTAAAACTACAGAAATTTATTACAGTGGTATTGGTTGTTCTTAGTATCCAGAATGGCGGTGCAGGAGAAATGAGTGCTATAATTCTTATATACAAAAAATGTTAGGACGTTTAGAAATTCTAAATTTATATTCTTGGCGGATTAATGTTACAATTTTAATGCAAATTAAAAAATGTTTGTAGCATCTTTCTAAGACATCTGTGGTAAAAACATTTAGATAGTACCATATTAGTCCCTGTAAACGTGGATCCGAAATGATTTATTCGAAATTTTCAGATTTTTTAATGTGTACAGAGTTCTGGACCCATAATATGCAGAATAATGAACAAATAATACATTTGAAGCTTTCAATTTCTGGTCTGTCTATTTGAGAGTAAGTGTGTTGAGTATCATAGCTTTTGGTAGAAAACCAAGAAAGTAGTGAATATTTTCTTACGCCACCCCCGTTAAAATTGAGATGTATTATCTAAATCAAATTGGGGACAAAATCGCGTCTACATACGTAATGCCACCCTTTAGCCAAATATATCCGGCAGTTTCTTACGCCCAGGGGATCACTTTAAATGAAAATACAACAAATAAGAGTATATTTTTTAGTGCAAGGTTCAAGGCTTATTTGAAGAGATAGAGCAAGTTGGCCCCCCCCCCCTACTATATTGTGGACCCCTTGAAGAGATATCCTCCCCCCTTAAATAGGCTGGGGGCAAACACGTGTTTTTCCACTCATTTACAAAACACAGAGACCCGTCAGCATACAACTCACGCTCGGCCTCGTGCAACAAATCCACCCCACGCCCCAATGAGCACATCTCTGCTAACTCGTGGTAGGCAAAGGCCACGCAAGACTTATGCATAACACTTTGTTCTCATTAACTCACTCACTGTCATCTTTCTTTGGTGAAACGAAGTGGTTATTTTCTAGGTATGCCCTGGAACTAATGCCAGCGTTATTTTCAAGGCATGTTTCATTGACCAATCAGAAGCTGTTTCAGTATTAAGGTAGGCGATGTTAAGGCATCCTATTCTGGTTTTATATCAAAGTTGGAAAAATATAGGAAGGATTTCCGAATGCGTTCCATCCATGCTAAAGAGGGTTTGTTTTTTTTGAGGGGTTTAAATAAAAAAAAAGGGCTGGGTATTTTTTGGGGTTTTTTCTAAAGAAAGACAAAGAAATAATTCATGGCATGCTTCGCTTTCTCTATCTTTTCTCCCCTCTCCATATTACTTCCATCTCATAATTTCTCTGCGTAAGAGAATCATCTGAAAGTGAACACATACATAATTATTATGAATCATATCATGACAATACTCGGATCCGCACCCACACCCTTTCGCTCCTAAATCACACGTCTTAACCATTTCGCCACGCAGGTGAGTTAACAGCTTGACGGCAGTCATTTACTAATACTCACATACTGCACCCTTGACCTAAATTATGGAAAGTTACCGACCTTGTTAATTTGCATAGTTTTTAAAAATGATGAATCGGCTTAGTAGCAAAAACAATTATATTTCGGCTACTGGGAGATTGCATGATCTGAACGAATACAGGGCCTAGACTCTACATGAGTGTACGTCGATCGCCAATGGCTACCCCAGCCCCAGTGATGACATGAAAGAAGATCATTAACGACCTAAATCATACATCTATTGATACAGTGGTGATCAGTTTATAGGTGTCTTTGGAGACTAAATGTATCTGCATCACACTTCACCCATTCAACAATGGTTCGAATTAAGATTAAATAATTGGCACCAAGTGTATGTATGTCTATTTCGATATGTTTCTATTTGTTGTTACAAAATCGATTATTTCCAACTGAAAAAAACAACAACAACAACAAACCCACAAACTTTCGAAGTTGTTCTCAGTTATGAAGGACACCCGACCGTTTTAATGGCGGCTATCTTGGATTTGTCATCTACTGAAAAAGCGCTCAAATTTCATGGATGGCATCGATCGGATCTGGAATCAGAATTTAATTTTCATTCAAAACCAGTAAGAATCTTTCTATATATATCTAATTACAAAACAGGGTATACTTGGGCCACGAAAGGGCTGATAGTTTGTTGTAGGTTGTCTGCAGATCGCTCTGAACCCTTTATCTCACTATTAGCTGAGTTCCCGGCCCTGCCCAGGATAAATCGATTTATTAGTTTCAGTTCTGGGTGATTATTATGGACCTGCTTCATTTTGCCTGTTCCTTTAGCTTTATTTTATTTTTGTTTGTTTGTTTTGCGCGTTGACGTCCTGCGCGTCCCGCCAGCATCCATCAAATGGCTACGATTTGCGCACGGGTTAGTTTGTTTGCACATCGCAGGAAGTGATAACGTCATGTGTTAATGGAAAAGAAATATTATAATACTTTCCTAGACATACTGAAAACACAAACCTGTACTTTTGGCCCTGCAGCGCGCGTCAATCTCCCAATTCCAGACCCTTTCTTTTTCCTAGTCTAGGCACATTTAGAACACACATTCAAGGTTTCATACTTCATAGTCTTAGAGATCAATCTCATCATTCAAACCAGTCCTAACCGGAAGTTGCTTTGTGAGTGTGATGCAGTCTATTGTTAGAATGCGCATGACGTCACAGAGTTTTTATTTTGTACTTCCGCCAAACAAGATGGCCGGTGGATCAGCTGATGAGTGTAACTTCGAGATGTGTCTAAGCAGTTAAAATGCCTGCTGGTTGCATTGCAGTTGACTGTTGTGACAGGGGTGGAAAGGATGTGCCCAAACTGGTCCGATTCCCTACCATCCGTGTAAACAAGAGAAAGGAAGTGAAAGAATTGACCGAACGTCTCCCATGTGCGTATACACACGTGTCATTGTTTACAGTAGTGAACTCGCCGCCGATTGGTTCGCGACGCCTTAAGTGGGTCCGGACCACAGATTAATAAAATATACAGACTGGATGATCCCACTGTGTGACGTCACAAAACAGCGAAAGGTCATGAACCATCCGCCACATTAGGTTTACGCTAACGACCGACGCTTCAGCATAGCTACAATGTTGAATGACACCATTTTGACGCGCCTATTGAACGCGGAAGTTTGGTTCCGCACCAAGAAATTAATACATGTATAACCAATCTTGACAAATAAAAAGAAATTTCTACTGCAGATAGAACTAGAATCGGAATTTCCCGAGCGGCGGCCATGTTGATTATGCGGCCCCCGCTCGGGAAATTCCGTAAAAAACGACACAGCCCGAAGCTCGTGTTTCCAGTCTGGTTAATATATATTCTGTGGTCCGGACAGACAAGATGGTGGATATGCGCATTCTATCTATACCGGAACCAATCTTAGTTACATTAATTTGCCGAAAAAATAGGCCGAACGTCAATGTGTCGCAACCTAGAAACTAATACAAACGTTTTGCGAGTTATTATTTTTTTATTTTCTGTACTGGGGACACGGCGACAGTCTATACTAAGCGTTGTATAAAATCTGAGGGCCACCGAATCAGCATTAACGGAGGAGTAGCGAAAGGCGCGCTGCAATTGTCGTAAGATTTCACTTTTATTAATATAGATATCCGGCATTTTCAGTAGCCCAAAGTGGTTCCCCTAACATTAATAGCAAAATCAGGAGTATATATTTTTGTGCAAGGTTCAGGGCGTTCTGATGGCTTGGCCCCGCGACTAATTACTATCAGGCTTCACATCGCAACTAGTGGACTTGATTCTCTATAATTTTCAATCAAGAATGGCAGAGTGCATATACTGCAATGTCATATTACTTCGTTGGCATAAAATATATCTGCTTATAGTTAGAAATATGGAAAGGTTCTATAAGGTTGAGCGCGTTTAAAATTGAACTTTGACCCGACAGCCATTTTACATGTACTTCAAGATCAATGAACATGGCATCCTATAATGGAGACTCGCTAAATCCCGTTGCCAGAAAAAAAAAAAAGGAAAAACGATAGAGTCAAACATTACAAAGCGTAGACGGCGTTGATCTGTATAAGCTGCCAAAGGACAGATGGCCGGCTAACAATCGACCAAGCTGCCAAACATCACACTGACATATCCTAACATTTTCATTCTTTAGTGCCGAACGCAGCGCCTACACATTTGATCAGCTCAAATTTAGTGGATATTTTCGAACTATGGAGCTAGAAATGCCTTTTGTGTTTTTGATCCACAGACGTCTTCTTCTCTCTCTCTCAGTTCCTGTGCTATCTTCCCCTTGATTGTACGAATCATTAATACAAAAAAAAAAAAGCTTTTGCTTTTTTTTTTTGCGACGTTCGTGTTCGACAACCAAACTAGCACAAATGGCAGGCATTTTTCATAGCATTTACCAATGCAATGGCGGGCGGAAGTAAACAAAGCGGGCGTGTGACGTCATGTTCGTTTTGAAAGGCTATCCATTATAAAATTGCCGAAGAACGTGCCACTTAGTTCGATATTCAGTGACGAATGGGGATCGATTTTGCCTAATGACGTAGCTCTGACGTTGATAAATATCCGGTGTAATTTCAATTTTGTACACTTTCAAGGAGGTAAAATGAAACGCTTGGGCATGTCATGACACGGATGTTTCGATACAACTGAAGAAAATATTAAAGATTTACCTTCAAGTCAACCAGAATGATTGGTATTGTGCCATTCATATATCTGTTTTCAGCATTGCATCGAAACTATAAGAAGCGATTTACTGCTGGAGGACACCACAAAGATACGTACAACAAATCACCCAATTATATCTCATACAAGAGCAAAGAACACCACGAAGCCAAGCAGAAGTTTTAGTCGGTACTCCTCGATGTGTTTGAAGAATTCAGAAATCCATTTTCAGAAATATTAAACAAAACGTCATTAACATCTCTACCAACACTATGGCACATTGCCATGTCGTCAAAAATGTAAAAAGCTGAAAGAGAAAGGAAAGCAGCATTGCAATTAGTAAGTTGTTGAGAGAATACAGTCACAGACAAAAAATGTCAGGGAACCACTGAAACGGAATGGCTTTCTTCAGCTTTTGGGGAACAATGTCAAAGCCTCCACACATTGGCAGAAGTGCTTCTGTGCTGCTGTCCAAGCAAGAACTCGCAGTTAAGTAGACATATTATTCTGTTCAGATTCTCTACATTTCCTATTCAAATCTTTTATTGTTGGGTTGTTTTATCTGTTCCAGTTCCCTTTTTTTTTTTCTGTTGTTGTTTTTTCTTTTTTTTTTTCCTTTGAGGAAGGCTGTTGCCGAAATATCGGCCATTTTCTGTCTTCTCTTTTAATTTGCGTTTCATTGTATCATTCGGGTATTATTTCTTATGCGAGGCTTGGCTACATACAACTTTTTTTTTCGCACAATTTTGACATTGCTTATAGCCTTGCTGCGACACCACAGTTTTTCTGTGGTTTTTATAATATTTTGGGGAACAAGCACCACGCAAAGCAATGCTGGAGCTAAACAACAGTTCCAAAATGCATAATAAGTAAACTGCTGTCTCCTTTTTTTCCCTCACTGGTACATTGCATGCTTCCTTATCAGCTGAAGGACGCATGCTGAAGAATAACAAATCCAATCTGCCGTGATGTCTACTCGGCCAAGCGAAGAAAAGAATAATATTTGACTGATTACCAATGGTTCAACCGTCGCTGAGATACTTTCTCCGTGAGGCAGCATAATGTTTTTTGATTATTCTTATCTTATTGCGCCATGCCTTTTTTTAATATACAGAAAGGGGGTTGGTTGCTCGGATGGATATCGTGGCGTGAGAAACGTTGAGCTGGAATCCAAAGAAGAGTCATTCCCACTTCCAAGATGCAGAGAGACTGGGAAAACTTTCTGAAGAAACCCTGACAAGAGACCACTGCTTCTCATGTCCCTAGTTCTGAAAAGTACACGGGCTTGGCTGCCCCTTTTGAGCATTGCAACAATAAAATAATGACAGGGCAATTTTTCGCCATTTTGTGAGTTCTACTAATTCTTTATGTGGGAAGCTGACACAAGGATATGGCTTCATGCCTTAGGGGCCTTTGACATGAAGGTTACAGGAAAAACAACAGGACCGTACATGCAGACGCTGTCATTCTGTCTATTGCTCTCTGTGCAGAAATATTTTGTGTTGTTTTGCTAAGGGAACCATTTCAAGAACATTCCAGTGCACACAACTGCCATCAGCTAATACCTGAGATGTCACCGTCTTTACTGTGCTTTCACGTTTCACTGGCTGTGACAGCATTACGCCTTTCCTTAGCAAAGGCCAGAAAATAGCTTAGGCAGCTTGTAGCTCATATCCTGTTACCAGAATATTTCAAAATCTGTCAGATTGCTTTCTCGTGTGGTGAAAGAACGATATAAAGGTTCTCAGTGCACTTGTATTAGGCTGTCACGAGCGAGTGAGCGAGGGTCAATAAGTGCGGGGAAGGGGACTTGAAGCGTGCATGTTGTGAGTGAAGTTGAGGCGTAGTCGAGGCAAGATCTGAATAGTCAGATCACTGCAAGTTAAGAAGTCCCAGGAGACAGACGGAAGAGAGCAGTCGGGAGATCGTTGTATATTCCAGTAATGACTGGTAGGTTGAACTATGATTGATAATTATGATGATTGATGTACTATATTCGCCTATGACCATGATGTAAATAAGTTATATGTGAGGAATGTGAAAGGCATTGATTACTGTGTATAGAGATGTGCGCAATGAGCGATAGATGTAAGTTAGGATCATGGATTCGTAGCGAGTCTGAGTACTGTGTAATACGCTGGTGTGTTACCGTAGAGAAGTGCAGATGTGTGGTGAGTGAAATGTGGACTATTGTGTGTACGCTTGATGGTTCGTAATGAGTGGTGAAGTGGATAGTAATTGTATGGTGTAATAGAGATGTAATGTTATTCTTATAGGTGCCGGGGTCGGGCCGTGAGGCTACCCGTAGTGGAGAGACTAGTACCGGGGATAGGCCAGCATAAGCGAGATGCTTGGGTTGGGCAGAAGGCTACCCACAGGCCAGCAGGAGTGAAGCTGTCGCGCAGGACAGCGAAGGCACATTATTCGTGGCCATCTGGCCACAGACAGGGACGTTATGTATTGAGATGTTAATGTGCTATTTAGATGTTAATGTGCTATTAAGATAGTAATGGGCTATTGAGATATCGAGGGGAGATTGAGATACGGAGATTAGGTTGAGCAGGGGCCAAGTAAGATAGGCCCGCAAGTAGTACATACATTGATGTGAGGCTGAGGCCAGAGCATAATTAGAAGTAACTATCGGGTTGTGGACCCGGAGAAGAATGCATGTTGGGAATAATGACCATTGGCTGGCATCTGAATCGAATAATGTAATGTATGTAATTGCACATATATCTTTATCTTCATGTATAATAAATGTGTGAGTCTGTTTGGTTGTTCTGTTAAGTGTTATACTTGTTCGTTCGTGATTGTTGTCCTGTCATAATAAGTACATCTTCCAGTCTGGAATTTGTGACAGTGGGGGCTCGTCCGTTTAGTTACCTGTGGTCATTTTGACATTGTGTATTCGTCATATCTAGTTGTATTTCTGTTGTGGTAGGAATTTGTGCTGTTGTCTTCTGTTTGTGGGATGAATGGGAATTTCATTATGATATGATTTATGTATATGTATGAATATGTATTGATGCATGTATTGCTATAAATATGTACTAATGTGTAATTAAATTTTCACAGAGAGAGCGTGTGTGCCAGCCTGAGAAGTCAAGCAGCCAGAACTCCGAGTAAAGGGAGAAGTTAGAGGCAAAAGTTGAAAGTTAAGTAAAACTGAAATTTTGTGCCCTGGATTGAGGGCTGTCTTTTCATCTGTCTTTTTCTCTGTTTTTGCTGTTTTTGTTGTTGTCATGGATTATACGGGCGGTGGAGTGGGTTTGCGGTGGTGAACTTAGTTTATCCTCTTCGGGAGGTGGGCTAAACGTGGAACCGCGTTCATCACAGTGAACAGTCTTTAGGGCTTTGTGATTGTTTAGTTGTAGCGTCGATATCTTCTCTGTTTCTGCAGGAAGACGTATTCTCTTGTCCTCTCTCTTACCTATCTGTAGATACGTTCTTTTTTTCAGGCTCTGTTCTTGTTCGTACCTTGTAGTGTAATCGGCGTAGTTAGGTTGCATTTTTTTCCCCATTATAATTTTTTTTTAGAAGCCTTTGTCCTAGTCTGGTTCGTTGTCCTTGATGTACTTGTGGTCCTTCTTCTGAATTTCCTCATTCTTGTCTTTTCTATTCTCTTTTATTACCTAATAGTGCTATACATTTTATGAACATAGAATTAGTTAGAGAGTATGCTATAGAATGTTCAGTTAGGTGTGTTTCTGAATTGCATTTGAAAATAGTGGTTGTTATTGTAGTGACATAATTTCAGGTCTCGGGTCGCGTCGTTTATAGTAGCTACACAGACAGTTTATTATATTTCAAATTGCATAATTATAAATCCGTGAAATGGCGGAGCTCCAGCAACTAATGAAGTTAGGTACGGAACTTGGCCTTGAAGGCGTAGAGCTACGTAGCTGGATTAAGGAGCAGCAGGCGGAATTGCGCGATGAGCGTGCTAAAGATAGAGAGCGAGAAAGAGAGAGAGAAAAAGAGGCTCAAGAGCGAGAAAGAGAAAGAGAGGCTCAGCAGCAGGAAAGGGAGTTAAAGTTAAAGGAGATAGAAGCTCAAGAGCGGGAGATAGAGGCGCGAGTAAGAATCGCGGAATTGGAAATCAAGAAGAATGCGCCAACAGAAACAGTTGAGCGGCAGGGACAAAATAAAAGTGGTGTTCGGATTAAGCTGCCTACGTTCGACGACCAGAAGGACGATATAGACGCCTTCCTTTACAGGTTCGAACTAAATGCACAACTGCAATGGGGGGAGAATAAGAAATTATGGTCCACGTACCTGGCATCTCTATTGCAGGGTCGAGCGTTAGTAAAGAGTTACAGCGCCAAGACGTGCATGATTACGATAAACTGAAGTCTTTGCTGCTTCGCCGATTTGCGCGTACGGAGGAATATTTCCGGGAGAAGTTTAGGCGAGCACGTGCGGATACTAGGGAGGACTTTGCTGCCTTCGTCGCCAGATTGACGGAGTATTTCACGAACTGGTTGGACTTGTCGCATGTTGGCACAGATTTTGCTAAATTGAAGGACCTAATGATCCGTGACCAGCTATACGCGTCGTGCCATAAGGATTTAGTGGCTTTTCTTAAAGAAAACGAACCCGCGACGGTGCAGGAGGCGTCAAAGTTGGCGGAAGCATACCGTACGGCACATCCGTCCAAACCAGTCGCGAGGGCGTACGTGCAGGATGCTGGTTACGTCGCCGTTGTTGAGGGGTCGCCGACAGGACATGGTAGAGACAGGTCGCGTCAGCGTGGTGGCTGTAATGGGCAAGCCCAGGTCCCACGTAGGGGGTATTGCCAATCACCTGCATATGTAGCCGATAAGTTTGACCGAGCAGGAGGGCGAGGTCGCGGTAATGGCCGAGGGCGTTTCGTAACCTTTGCCGATGATCGACGGCAGAGGGACTTTAGTTCCGGTCGCGATGGGTCACGGGGACCCAGGTCTAGCGGAGCACAGGGAGCGGAGTGTTGGACTTGCGGACGCGTAGGTCATTTTTCACGGGACTGTAGGGCCGCGAAATGTTGGAACTGCGGAAGAGCAGATCACATTAGCGTAAATTGTCCTGCAGGTAGGATAGCGGCGAACATGGATGGCAATCATAGTAGCTCCACTCAATGTTCCCCTAGTAAGTTTCACCATGCGGCCGCGTGTGTTACAACGGACAACGGAGGCGGACAGTATTCTAAGTGTCCCAGTTGTGAGAAATTATTATCTTCCGGTGTTTTACCTTGTGGGAGAAAGATTCCCGTTATTAATTCATGTCATACAGGGGGTGGTCTTAGGCTTTATCCGGGGTTTGTTGGGGACGAACCGGTCTCGGTTTTACGTGATACAGGATCTACCGTTGTGGGAGTGCATAGAGACTGCATTCACGAGGCACAGCTTACAGGTGAGACTGTCCCATGCATTCAATTTTCAGGGGCCATTGAGAAATTACCTATGGCAAAGATAGTGATTGATACACCTTTTCTTAGCGGGGAAGTCGAAGCAGTCGTTGGGTTTTTCCCAGGCGCCCAGCTCATCATTGGTAATGTATCTCGGGTAGTTTCCCCTTCTGAAGAGCATGTACAGGCATGGTCACAGTCTAAAGGTATTGACTTTTGTGCCGCAGTCGAGACACGTCGACAGGTAGCTGATAAGGGTAAAATTAGACCTTTGGCGACGCCAGCGGTCAACCTTAATATCACACCAAAGCGCTTGGCGAGATTACAAAAGGAGGATCCATCATTGAGTCCGTGTTTTGGGGAGGCGCGAACGGAGAAAACGAGGAAGTATAAGAACGGTTCATCTTCCTTTCTTATTCAGGGGGGCATTCTGTTCCGTAAGTATGTCACAGTGGCTTCCGTTCTGAAGCAGGTCGTTGTGCCAGCGTTGCTAATTGCAACAGTATTGCGTTTGGCCCATGATGTCCCATTAGCGGGTCATATGGGAATAGCTAGAACCAAAGGAAGAGTTCTCAAAAATTTTTATTGGCCATCAATCCACAGAGATGTACGGTTGTATTGTAAGACGTGCAGTGCGTGCCAAAAGATGACGCACAAAGGTCGTACACCCCAGGCTCCTCTTCAAAATATCCCCACGGTTTCGGAGCCTTTTAGAAAGGTTTCGATTGACCTTGTTGGCCCCATTCACCCAGCTACCGATAGGGGGAATCGATTTTTCTTAACGGTCATTTGTAATGCTACGAGATGGCCAGAGGCGGTTCCTCTTCGTACTATAACGTCAGAGGCATTCGCGGAAGCGTTGTTTGGAATCTTCGCTAGAGTGGGAATACCGGAACAGATTTTGTCTGATAGGGGCGCGCAATTTACTTCGGATATGATGAAGGAATTGTTTCGCTTATTTAGCATACAGCCCATCACTACCACCCCATATCATCCGCAGGCTAATGGCATGTGCGAGAGACTAAACTCGACGCTAAAGTCGATGTTGCGTAAGGTAGCTGCTGATCGCCCTAAAGATTGGGATAGATATATCCCTGCAGTATTATTTGCGTATAGGGAGGTACGTCAGGAGTCAACAGGATTCTCTCCGTTTGAGATGTTGTATGGTCGTAGTCCTAGGGGTTCAACTGATGTTCTTCGGGACATGATGACGTCGCCATCATCGGGAGACGATGAGCAAATTTCAGTGTTTCAGTACCTTGTTGATTTAAGAGAGAGATTATCTTCAGCGCGCACTATTGCGGAAGAAGCTTCTAGTATCGCTTCAAAAAGAGCAAAATACTATAAAGATAGAGGATCCAAACTGCGAATTTTTAAGCCAGGAGACAAGGTTTTATTGTTATTGCCTACGGATCACAATAAGTTATTAATGACATGGAAAGGTCCGTATACTATTGAGCGGGTCGTTTCGAAGGTAGATTATGCTATTGAGATTGATGGATTAGTTAAGGTTTTCCATGTTAATATGCTGCAGAGATTTTATGAGAGACCAGAGTATCTGTGTGCTCAGACGAAACCAGAGGAGAGTGTCTTCTCTATTGCTTGTACGGGGGTCGTAGACCAGTCAGACAGTGACATGAGCGACACCGAGGCACAGGAAGAGGTACAAATTCAATTGCCGGAGCTAACTCCGACACAAGGTTACAGGGACGTAAAATTTAGCCCTGACCTTACGAGTTCAAAGAGTAGGGAACTTCAGACCCTGTTAGCGTCATTCCCAGATGTTATCACAGATTTGCCGGGTCATATTACGGTGATCCAGCACCAAATAAAGTTGACTTCGGATAAGCCAGTATCTCTTAAACCTTATCCGTTGCCTTTTTCTTCCAGAGATAGAGTTATAAAGGAAGTTGAGGCCATGCTGAAGTTAGACGTGATAGAACCGTCAACATCGCCATATTCATCACCTATCGTCCTCGTAAAAAAACCGGATGGATCGGTGCGGTTCTGTATTGATTTTCGCAGATTGAACACTATTACGGTAGGCGATAGGGAGCCTATACCATTCCAAGAGGAACTAATAGCTTCATTGGCTGGTTCCACGTGGTTCTCGAAGATAGATTTAACAAAAGGGTATTGGGAAATTCCTCTTGCTGAGGAATCTAAACAGTACACGGCTTTCCAAACGCCCATAGGATTGTTTCAATTTAAGGTCATGCCATTTGGGTTGGTAAACGCGCCAGCTATGTTTGCAAGATTAATGAGACTTGTGTTGAAGGACATACCTAATGTCGTGTCATTCTTTGACGATATAGCGTGTCATACGTCGTCATGGTCTGAACATATTCAGACACTAACAGTAATTTTTAAACGATTGCGTCATTTTGGTTTAACTGCTAAACCCGCAAAGATGTATTTGGCATGTCCAGAAATAGTATTCTTAGGACATCTCGTGGGTAGAGGGATTCAGTGACCTGAAATAACAAAAACTGAGAAATTAGTAGGGTTGCAAATCCCTAAGACAAAGAAACAAGTGAGAAGCTTAGTGGGAATTTTAAATTATTACAGGAAGTTCATTCCGAACTTTTCCTCTTTGTCATCTCCTCTTACTGACCTTACTAGGAAGGGACAGCCCGATAAGATCCAGTGGACGTCTGAATGTCAGACAGCATTTGATAAATTGGTGACAGCATTATCATCGTCACCTATTCTGATATTGCCAGATTTTCGATCTAAATTTATCCTCAGAACAGATGCATCGGACTCTGGTGTCGGCGCTTGTCTTCTACAGGAGAAGAACGAATGTTTCCATCTTGTATGTTATGTCAGTCGAAAGTTATTGCAGAGAGAAAGGAAGTATTCTGTAATAGAGCGGGAGTGTCTTGCCATTGTGTGGTCCGTCCAGAAATTAGGATGTTATCTGATGGGACGAGAATTCTGTATCCAGACAGACCACAAGCCACTAACGTTTTTATCTAAGAATCGTTCGTCGAGCCCACGCTTATCTAGATGGGCATTGGCTTTACAGCCGTATACGTTCGTCATTCAACCGATTCCAGGAACCAGCAATCATATCGCCGACTACCTTAGTCGAGCCTAGGTGAAGATTTCATTGGCTTACACATCGGAGGACAAGAGCATTCGACGCACAGACAGAACAACGAAGAGTCGCAGATTGTGCACGATTGAAAACGTATGTCAGCGAAAATTGGGAAACATATGAATATTGACAGTGATCTGTGTGAACGATTCGTCGATCTTAAAATATTGACATTATAAATATTATATGAAGAATGGTTGATAGGTTGATTGACTTTGATTCTATATTGGGTATTATGTTTTAGTTAGCTATTGATGATGTGATACATATATGCATAGTGCAGGGCAAATTGATCGCCATGTTTTCCCCTGATTTCGGTATCATATGTGCTATGGGCATCAGTAGGTCATTTTTATGTAAATATTGCTCACGCTCACTCGTTGACAATTATCTTGATGTGATTTTGAAATTAATTGCATTAATTTTTTTGGGGTGGGGGATGATGTCACGAGCGAGTGAGCGAGGGTCAATAAGTGCGGGGAAGGGGACTTGAAGCGTGCATGTTGTGAGTGAAGTTGAGGCGTAGTCGAGGCAAGATCTGAATAGTCAGATCACTGCAAGTTAAGAAGTCCCAGGAGACAGACGGAAGAGAGCAGTCGGGAGATCGTTGTATATTCCAGTAATGACTGGTAGGTTGAACTATGATTGATAATTATGATGATTGATGTACTATATTCGCCTATGACCATGATGTAAATAAGTTATATGTGAGGAATGTGAAAGGCATTGATTACTGTGTATAGAGATGTGCGCAATGAGCGATAGATGTAAGTTAGGATCATGGATTCGTAGCGAGTCTGAGTACTGTGTAATACGCTGGTGTGTTACCGTAGAGAAGAGCAGATGTGTGGTGAGTGAAATGTGGACTATTGTGTGTACGCTTGATGGTTCGTAATGAGTGGTGAAGTGGATAGTAATTGTATGGTGTTATAGAGATGTAATGTTATTCTTATAGGTGCCGAGGTCTGGCCGTGAGGCTACCCGTAGTGGAGAGACTAGTACCGGGGATAGGCCAGCATAAGCGAGATGCTTGGGTTGGGCAGAAGGCTACCCACAGGCCAGCAGGAGTGAAGCTGTCGCGCAGGACAGCGAAGGCACATTATCCGTGGCCATCTGGCCACAGACAGGGACGTTATGTATTGAGATGTTAATGTGCTATTAAGATGTTAATGTGCTATTAAGATAGTAATGGGCTATTGAGATATCGAGGGGAGATTGAGATACGGAGATTAGGTTGAGCAGGGGCCAGTAAGATAGGCCCGCAAGTAGTACATACATTGATGTGAGGCTGAGGCCAGAGCATAATTAGAAGTAACTATCGGGTTGTGGACCCGGAGAAGAATGCATGTTGGGAATAATGACCACTGGATGGCATTTGAATCGAATAATGTAATGTATGTAATTGCACATATATCCTTATCTTTATGTATAATAAATGTGTGAGTCTGTTTGGTTGTTCTGTTAAGTGTTATACTTGTTCGTTCGTGATTGTTGTCCTGTCATAATAAGTACATCTTCCAGTCTGGAATTTGTGACAAGGCCATGGGACCAAACTTGTAGTTTGTCATTCCGTTACGCACCTGAGGGGATAAGCTGATTTTTTGCACGCAAGCTCTTATGCATCTCCCCTTCACAAAAAAAGCAATGTTGTCATTTCAAGTCTTGCACATTTTTGTATAATTTGTATGTAAAGTGTGCCAATAAATAATAATTAATGATGCGAATTGAGTTTGCCATTTAAACAATGCTATTCTAATTAACTAATGGAATTGAGCCTTTCGCCGCTAAATTCCAGGCTGGAATGCTGTATGCACACTAAGAAAGATGTAAATAGCAATATAATTCAGTTTTCTTTGAAAAGTTGGATGAAATTTCGAGAATCATTAGGTTTGTGGTCATCTTTAGACACTACAGAATGTTCATTATCAAGAGTTTTCATTAAAAAGCATGATCTAGATCTCTCTGTCTCTCTCTCTCTCTCTCTTACAATAAAAGTAGTAATCTGCAGTCTTGCTTCAGAACTCATGCGCGCCAGGACACTGCGCACCAAGCTTGATATGGTTACTTTTTATGACCTGCACGGTACTATAACAGAATGGAGGCAAGATGGAGGATGAAAATAACAGCACGATGAAACAATGCATTTTTTCTATAAATTCAAGAACCAAACTAATCAAAATAATAAAAACTCCCGTGCACTCTCCACGGTATTTGAAATGAACATGTAAAATTGGGTTAGTACAGGTAGTCTAATAAAAAAGCCTATTGCGTTTAAAGGTGGAGATTTTGTGAAATATATAATTATGTAAAACGAAACAAACATGCAAAAATACAGATGTTACATAGCAATAAACACTGCTATGTTTTAAAAGTAAGTTATTAATGTGCACAGTTATTGATGACAACATTTGATTTTTAGTCAAAGATGGTTACTGGGAACATATTAAAACCATACCTAGATTTTCCCTAGGGGTTCGTAACGAAATTTACTTTAGAGACTAGCTAGGATTTTTGTCCCATGACATGTATGTACTGCTGAGTTAATGAATTACCTTTCCCATCGAAGAGCACTTTTCACAAGAAAAGGCACACTTTAAAACGAGAGAATACCCCTATCTGGCATACACTTTCTGAACAAATCACACGTTTAGTTTTCCAAACTTGGCATGTTCGTTTGGAGACCGGCCTTTTCCAGTGCCAATCCACAAGAAAAAGGCGACCGAGATAAATAAATAAGTAAATAAATAAATAAATAAATAAATAAATAAATAAATAAAACTCCTGGGATAGCGAAACTGCAAGCGTTGTTTTTAAAGGGAGGGAACCCTTGTCAAACAAGTGTTTCGGCCCTTGATTTCCTTTCGTCCTATGGTGGGAGGGGACACATTTGGTGTGTTCTTGTGTTCTGTGTGTTTGTGTGTGGATGTGTGTGTGTGTGTGGCAAGGAGGCTCTAGCTGAGTGCGAATCCATCTAATGGTGACCATACTCACTGCTCTCCGACGTTTGAATTTGTGAAAGACGGTGTGCACAGTCATGGGGTCACAATAGCAATGCAACAGTTTTGGTCAGTTTAAATCAATTTTTTTGGTCATTTTGTTTTGTTCCACATCCTGCTGAAAGTCTTTTTACCCATCTCTGTCAAGGTGTTCAGTGTTCCTAATCCCTTTCAGCCCCTCACCCCAAACTACGTTCCGGATTATACACCCGTGCAGCTACAAGTCCCCTGAAACCTATCTTCACGGGTGGAACTTTCCATGAGTATCCGTTTCCGGCTAGGTCCTTGGTCATTTCGTTGGACATGGTCAGTTTCAATTTTATGTTTACCAATGCCACTCTTATATGGAATTGTTAACTCAGTTATGACCACTCTCATACCTACTTCCTAACAGCAGGCCCATGTCTCTGACAGTCTGTAGGTAGGCCTAATCATTCCGTTATGGGCGTGTCGACTGGTCTTTTCCAGCCTGCAGCGTCATGGAATAAGCCTGTTTGGCTTTTACTTTTAATGGGGATGTTCTTTGACCGCGTCCATAGATCGTTACAGTTTTGGTTTCTAAAATGACCATTGGTCAGTAATGGATGGTCACTTCAAATATTTTAAAGGTTAGCTGGTTAATTTTCGTCTATTAGCACTAGATTTTACACGTCACGATACTGATGAAACACTTCTAGTCTTCCAGGATCATTCTGGTCAGTTATGTGGCTTGTGGTCAGTCTGGCCACTAATAACGGATACCTGAGCACATACTGGTCATTTTCAATTTAATATTTCAAATCTTAATATCGAATGTGGAAAACATCAAAGAATCACAGTTTTTGATGGCATAATGACCACTGATCAGTTTGAGGGTCGCTATGGAAAGCTGAATGGTCATTGCCTGATTTCGTTCCACGCGAAAAACAGTTCACTTGGTTGTGCTAATGGCCAGGTTGCTCTAACACAGTGGTTCTCAACTGGGGCGATATCGCTCCCTCCCTCCCCGGGGCCGATTTTGAGTCTTATGTGGTGAAAACAATAAAAGATGCGACGACGGGGGGGGGGGGGGGGGCCAAAACGTGAGGCGGCGAATTAATATTTTCCTAACTCGGGATTACAGTTTTGCACAATATCTTAGCCATAGTTTCGCTTCTTTTTAGTGTAGAATCATATTATTTATGCCCATTGTTAGAAAAAAAAAATCCCCCCAAGTACATGCTGTTCAATTTCCTTAACCATTCAGTAAATTACTAGTAAATCTAAATGATAGAACGTGAAGGATTACTTTAGAGAGAGCGCCAAACGGCGACCAATATAATTTCAGTTACAACAGATGGAGTACCCCTTTGATTGATGAGATGGCATGAGAGCTTCATTGACTTCATAAAAACAGATTTTTCTGGCCTTCTCGCCGTCCATATTGAGAAAGCTGAAAGATTTGAGCGACTTATTCTCTAGGTCCGCTGCTTGTCAATAAGTAACTGTCTTCGACGCTTTCTGGGGCTGTTTGAATCCGGGCGGAAGTGTTTTTTTTTTCCGTTTTTTTTTTTAAGCAGTAAGACTCAGCATGCCAGCCTGGAGAGAGAATACATAAGCTGCCTGCATGTCTAAAATTTTTGCAAAGTCTAATGAAGTGAACTTTAACAATACAATCTTGTTAGGGCAAAGTATATCCTGTTGTCTTTCTCTGTCGAGCTGAATTTATGGATAACGGGGGGCGAATAGTTCACTTCCCTCAACTTGGCAAGTCATGCACAGGCAGTTTTAAGACCTCCGAGATCTGTGTGTCCCTGGGTGGATTATGAACCCTAATGGTTAAGATGCACCATGGCGCCCAGGCGTTTACGAGAATTGCTCGAGTTCCAGCACCGCATCGAGGGTCTAGTCATATTCAAACAAGAGTGCCACAAAGTTTTTCCGAATAAAACACCAGAACATTTGTTATTCCCTCAAGATGGACGTTCCGTCTCCTGCTAGTGGTCTTTTCCCCCATGTTTTTCTATTTTGTAGAAAAAGGATCGAGTCCACCGTGAAAACATCTCAAAAGGAGAGAAACAGGCTTCAGAAGGCTATCTGCTTTTGCTTTTCACAAACACCGACACTATATTGCTGACCACAGCATACCAACCTCAGGAAAGTCACCCACATGTAAACAATAGGCCAACATGTACACAGATTCTATGAACAGGAACATCCAATTGCTGATGTATTTGATAAAGGATATTTTCTATTTATAACTCAATAATCAGTCCAAAAAAAACAAAAAAACAACTTCGAAAACCTTAATATTATAAATATTTATGTCTAATCTGTACACCTTTGGTTGCATGTTAGGGTGGGGGTGAGGGGGGGGGGGGGCAATGACAGAAAATTTGGGGCCCAAGGCGGCGATTGCCTGAAAGAGATTGAGAACTAGTGCTTTACCACCTCTACGATTTCGAAGAGCTGGAATCGATGGTCACGGTCTGATGAAATAAGCTAGTAGGCATGCCAATTAATTGGTTCAAAAACAGGAAGATTAGGTGTTAAGTATTAACTTCTTCATAAGTCATGTGTTTATTTTGCATCCCCCATTTAAATAAAGATAACTGAAGACGCCAAAAGGTCCTGATTCATATTTTAAAGGCGTTTTAAATCGGTGATGTCAAAATACAAAAGAATGATTGACACAGCCTTGTCAAATTTGGAAATACTGGTTTACTAAGGGGCAAAATTACCTTGAAAAAACCGGCTTCATCTATGTCTGCGGTGACTTTAGTTAAAGATTATGTATCTTTCTGGTCCTTTGAATTTTGTGGACGACATTAAGTAGCCATCTTGGATATTTTGATTTCTCACTCCTTTCAATCTGAAACAGTATCTATTGTCTTACGCGCTTCTTAGGACCGGGTAATTACTAATGTAAAACAGCAAGGACAAATGTAAAAACATGACACAAGGCTTTTACGTTGTTGTTTTTTTACATATATAACAAATCAAAAGCAACTAGAATAAAATGTGATTTGTTGAGGTGTTTACAACAGACATGTAAAATCATCTATGCCAGTCGTTCTGGCTGGGACAAATATTCACTAAAAATTACAAGAGCTGAAAGAAAAATTCATTTGACTTGCTCCATATCTGATGCAACATTTGGTGCAACATCTCTTACAGAATATTTATGAAAAATCAGTCTTCTATTATAATTTGCTAACTTGGTGGCCATGTTGACACTTAAAAAAAACAAAAAAAACAAAACGGCGGAAAGTAGGATAAAAAATTATATAACTTTCAGAGACGAAGGGTAATGGATTAAGCTAGTTTTTTACGGAGTCATTTGGTGGATAAATCTTATTGTTAAAAATAAAATGGCAAGCGGTATTTCAATGTGATGCAGTTTTGGCTCTTTTCTTTCAGCTGAACTCTGCAGCCTGAATGACAATTTCAAAAATTATAAAATAAATTTTCTTCACTGCCAATTAATCTAATCCAGTCTTCTTTGTATCAACCCATTGTATGTATTCAACTTTCAGGCAATCTTTTAAAAATGTTGTTAATGACAGTAAATACAATAGGCGTCCTATTTGCTCCATATGGTAAATCTAGTGCAGGAGAGGCTGTATATTATGCCTTCAATTTGGTGCAACTTCTCTGACCAGAAACAAGTCCATATCAAAGATACTAGATA